>JAJHZJ010000686.1:1691348-2291348 GCA_023548195.1 Bettongia penicillata ogilbyi
TGTCTACATATGGCACTGTTCTCCTTTGATGCTCATGAGAGAAGAAATAAAAGGAAGATGGAAAGGTAGAAATTTAACTATTTAACATAAATGGTGTGCACAAGAACCATTGGTAAAACTAAATAAAGGGCTATGAGTCCATTCATTAATCTCACTTTAATCTGAACCAAAAAAAAGAAGGGTCAAAAACTTACCCATACACATACATAAATCCAGTTGGGTCATGAAATATATTAAATTCAAAGGGAAACAGTTGAGAGGTGAAAATTGAAATGAAAGAAAGTGTGAGAACTACTGATCTTGTTCTTGGGGAGGTTGAAGAGAGAAGGGGAAGGACAGTGGAAGCAGAATGCTTAAAGATGATTAGATTAGTTTTCTCATCCTTCCCTTTCACCATCATTTAAATAGGGAAGGTGAGGGGAAGAAGCAAAAAAAGGTACAATTATATTATGGAGTGAAGTACATAACTGACTATTATAATAATGAATGTGAGTAGGATGAACCCATCCATAAAACAGAAGAGAATAGAAGAATAAATTTGAATGTAGAATTTTATTCTTCAGAGCTTCTTAAACTGTGGGTCACAATCCCACATGGGGTCATGAAAAAAATTGGCAAAAGTAAAAGATTTCTGAAAGTGCAACAACCAAAAATCAATTCAAAATCAAATGCGATGAATCTAACTAAGGTGTTTGTGGCAGTGTTTGCCCATGTTGCATCACACAACTTCACTGCAGCCCTGGGTCTGAACACACAACATGCCCATTTTGCACTGCATGTAAACTCAGACCATGAAACACCAGCAAATGGGGAGGAAAAGTAAAGAGGGGTCATGAGTGGACAAAGTTTAAGAAGCCTTGTTCTGGATCACATGAATCTGACTTCCAAAGTTTTACTTTATGGAGGTTGGAAAAATAATTATAAAATTCCTCTTGAGGAACAAAGGTTAGAAAAAAGGAAAATAATGGTGGGAAAATGTGAAGGAAGGGAACTTAGCAGTACCAAATCATAAACTATATTACAAAAGGGCAAAAATCAAAATTACTAGTTCCCTTTTAAAGAAAAGTTCGTCAGTGGAATAGATTAGAAACACAAGGTCCAAAAGCAAATGAATGCAGTTCTGATAAACCCCAGGACCCCAGATTAATAGGGCAAGGGTCACCCTATTCAACAAAAACTGGTAAAAATTTTAAAAAAATGTCTGGCAGCAATTAGATTTAAAGTAGTACCTTGCACTATATGTCACAATAAGCCCCAAATGGATACATGACTCATATCTCAAGAACAACTTAGATGCGCAAAGAATAAACATCTTGTAACTGTAGAGATGGTTTTTGACCAAAAGAGTGATTCACAGAAAAGAAATGGACAATTCTGATTATGTAAAACTTCAATTTTTTTCCCCACAAGTATACTGCCAATGAAATAGTCACAGTGCCTACTGTGGCCATGAATATCCTAGCACAATTCTGAATCTTGAAATACAATAGACTCTCCACATGGAAGACAGAACCAAAACATTTATTCAGACCCCAGAAAGCCAAATCCATCATAGTAACAAAAATCTATACACAATAGCAAGGCAGAGAACAGCACCAGCCCCAAGTCTTCCCCCCGCTAGGCTTCCCACAAACCAGCGCCATTAGACAAATCACAAAAAGACTCCCTTAAATAAAATCACAAACAAGCTCTTTCACTCACACTAGCCAGCTGCCTGCTTGCCTGCTTCCTTCCTAGCTCTAACCGCTGTCTGACTCACTTCCTCTCAGCTCTGCTCTAGCTCTGCTTCTTCCTGTTCCACCCTTCCTGCTCCATCCCTTCAGCAAACTCCTCCCACCACCGGCTCCATGTGGCTCAGACTTCCATGTGACCGGGGTAGGTCACATGGGCCTATTAAAAGGGAAAGATCTTCCCATTTAAATTACCATTACAACAAGCAAAATGTAGTTAAAATACAGTTAACTAAGAGAAAATTTTTGCAGCAAAAGTCTGATATTCAAATATGTAGAGAAGTGATTCAAACAAATAAGAACAAGAGCCAGAACAGGTAGTTCTTACAAGAAGAAATGGAAGATATCAACAGTCAGATTAAAAACAATGCTCCAAATTGCCAATAATAAGAGAAATGTAGATTTAAAAATAAAAACAACCAATATTGATCTTGTGCTTCACACCTATCAGATTGGCAAGGAAGACAAAAAGAAAAGGAAAATGACAATTTTGTGGGGAGATTTGATGGATCAGGCACTCTCATTCTCTTAGTACAATTTTGGTTCAACTTTTCCGGAAAGCATTGTGGTCACTATATTGAGCATTTCTTTTTAAACTGTCACAGGACTGCCCAGCATGGCATTTCCAGATCAAAGAAGGTACTAGGCTCTATGAGCAAAACAGAACTGCAATAGTTCAAAAGAGATGTGACATGGGCAAATTTAGAGACATTTCCTCTCCAAATGTTCATAGGGACTATTTGTGCCAGAGCTGCGGTAGAGCCTTCTGAGTTTGTGTTGGTCTAATAAGCCACAATCAGACACCCAGTACCTTGATCCCAATATAGTGAGGTCATTTTGGCCCTCTTTCAGCACAAAGAACAGCAAGTAACCAACCACAATTACACATATCCCAAAGAGATCAGGAGGGAAAGAACTCTTATGTACAAAAATATTCATTATGAAATTTTGTTTTGTAGCAAATAACTGGAAACTAAAGAGGTACCTATTAAATGGGGAACAGACAAAACAAATTATGGTATATGAACATAATTGAGAATTATTGTGCCGTAAGAAATGATGAAAGAGACAAATGAAAAACAGCCTTTCAAGACTCATATGAACTGATATGCATTGAAGTAAAGAGAAATCCTTTTTAAAAGGAAAAATGACATTATTAGAAAAAAAATCTTTGAAAGACTTAAGAATTATAATCAATGCAATGTCCAACCCAGACTATGGTAAAGTTTGTTGCCCGTCAAAGAATTTAAGAATTAGAATTTCATAAGGCAATATGAACATGTTAGACATGGAAAAAAAAATCAGAGAAGCACAGGAAGCTGCAAAACTGGTGAATGAAACTTATACAGATTGATCTATGAATGAAGTAATCAGGACTAGGAAAACAATATGCACAATGATTATGAAAATATACATAGGAAGAACCCAAAACTTCTTAAATGCTATAAAATTATACTTGCTAAAATTAACCCCAGTCAGTAGATAAACATGTATCGTGAGTGCTATTTGCCAAGAACTGTGCTATGCCAAAATTTGAGAAAATTTACCTCTACCTTCTTTGAGGGTAGAGGACTATGGGTATGGAACGTTGCATATGTTATCAGGTGCAATAGATGTGATAGCTTATTTTTTAATTACTTTTTAAAATTGTTTTTGGTTACGAGGAATGGCTCGCTTGCTATTGAAGGGAGACGTGTATTCAGAAATTAAAATGAAAAAATCAAGGAATAGCAATAAATATTTTATTTTATTTCTCAAATTCAGATTGGATCTACTTATCTCACTTAGTCTGGAAGCTCAGTGGGCACATAAAAGATTGATTCTACTGCTAACTGTCATAGAAACTCTGCCTACTTCAGGTCAAAAATGAAAGCATCTCTGCCCTTAAAGATTTTATATTCCATCAAGGAAAATAATATCTACATATACATTTGTAAGTAGCTAGGTTGCTCAGTGGTTAGAGTGTTGGTCCTGGGGCCAAGAAGACCTGAATTCAAATTCAATGCTTGTTGGCTGCATGACTCTAGATGAGTCACCTAACCTCTGTTTGCCTTAATCCATTGGAGAAGGAAATTGCAAACCACTCCAGTAGTTTGCCAAGAAGAGCCTATGGATAATATGGTTTACCAGTTCACAGTCAGATGTGACTGAGCAATGACAGCAATGTATTTGTACCTCTACAATTACAAATGGTCTCTCTTCTGAATAGTGTTTTTAAATGTATGAAATCAAATATACAAGATTATGAACTCAATTATACTGAAATAGAGTTATCAATTATTTTCAAAAACCAAGTTCCAGGGCTCCTAATCATGAACCCCTCATATGAAGGTGACAGAAGGAAACAGGGAATTCCAAGAGGCAGCAGAGAGGAGGGAATACCTTCTAAGCATGAGTAAAGGCATGTTGGATGAAAACTGAAAAGAAGGCTAATTTTACTGGAGCTTAGAGTAATGTATAGAAACTTAATTTAACTACACAGCACAGTCAGTCAGAGAAGAGATATATGATTCTCTGATGCTAAGGCAGATGAATGGGCTTGCGGTTCATAAGAGAAAGAAGATATATACGCAAAAATACACATAGATAAAATATTGGGGGCAGAAGTAGAGGCTGTAGCAAACACTGGCAGTACTTCTGAAATGTTAGGACAAATCAAGAGACACCTCTGCCAGGGTTGCTTTGAACTGTTCTTGCTGGTATGGACAGGACCTCTTGCTTAGGGAAAAAATGGCAGGAGAATCTCTGACACAAGTCTTAGGGAATAAAAGAAAGCTTTGAGGGAACAAAAGAAGGGTGGAATTGTTCTCTGGATTTCATTCTGTGCCAGAAAAACCCATAAAATCAGATCACCCTTTACAAAACAAGAAACAGCAACAAGAGAGAAAGAAAGAGGGGGGAAAACCTGCCCTAGTATCCTCTACAAACACAATCACAAATACACACACATACATACACACATTCAAGTTGCAGAATATATGCCTATAATTCTATTTCCCCAATGTAAGGATAAATAAAGGCATTCTTTGAACAGTTCCTTCTAACCTTGCAAGCACTGTTTCTTCTCTACATCCATGAGTAAGGTACACAAAATATCATCATAGAATGCTGAGATACTTTTATCAAGAATAAGTCTAACTTATGTGGTGAGATGGTGGGTTAGGGACAGAGGAACATCTGATGTGACCTACCATAATCAATCAATTAAAAAGTGGTTATTAAGCACTTACTATGTTCCTGGCACCATCCAAGGCATGGGAAATAAAGGTAAAAATAAAACAATTGCTGCCTTTGAGGAAAGGAAATGGATAGAAGGAACAGTAGTCAAAAAACAAAAACATTTCTTCTATAAACCTGGTACACTTGTCCATAAATACACATAAATCAGTGGGATTAGTAAGCATCCATATCAAGGATTCAAGTAAAGAGCCACACAAATAGAGAACATATGTGCCCAAGGCAACTCATGCTTTCAATGCTGCAAAATCCTGACAACCTTTTCCTTCTCATAATTTTCTCATTCCCCACCCTCCCTCTCAGGTTACTGGCTGTTCTGGGAAGGTCAGATGGTCTTCCTGGCCATGTTTCTTTCTGGAGCTCAACTCCCAACTAACTCTCTTGACTTGGAAACTGGACTTTCTGAGATGGTGCTGTGCTAGGTTCTTCCTCTATAAGTAGCTCTATTCTTGACTGCCAGAATTATTGTCCTCCCTTAATTGACATGGATCCTTCTGTCTTAACTGACTCCTTAGAGATAGTGTCATGTGTTTTAAAAGAGACCAGGTATGTGGTTCATCCTTCTGTGAGCCAGTACATAGTTATTCCATAATTCCATTAAACTGGTAAAGGAGTTTCTCTCTACCTCCTAAAGAAGCAATAACATATTAATACTTCTTTATACTTCCTTTACAATCTATGAATGAGTGGTTCCCAGTTCCACATTCCCTACAACCTACAAATAAGGTCATTGGGTGTCATCAAGGTTAACCCTTTGCAAAGTTCAGGATGTTTCATTCAAAATTAGAAAGGGCACACCCTTTACATGTGATGATTTGACTACATTAATATTTCATCTTCTCTGTTAGCAGCACGTTATATCTTTAATTTCGTCAAATGGAATGGGAAAACTTAGTCGATCAGGAGTCACTGCATCAACTCTCCCTGCCACAGTTTCAAATCTCAAGAAACTTTCTCTTATTCCCTCAGATTATTACTACTCTTTCCCTCCTCAAATGATCATGCATTTACTAATTTATAACTATTACATCCTTCCAGAATGTAAACTCCATATGGGCAAGGAATGTTGGGCTGGTATTGTATTATCAATGCTTGGCACATTTGCTTCTCCTCGACTTGTAATTTCATCGCTATAGGGAACTCTTAATGAGGAAATTTCTTCTGTCAATGGCTATTGTCAACCAAGATGTGTAGAGCTGCCTGCAGGGTCCAGAGAAATCAAGTCACTTGTCCAGGGTCACAAGGACAGCATGTGTCAGAAGTACCATATTACCCCCAATCTCTCTGATTCCCAAAATGGTGCTCTGTTCACTCTCCTATGCTTAATAAATGTAGATAATATGTTTAATAAACATTTGTTAAATTGAAGAATTTTGAACAGAATAGAGGCCAATGGATTTGGAGTCTGAGAACCTGGGTTTGAGTCTTCACTCTGCTATTTCCTACAGTGACATTGGGCAAGACTTTTTATCTTTCTGGGTCATTTCTAGAATAAAAGGATCATATGATACTTTTTAGGACTCTTCTGAGACAAAAGCCTATAGAATTTACCTTAAAAATTTTGAGCATATTTGGTAGAACTGAAGGATTAGAGAGATCATGGGAGGGATTGGAGCAGATTTGATGCTTCCTTGTTGGACACTTTCTGACATTTCTGTATGTCCCTATTTCTGTATATTTCTTTAGACGACTTGCTAGTGCTAAATAGCACTTTACTATTCCCTTTGTCTTTTCTTGTTGAATTCTGTTCACCTGTGATGGAGGCCTAACTTTAGAGATCCAGTTCAGTGGTGTTTCATCCTCATTCCCCTATTCCAATTTCAGCTTGCAATTTTTAGTCCTTTCCCTAGGGTAGCTCTCAAGTTAATCTTTTGCTTAGGGTGGTAATATTATGAAGAATGGAGTGGGTTAAAGATGTCTAAAAATTACAGTACTTCAAAAATGGAATGGACCATTTTGATGAGTTTTGAGGTCATTTGTGCAGGTATACAAATGAAAGCTGGATCAATATCTACTGGAAATGTTGTAGAGTGAATTCCTGTATGGCATAGGAGGTTAAATAAATAAATGACTTTTAAGCTTCTTTACTACAATAAGTTTCTGAAGCTTATAGTTTTATTGAGAAGATACATCTAATGCATATTAAATTACTAGAGATGAATCCGAGATAGTTGCTGGAATAGGGAAGTCCTAAGTCTAGGTTGGAAGTAAAGTATAAAGGTCTAATAGTATTGAAGTTTAACCAACCCAGAAAACACTGATATTAACAAGACTGAACAATGGACCTTAGTTAGTCAAGAAGGGAGAGTTTACTTATATAAGTAATATACAACACTCTGTCCATGTTAAGATACATCACTGGACTAGGTGGATTTTTCCCTTATATAATAGCTAGCAATTACATATCACCTTAAGATTTGCAAAGCACTCCATGAATGCCATATTATTTTCTCACAATAATCCTTGTCTGTAGCAGTTACTATTATCCCCATTTTTCAGACAAGGAAACAGAGGCAGATGGATAAAGGGATTTGCCCAGGATCATACAGCTAGTAAATGTCTAAGGCCAGGGATTTGAACTAAAATAATCCTAACTCCAACCCCAGAGCTTTATCTACTGTATCCCCTACCACCCACATATAATCACATAGTATTCTCCTCTCTAGACAAGTCATATTTCTGAAGATTTTCCACCTAAAAGTTTTTGAGGCTATGCAAGGGAAATATTATTGAATTCTTAGGGTTAACCAGAAAACAGGCTGATTCACAGGTTGCCTAGCAGAGCCTAGAGGTACCATTACAGACACAGACCAGTGACAAATGCGTGAGATATTAATTAAGATCCTGTCTTCCATAGAGCACTCCACTAGGTTCTGGATGAACTACAAAGTTCAAATAAGACAATGTCTCTGCCCTTGTGGAATTTTCAGTATAATGGAGGCAGCAATCTGACACATACACAGAATTCATTCTAAAAATAACATAAGAAAGACGTGCAAGGCAAGGGATGGGTGAGGCTCAAGGCAAGGGATGTCATTACTTACAAGTCACTGCCTCTGATGAAAGAGGAAAGCCTGTTGCCAGGTGACCATGAACACTTTGAAGAAGAATACTGGTAGAATTTTGGATTCTCACATAGAGTACAGGGTGCTGTCACTTTGATAATAGATCCAATTCAGGGAAGGAGATACTTGCCTGAGCATATAAATGAATTTGGGCAGTTGAGAGTCATTTAGGGCTGGGAGAAAGCAGACTTGGTAGAAATCTTTAAGGACTTGAGTAAGGAGTTTCAGAACTTTTTAGCAGAATATGCAGCTCCAGGTAACATGGGAAGTGTGATGGGCGTGCTCATCCAAATAAATAATAGAACAGTACAAGAAGAGAACAGTGTAGGACCAAAAGTATTGGGGAATATTGATTTACAGACCACATATATCACAACCTGTGCATCTGAGGGTGAAGCAGCAATAGCAGGTTATCCAGGGTTGGCAATTCAAGATATTCTTGTACTTTAGATATCGAGGCCTAGATCATCAGTGCAGCCAGTATCAATGATTCAGAGATCAGGATGTTCAAGAAGAGTTAATAGGTATGAAGGACAGGGTGGCAAATCAGCCACTTAAGATCATCCAGAGAGTTCATGTCTGTACTTGGCCCCTCTAGATCCATATTTCTAATGTGGGAACCTAAGCCGCCTGACCCAATCATTCATCCATCACTGCTGGAGACGCAGAAAATACCCTTCACTAAGACTTAGATCAAAGCAGTGGATCTAAGGTATGTCCCATGATTCCACCCTAAGCAAAAGATTAACTTGAGAGCTACCCTATGGAAAGGACTAAAAATTGCAAGCTGAAATTGGAATAGGGGAATGAGGATGAAACACCACTGAACTGGATCTCTAAAGTTAGGCCTCCATCACAGGTGAACAGAATTCAACAAGAAAAGACAAAAGGAATAGTGAAGTGCTATTTAGCACTAGCAAGCCATCTAAAGAAATATGCAGAAAGAGGGACATACAGAAATGTCAGAAAGTGTCCAACAAGGAAGCATCAACACAAGCCATCAAAACCTATTCCTTGGCAGACCCACCAGCCCAGCAGAAGTCAATAGATAAACCAAGGCCAAGCAAAGGACAGCACTCCAGCTCCACTTTGCCCCCTCTATCATTTGTTGTGGTTTTTTGAAAATAATTTAGAATATAACTAATTCCAAGGTAGTTTTCATAACCCAGGTACTAACAACCAAGGACATTAAAGGTCTGAAAGGCATTTACTTACCCCAACCTAAATATCAAGCATTCTTTATTGAGAGAAGGCAAGTGGATTTGAGGAAGGAAAAAAAATAGCAACAATTTATCTTGAGGGGCTTCTGTTTGTGTCAGATAAGAAGCACTAGGAATAAAGAAAGGTGAAAATGTGGTAATCAGTTCTAGCCATGCTTTGGCTGGGCAATACCACAAAAGAATGATATGGCTGCCTTTGAAGGAGCCCAAGAAGCCAAAAATGACTCTCGCCCATGGAAATTGCTCAGTAGAGAACCGCCCAGCAGCAGATGGCAGTAACATCTGAGTGGAGATGCAGAATTCCAACAGCTGGTCTGCAAAGAAGCAATAAGCCACAGCTGTGGAGCAGTTGGAGCATAGAAGTGAGTCACACCTATTCTCTGTGAGACAGAGCCATGCAAGGCAGCCAGGGGAGTCAGGAAGACCCGAGTTCAAATCTTTTCTCAGGCACTTATTAGCTGTGTGACCCTGACATTTCACATAGCCTCTGTTTGCCTCAGTTTCCTCATCTGTAAACAGGGGATAATAATAGTACCTGCCTCCCAGTATTGCTATAAGGACCAGATAAGAACATTGTCAGATGCCTGGCACATTTCAGGCACTATATAAATGCTGTTATTATTATTACGTGAGATATTCCAGACAAGATGCAACAATGGATCATGAATTGCTGGCACACCCTTCCTTCTTCTATTATTGATTTGGGAATTTAAGGTAAATCCTACCTCTTTTTGTGTAAGATTTTCCCTGGTTAGTTGCTGTGCTAGTCTATCTCCATAGTACCAGAGTTACAGATATTTAAAAGTTTCCAAAGTATTTTACATACATTGTCTTGTTTTGAATTCCACAACAATACCAAGAGGTGGGTGCTATAGTTATTACTGTGCCCATTTTACCTATGTGAAAAGTGAGGTTCAGACAGATTAAGGGACACCTCTAGATCTACAGCTGGCAAGCATCAAATGAAGGTCTTTGAATAGAGGTTTTTCTGAACAAGTAGTGATGAGAGCTGAAAGAGCAGATTCTGTTTCACCCAATCAAGCCACAGCTGAGCTTGCTGTGTTCCCCTTCTAGTTCCTCAAGGAGAGTGTTTGCCTTCAAAGAGGTTATAGTCTAGTAGCAGAGAGGAGATATTTACAAATCACTGAGACCTTCGGGGTCACTACATTTAATTTGTGCCTGATTAGGCAGATGTTTAAAGGCTCTGAATTCATAGAATTCACCCTCGGAAAGGTAATTATGAAGCATATTAATGGTTTATGATGATACCTCCAATTACAAAGCCAAAACTCTTTAACCAATGAGCTGAGGATAAGCTCTCAACTCTACCCTTGGAAACATCACTCTAGTGTGGCTTCCAGAGCTGTCCAGTCAATTTCAAGCCTCAAACAAATGGACACCAGGTGGTGTAAGGACAGGGTCAACCACAGGTATTTATGAGAAATAAAATTAGATAAGTCAGATTCTGTCTTTAATAGGGAAACAAAAAAGGACACCATTAGAAACAGATGGAAGTCACACCTATCTGAAATAAGGCAGAGAGTTAGCAACACTAGTTCCTTGTTTTTTCTACCCTCCTCCCCCTCAGCATTCTAGCCACCTGAGCAACGAACTTTTTGGGTGAGGGTTGCAGGGAGAGTGGGGGAGGGCACACAGTCATCTACCTCCCTTGTCTGTTTGGAGTTCATCTCTCATGGTATCCCAAGAGAGATTGAGGTTTGATGATGAACTACAGAGATAGCTTCGACCAGCTGCCCCAGGGGTGTTGCTGCTCTGTTCTCCATGTTTCAAGAATGAACCCTGCCACCTCCCTCTTTTCCTCCTGTCCTTTCTCTTCTCCATCTCTAGAGAGTGCTTTCACACCCACTTCACCCCCAACTACTCCATTGATGATCTCACATTGGCTTGCTTTCTTCGCTCAATGAGATGAAATCCAACTTGCAGGGTGTTAAGTAACTTGAGCCCCCTTACAAGGTGGCCAGTCCTTGCTTGAAGGACTCTTACATAACCATGCTGCGAAGGAAGGTATGAGTGTGGAGAAGTCCATAATGCTATGAGAATTGATAGGAAGGAGAGATCACTTTTGGATAGAAAATTAGAGAAGGTTTCATTGGGAGAAAAAAAATCTTTGAGAGGTACTTGGAACATGGCTAAGATTTTGTCTTGCAGAAACAGAGAGGGAGTGCATTCTAGATATAGACAGTAACATGAGCAAAAACATGAAAGTTAGAAATCATGCAATGTGTTTGCGAAACTAAAACTCAGCCAGTTCTATTGGACCCTAGAGTACACGAGGGGGAACGATGAGAGAATAAGCATGGAAAAAAGGCTAATGTCAGATTTAAAGGACCTTGAATTCCATACTAACGAATTTGCCCAGTGTTTAGTGGTGAGTCTTTGAAGGTTTTGTTTTAAACAGTGAAAGGACAGATTATAAATTAGCTGTATGAACGGTGAAGTGAGGAGAGTAGTATTACAAGCTACTGTAATGAGGGAAGGTTTTACAGAATAGGTGGGACTAGTGGAGCTTTGAAGGGTGGGATAGTATTTGACTAGGCAATAAGAAAATTGAATTCATTCAAAGAGGTCTTTGAATATAATGTCATTCCTCACACCAGGACGTAGCAGTCTTCATGTGATTCACCTGCAGCTTTCTTCTGACTTATCGTGGGAAACTGGGTGACAAAGAAAAAAGGAAACTAGGACCCAAGAGATCCTGAGTCATGTCAGCTTTGTCACTAACGGTTCTTGGACAAATCTTGGACCTTCTTTCTCTGGGCCTCAGTCATTTCATCAATAAAGTGAACATTTTAGATTTGGCAATTTCTTTCTCTCTTATTCTAATTAATTCATAACTTCGGGAATAAAGTACTGGAACTATGTAATAATATTATTTAAAGAGAACTTGTTTGACCATGGGACTGCACTATCCTAAACAGGGGTTCTTAACTGGCTTTGTGTCTTGATTCCTTTGGCAGTTTGGTGAAATCTATGGGCTCCTTCTCAGAATATTTTTTAAAATTTATAATGAAAGGAAATGCTAAATTGCAGTTGGAAGCTAATGAAAACAAAGATTAGATGGATAGGTAGATAATTTTTCCAAGTTAATGAATTTCCTCAATTAAGAACCCCTGATCTTGTAAAAGGCCCAAAATCTGGAGAAATCATCCCATGGTAATATAGGCATCAGAGTAATAGATACACCATGGTATCAAAGGACTGGAAACAAAGAATATTTTGGAAAGATGATAACATTCCTTCTTCATTTTCTACTTGGCTGTACTCCTTCGAACTTTTCCATCATGCTCCCAGGAACTTCATCATCCTGCAAGATGGAACCAGTCTCGGTACTCAGACATTACCGGTACATCTGTCCCTCTGAGGTGGGTGCCCAAGTCAATCATCTCCCTCTCTCACCCAGTTGCACTTCTTTGGACTCTTTTACCATGCTCCCCCTACCCTGTACCCACTGCCAATCCTTTTGTGTGCTGTCTTTCCCTTTTAGATGGTAAGTTCCTTCAGGACTGAACCCCCCTTTTTTTTGTATTTCTGTCCCAAGTGCTTAGTACAGTGCCCAACACATAGCAGTTGTGTGACAAGTGTTTATTGACCCATTAATAAGTCTTTTGTCTTCTCCCCTGAGCCTGAATTTTCTTAGCTGAAGATTTTACATGGGTGATCAGGAGTCATTTATATCCATCATCTCTAAGCTGATATGAAGTCAGGAAACCCAAGTTCCAGTCCAGATTATTACATTGAATGACCTTGGAAAAATCATTTGACTTCTTATCTACAAAATGAGGGGCTAGGCTTTAAGGAGTTCCAAGGTCCCTTTGATTTTTTAACATTCTATAGATCTACATCTAGTTTCAGTTCATCCCTTGATCCCTCTGGTACTAGAGTTCCCAGGAAAAGCTTCACAACCGAATTCTTAATCTCTCTGAGACTCAGTATTCCTAGAAATGAAATGGAGATACAAACGCCAGCCCCATTTACATCACAAGAGGACTGTGAAAGTAAATAGAAAAGAGATTGGAATGAACTATATAAATGTCATGTAGATACAGTAATTACTATTTCTATGACCAGCAAAGTATATTTTATTTACAAAACTCAACATATCTAGCACCCCTTCAATGTTTCTCTTTCATGGTCCTCTACCCTCCTTCTTCTTATTTCAGATTTACACAACTAACTCATTTCTGTCAACTCTTGTTTTATCCAATGACTGCTATTTGTTGGCGCTTCTACCAGGAGCTGAGAACAAGCCAAGGGAGGTTATGAAATGTTCAAATTCTCTGATTTGTAAGCTGTTGTAGTAAATGATTTGGTGGAGGTAAAGACAAAAAAAGACTTTGTTCAATTATCTATGGATTTCAATTCTCCTCAATGCTCTGGTCCACCCTCACCACAGATTGAAAAATAATTGAGAGGCGGCTAGTTAAGTGTTGGCAAAGTCTCTTTTGAGTAATATTCCCTCAACCACTTAATGACCTCTAAAACTAATACTCTTGCAGAGTCATTTGAAATATGAATTAACTTCTGTCTGTTTCTTTTACCTGGGGACTTATTTCATTATAAATATCATATATGCTTATCACTTAAAAACTCTTATCTGAAAATCCATTTTCAAGCTATGATCCTGATCAATATTTGTCACATATCATGTTAAATTTTAAATGGAGTGGTGATTTTCTCCTGAAATTATTGTAGAGCTTTAAGAAATATCAAATGGCATCACGTCTAGCCAATTCTCTTTAGACTTTAAGATTATACCTGATGTCCTTCCTAGTAGCTTCTTTATTGACTTGTAACCGTTCAATATTTCTTATTAGCTAAGGTTAATATTTAATTTAAGATACAGGCTTTGAGTTCATTAATTGGTAAATTTGGATACTGGTTATTCTCTATCCTCCTTTACTCTTCTTATTCCCAATATTTTATACATGTTCTTCATCTTACATTCCTTCTTCTTATCTATCTGGTTCCAATATTTCCTCCAAACTCATCTATAATTATGCTTTCATATAATTTAATCAAGGGATTTGTGATGATGACTACTACTTAACATTCATGACCATGACTTTATTGCATTAAATCAATTCACTTTTAGGTTCAAATAAAAATGGGGAGGGGAGCCAACTTTTCATAAATGGATGGATTCATGATGCATCTCCATTAGGATGATGGTGACCATGTAGAAGTGAGGATTGTGCATAGATCTTTAACCAGAAACTGAGTCAAGGTATATTAATCATTTTTCCAAGAAGAAACTGCTTCTGAAGTCTTAACTGTAATATCCAAATTCATACAATATTTATCAGTGAGTGGGAGTAAAGAGATCTAACCCTGAAAGCTATGGAAGCATATTTGGTTCAAGAATCATAATGCCATGAGTTGGGAGTGAGGGAGTTTTAACTCCACTGGTACTGATGACAATGGCCTTCTGGTGGTAAGCTTCTCTTAGCTGGGACTGTTCCTTGGATAGCATATAAATAATAGTCCATTAGTATTTAGGGCCATATACAGTGCTTAGTACAGTAGTTGGAGCATAGTAGATACTCAATAAATGCTTATTGAATTAGACCAAAAATTTTCCAAGTTCAGTTTTTGGTAAGTTTCATGTGATCTTATGCTCCATTAGCAGATACTAACATACCAATGACTTGTCTCTGCCAGAGATGATTGATTTTTGTAGTCAACAGTGGGGACAGGGCAGAATATGGCAAGGAATATTCTCTTTTCATGGTACCTGTGTGATTACACAAGTTTAATTTTGGGCTGCTTCATAAGTTTCTACACTTATGATAATGAATTGAAAAATAAACAGATTTCCAGAAAAGAGAACAATTTCCTCTGCTTCCTCAACACTGTTATATAGGGGCTACTTAATTGGTATTTGCCTATGCCACCTAATATTGATGGGACCCATAATTACAGAGCAGCAATACCTTTCCATGACCATGAGAGGTAGTCATGGTAGTTTACAATTGGTTCTTCCCATACATTTGTACTAGGTTTAACATCTCCATCTCTGAAGGAGGTTACTTCAATGACCATCCAAATTTCCAAATTTTTCATACCTTGTGTGAACATATAACAGAATGCCTTTACACATACTAGACATTTGATAAAGAATTGATTGACGTTAAAGATACGTGATAAGCCTAGCACAATGCCTAGCACACTGTAGGCACTTAAATACTGTTGGATTAGCTACTGACATAATTGGTTTTATTAATGATGTTTCCTAAGGATAGACTGGAAATATAGGGTGAGATCTTCATCTGTTCATTGTGCCATGGCTTATGACTTCTCTCTCTGGTGACTCTGAAAATTCTTTACTGAACCATGCCATCTTGAGCATTATTTTTAAATTTATGGTCTATCAATTTATTTATAATTGGCCACATATTGCTTCTACCATGTCAAACCTAATCATTTAGGATGTATCCAAATTAATTTTGTTTTAGTTTGGATTTTGCCCCTTTAGGAGGGAAATTTCTTTTTCTCCTTTTATGTCTGAAGAACATTCTTATGAATAAGTGACTTCATTAGATAGTATTACAGATGGAACAAGATAGTCTTTTAATCAATGTAGAAACAATAGATACAGATATGTATACTTTTTCATTTAGAGAGAAAAAGGACAAACATATTTCAGAGTCTGAGTAAATTGGTTTTACTGGTCTAGATTTTTTTATAGTTATCAATTTGCTAGTCTGAAAGAATGATAAATTATGAGGTAGTCTGCAACTTAAAATTGCCACTTGGTTGACACGTGATTTCCCAAAAGTCATTCAGCTTTTCTGGGAAAAATATATTAAGAAAGTAAAAGAGGAATGGATTTGTGTGTTCATGAAACAATTAAGCTAATTTGGATATCAGAATTTTTCTCTTTAAACTTCATAGAAAAAATTACAAGAATGTTTGTCATCAAATCAAAGAAGGCCTAAGTGTTTCTGAAAGTATAGGAGAAAGCTTTTATAAAAGCAGCCCTCCTTATAATGTTGTCAAACACCTTTTATTAGCTTTATAGTTTTTAATCCATACAATTTGGAAAGATATAAGATTTTCCCTTTGCAACTATAACCTTTCATAGTCATACACCTCCAGAGAGGTAGATCCCACCTTTACTAATTATCTACGAGCAATTTCCATTTTCCCTTCTTTCCTTAATCTTTGTCACTTTTTTCTTTAACAAAAAGAGGTGATATACAAGTTTTAAAAAATCCAAGTCCAAAATTGTATTAAGAAACATTTTATTAACAAAACAGTAAATTCCACTTGCTTAGCATTTCCAATAATGGATAAATTGGCCTTGCAACAGAAAAAAAAACCCTTAGATATCTAATCACACAAAGCACTAAAAGGATAGGGGCATCTGGCCTCTTTGATGATTTGGAGATGGCCCATCTCACACATTATTTTAGTGTTCTGTTTAAAAAAAGGCAACATATTACATGAATAGAAAAGAAGCCTCCTCAATCAGACAAATTACAGGCTTGAGATATAGCCAAATTGATGTCAGTTGGTTTGAAACAATAAAATGAAAGCAAAGGCTACATATGGAACCCTGGTACTTCTGGTGTGTAGATAGTTATGCTTTTTTCCCTCTTTTTTGTATTGAGAAGAAAACTAAGAAATAATGTGAAATTTTGTGTTTTCTAACATTAAGAATACGCCTTGCTGGATTTATTGGGTCACGCTGAATTTGGACTTTTATGGAAAGAAATTCTGGTCAAATGTCACTGAAAAGACACGTTCTAATCACCCCCAATTCCTTTTCCTGCTATTTGTACCACCTAACAATCATCACAGGCAATCTATTTTGATTAAATTACAAAATAAATTTGAATGGGGAATATTTCAAATTCAGGTCATTCTATGGAAGAGCAAAAATAATTTTAAACCCTCAGGCTGTAAACTAGTTAGGTTAATATTTACCTTCCTATTTCATTGGCTTTCCCTGAGTAAGGGTAAATGACAAGTGTAATTATTTGGGAATTCCATTGGTTGGCAGGTTTTTAAAGAAAAATTCATGGACATTTCATATTTAATTTCATGCCTCCTACTATCAATATCTTCGGAATCCTTTCCCAACCAAAAGATCTCTCCACCTAATAGTTTGTTGGAAACCCTTAAAAGTGACATTTCATTTCCAACATTACATATGCCAATTAGATGTTGAAGATGTTATATGTTTGAGAGGCATACCTATGCCACTTCTCAGCCTTCTTCATCAGAAAGAACAAGAAACACATATGATATTGTGCTGCATTGTTGCCCCTATTTAAAGCTAATTTTAAAATCATGTTTCTGTTTTGTAAAACTTAAACATCCATATTTCTTTCAGGAGGAGTTCAAGTAATGCAATTAAGTTCTAATGAAGTACCTCTTTTCAGCCCAATAATAGATTTTCTTTGCATTACCATATTATAATAAGTGATTTATTGCTGTGATCTTCACTGAATATGTAAAAAAAAGTCTTGTGCATAATCTATACCATTCTAATACTAAATATGGGTTAAACTAATAAAATGTTTATTAATGGCATGAGCATAAAAGTTATTTTAAAACAGTCTTAATGGTTAACTAATATATGATCTTTTAGGGTATTTAGTAATACAGAATCCAAAGTTGTTTAAAATACTTTCTTATAGGAAAAAAGTGCCCACTTTTCAAAAATCTTTAACATGCACTTCAAGTTCAGAGAATATATATCTTTTTTTTTTAATTAGAAATGAAAGTTTTCAATTGCAGCAGCCAGGGTTAAGATAGAGATAAATCATTTTTGCTTCTGTTACCTGCCCCCACAATGATTCTCACCTGCAGGAACAGTCCTCTAGTGAAATTCTGTGTGACAGGTTTTCAGATTAGTAAGGGACTACAATTTTCTCAGAATTTCCTGGGAGCAAAACTTTAATGAAGCAAATCACACCATTCAGCAACAACACCTTGATCGGCCCATCTACCCACCCCTCCCATTTTTCACTGTTAGTAAATGCGGAGTAATTTATGAATGTTTGCGTCTACCATCAAATTTGCCTGATTCCAATGGTTAATAACTGGGAGGTATAGAATAGGGGAGAGAGGACAATTACAAGAGATATATACTATATATGTATGTATTTTGCCTTCTAATCCACATCTCTCATACAAACTACTAAAACTCATTTGCAACAGAATAAAAGCTGTACAAGTAAGAAAAAAATTAGCTGACTCTTTGTATATACATTCATACATATCCCCCTTAGAATAATCACTACACTGTAATTTTGAAAAAAAGAAAAAAAGAAAAAAAATTGTGGCAACTTATAATGGCAGCAAAAAACTGAAATAGGTTTGGTGCTCCAGATGTCATAAAACTCTCTATACCTAGCAACACTTATAACATTGAATCGACCAAAAATGGCTGAAGAGCAGAGATATTGATTGCATTGTCTATACAACAGGCTATAAAACATCACTTATCACAGTCCAGAAAGCACACATAGATGTGTTTTATATAAACATATGTAATAACATATTAAGCGTGCATGAAAATTTCCCAAATGATTGCATCTATGCCCTCTTGTTTTGTTTTGTTTTAATTTTAGTGTGAAAATGTGCCTTATATTTCACATACTGGAAAATAAGGCCTCCATACTTTTTTTTCCCTTACAACCAGAAAGGGGCTTTTTGAAAGTGTTCTAACACAAGTCTTCAAAAAAGCCAGCACTTCGTCTCCAATGCAAGCTCCAATCACTGCTCCTGGTACACGAGGCAGCAAACTCTTTAAGGTTTGCATGTTGAGTCAGACCGAATGGCAGTCTTCTCTGGCAATAAGACTCCCTTCTCAAGAAAGCGCTAGCACTTTGGCTAAATCCAGAATCATAGGTAGCTTCTTTTTTTAAATTTTGTTTTGCTTTGTTTGTATTGTGCCTTGATGTGATAATACTCCTTTGCTTTATGAATGCATGGGGTCATCGCTGTCTTTTAGAAATGTTCCAGCAACATAAAGACAGGCAGAGTAAATGAAAACACTGTGGATGTTTGGGAATTTATCAGCCCCTGCTTTCTGGAGAAACAAGAGCATGAGATACTTGGTTTTAAAAACAGTCTTTCCTTCCTCATTGCATTCCCTGTCCTCTTTTGTATGTGCTTCGTAAAAAGGAAAGTAAATAAGTTTGTATTATGTCTCGGATAAAATGAAGACTATTTCTATACAAGTGTCCTTTTGGGATGTCAGGATCAGACATAATACTCTTTATCCTTGTTTTTCTTGTTTTTGTTGGAACTTTTAGCACTGTTAGGCTGTTTCTCCTTCACTACTGCCCCATTGGACTGTGCGGAGTTACTGATGTAGTTTCGACTCTCATCTACGTGGTATGAGCCTTCATCTCGGTTCCTGTACTTGTACATGGCGTAAAGGAGGATGAGGATGCACAGGGCTGCAGCGGCTACAATCCCAACGACCATGCCTGTCGTGCTGCTGGACTCTCTGATCACTTCTGCAGAGCCCGCATAGTCTCTGCCACCTGCTCTGGTCGGGTTGGCTGTGGAAAAAGGGACGACAAAAAGACAGACATGAGTACTGAGTTTACTGACAAGCAGAGAACTACATTAACATTGAACATCCTTTTTATCCTTAATGGAACAGCACTTACTGGTTTCAGGAAAGTGTAATACTACTAAATGTAGCAGGCCCAGTGCCTCTTGGTCATTAAAGAGCAGGAGATATGAATTGAAAATACTCAGGGAGAGATTTGCTGCCATACTTTTTTTCATGTATGTTAATTGTATTAATGGGGTTCTAAAAGGACATCCTCAAGTAAACTCAATTTAGCACTAAACAAAAAAATCCTGATCCATTGAACTGATACTGCAGATTCATAATGAAAATGAAAAATACATTAATTAAAATGGTATAGCTCCTTACGGTACCATTGGATATCATTTGGAAAAACAGGGTGACTCATTCAGGCTAAAAAGTTATGGGATCCATGATCTGAGCTCATCCTTTAAAATCTAATTAAAATGACATCTTCTCCATGAAGCCTTCACTGATCTCTCCATTTTTAACACCTTCTTCCCTTCAGCCTTAATGTAACAGTTTGTTTTTCTTTCTTTCTAATGGATTTTACAGGTAATACCGCATCCATTAGCTATGTCTATGTTTTATTCCCCTATCCATAAGGGGCCATGATTCTAGTAAATTCTACACCCCCTCCAGAACCTAGTGTGGAGCAGTATGCATATCAGATGCTTTAAAAAGGGTTATTGCATGAACATGTAACATATTCATGTATGCATTCCTTCAACAGCTATTTATTAAGTACTGACTCTGTTCTGAAGACTTTTGCCTTGTCCTCCTAGTTGTATTTAAAGATTAAACTGGATTCTTAAATCATTGCAGAGAAGTCTGCATAAGTTTGTTCTTAAAAGTATTAGTTTCTGTACCAGAGGAGGGATGCAGTGTGTAAAATACTGAACAATAAACTAATCTGTGCATTAGAGAAAGTCTAATTGCCTACATTTTAAGATGTAATTTTTATCACTTACTTTACAACGTGCAAAACATATGATTGCCTTCTTTACTTGAAAGTTATTTCCATTTTGTTTTTTGAATTCCAAGGACAAAACTTTGAAGGAGAGCACATTCTCCACAATAAATAATTCTCCAAAAAATAAAGCCATTTGTGAAGAGCAGCAAAGAGAAACAAAGGGCTGGACAACTGCCAAGGTTACTATTACCCATGGCCAATGAGATGGCCAACCCCTAAAATACATACATTTTCTACTAGGAATTATTCCATCTTTCATAATCTCAATGGGAGGTGTAGGATATGGATTTAAAGGTGGGAGAAGAAGGGATGAAAGAAGATGAAGGAAGAGAAAGAAGAAGGATGGGGAGGAGTGGGTTCTTTAAATCTATTTTTTAAAAAGCATTCTAGATCAATACAAATTTATCACAGACCAATTGGTTAAAAAATGATCCAGAAGAAACCAATAGATTACTTATCGATTACAAGCTAGGAACTTCCAGCATGTGAAACACAATTCAAGAAAAACATTTTAGGCTACCTTAAAGCTTCAAGTGGTTAGTGCATCTCTGAAAGGGCACAGTCTTTGGATTTTTGAGTAGAGAAAGGATATAAAAGAAAATATTTTTTTCTCATTTTATAGATGAAGAAACTGAAGCCCAGAGAGGTAAAATAAGCTTCCCTTCCTTAAATAATAAATGAGGTTGTATATTATGGTCAAAAGGGCATCTAGATGGTAAAATGGAAAGAGTCTTAGACTTAAAGTTATTAAAACCAGAATTCAAATCCTGCCTCAGACACTTGTTAGCTGTGTAACAGTAGGCAAATTATTTAACCTTTCTCAGTATCAGTTTTCTCATCTGTAAAATGGGGATAAATAACGGCATCTGCTTCACAGTGATGTTCCGGGGATATAATAAGATAACATGTAAAGCACTTGGCAAACTTTAAAATGTTATATAAATGCTAGTTATGATGATGGTGATGGTGATGATAATTAGGAGAAAGAGGAGTAATAGTAGTAGTAGTAGCAGTAGCAGTAGTAGTAATAGTAGTGGTGGTGGTGGTAGTTGTAAAAGTAATATGAGTAGTAGTAGTAGTAGTAGTAGTAGTAATACTAGTAGTAAAAAGTGTTGGTTTGGGAATCAAAAATTCCACTGTGGTTCAAGTTTCAGCTCTTGCTGCCTAACTTGGGCCAAGTCATCATAAAATGAAGGGATTGACTAGAACTAGATATTCTGCGAGATCTTTTCCAACTCTAAAATTCTATGATTTTAGCAAGTCTCATTTCCAGACTTAGAAGCCAGGTGTACCTTTTTTTCTGATTACTCTATATTGTATTTTTAAAAATCTGCTTATTAAAATACCAAAGTCTTTCTTCTCTCATATTTTGATAATTAGTTTTTCAAAAAGAGAGGGTGGAGAGATATTATTTCTATCCTACCTCTTGCTTCAACAATTACCTCTCATTCAATTACTCTTCCATCTTTCTACCATCTTTCTGCAATCTCACTCCTCTATAACACACAGGTATGTCCACATACATGTATCCACATACACACACACACAATGCCTTGTGAAAACTGCACTTGCAGCTAAATTAATGGAATTGTATTCCCACTTTTAAAACATGACTTATAAATTTCTTAAATGGTATGATTCCAAGATAATTGAACAATTTGAAAATACCTATTACATGATTACTACATATACAGTATTATGTTAGGCGGTGGAGAAACACAAAATATAAATGAGACATGATCCTGTCCTCATGGAGTTTATATTCAAAGGTGTTATTCTATAGACAAAGAATAAAAACATGTAATAATAGATAAAGAATACATTTTAAAAACTGATTTTGATGCTTTGATTATGAAATAAAATTTTTAAAAGAACTTAAAAACACTAAGATGAACCTTTTATTCCTCAGTCTCTAGTTAGTAGCTATTATTCTCCCTTTTACCATTTTCCTATACAACCCTCATTTATCATTTCTTAGCACCATTAACCTCTCGAGCAAATACATATAAAACTTTGCAATTTCTTTTCCAAATAGTATGGTATAGCAATATGGGTGGGTTGGTTTGTTGATTTTTTTCCCACTGCATATAAAAGCTTTCTGGGGCACATTCACTTACAAAGCAAGAGGACCCAGTCTTCAAGAAGGAACTGGAAATGTTTCTTGGCCATCCAAAAATGAACTAAGGGAACACCCTTCTGTGTATGTCTGTACTTTCTTACAAAAGACAGTGTAATGATGCTGAATAAAGCCTACAATTGCTTCTGTGGCCAAGGCAGAATGAGACAAGGGCTGTAATCCACTGTATTTGATTACAGGAAATTAATTTCCTCTCAAGAAAGAATACACTAGCATTAAGAAACCCTGTCAGTGCCTGACAGATGAAAGACTGCTCTTCTTTCAAATGGACATCTTTGCCAAATTCTGTCAATTAGCCTCGCTGTTCACTTTCACTAAATGACAACAACTCTTCCCCTTGCTCATTCCCCAGGACAGTCTTTGATGAGCACTGAAACAAGAAACTTTATATTTAAATATTACCTAAATTATTTTTCTACCTACTGAAATACTTTAATTTAAACCACATTTTTCTCACTTAGCTAGTCTGTCAGAGGAGAAGGGAATGAGGGTAGGATGGAGGTGAGGTCCCTGAAAGTAGATTTACAGCATTTTGATGATATATAGGAAGGTATTAGAGACTTCATAAAATAGGTTTACTTTTTTGGGATATATGTTTTTAGCAATGGAATAGCTTATCCAAAATCTGGCTTAGCTATTATCTGCTCAAATTTTTCTGATCTATTTTCCTACTAAGACTTCTATAATCAAAGAGAGAGGTAGAGGAGAAGAAAAGAAAGAGAGGAAAAGCTAGTAACAATTTACATTTCATTTTGAAAAGACCAAAAGGATACCTTAAAATCAATTAAATATCTAATAGGACCAGGAAGAATATTTTCCTTATTTTTTTTCACAGACTAAATGTGACTTTATGCTGTACATGCAGGTAAAAGTATCTCTCAGCAAACTACATGTACCTGAAGCATTTAAATAAATCTGTTTATTTGATAGTTTTATTTTTAAAAGACTAAAACAAAAGGACAAACAATTTTTAACACATTTTTCTCCTTGAGTTTCTTGTCTCAATTAAAATAAAATGCTTAATGACTAATCCAAGAGTTATTTTTGGTAGATATTTCATTGTTTGTAATCCAACCAGTTCATGAAGTCACTTTCTTCTCTCAAAGTCTAAATGCTAGTTTGCTTAATCAATGTTTTAATCAAAGATCAGAACTGTTTTAATATGAAAGTGGTGAGTGATCTGGCTCTGATGGGATGTAACAAGTATCCAGTGGCCCAGCAGCCCAGCCTTTGGTATTACATGGAGTAGCTTCCATCTAGAGGTCAGCCATATTAAATCATAGCTCTTCTGTCTTATTTTTCCTCACCCTAGATTTATCTATGGGAAATCTTGGGATATGTTTCAAATACAGTTCATATTTACATCTCCACAGATGAGAATAAGAGGGCCCTTAGCTCCATAAAAGCAACCAAGGTTAACAATTCGATACAGGACACCCTTTATTTCACCCAATAGAAAATGCAGAAAACACAAAAAGGACACACGGTGGTTCATAGACAATCAATACATTGGTTTTCCCCCTCTGATGAGCCTTACCTTCATACTTTCCTGTTCCCCCATCCCACAGTATATACAATTCCCCAGAATCAAGGGCCCACTTTGTGATTTGAACTTTCTTCAGAAGAAAAATAAAATTGGGATTATTAGAGAGGATCCTTTTCCATCAGATCTTCAATGTCCCAATAATATAAAGTAACGCCAGAGGGAAAAGCCTAAACACTTTGCTTCCCTATATCATGCCTCAGGAAATTGTTGCTCTCCAGCCACTAGTCACATGCATGATTTTCCTCCTTGTAAAAGACTGACAACTGTGTAAAAACCCCCCTCTTGCTCTCTAGAAGTTTGGGTCCCCAGTTTGCAATCTTGATGTTATTAGAGAGGCAATTCAAAAACTGGCACTGCACTAGACCTTCCCCCTTTCTAGAAGAGAGGTCAGCAAACTACCTCCCAGGGGCCAAGTCCTGCTCCATGTCTGTTTTCATACAGCCTGTGAGCTTAGAATGGCTTTTACATTATCAAATACAACAAAACATCATTTTAAAATGTAAAGAAAAAAAAAACCATTGTTAGCAGGTGTATAAAAACAAGCTGCAGGTAGGAGTTTGCCTGACCTCTCCCCTATGAGGCTAGATCCTAAAAGTTTTATACTTGTGTTTACCAGAGAGGCAACTACTGCTCAGGAATTCTTCCACTTTGTCTTGTTATTCAGGAGCTCCCACAATTTATCCATGTGGATCTTTCCTGGGGCCACCTGGCTGAAAATATATTTCTGTGATGTCTCTGTAAAGCTGGGTCCAGGCTTGGAGAGTCTAGGAATTCTTCTCTCAGAATGGATCAGAATAAATCCAGCTCCAATTGTCTCTGCCCATAAGACTACTTTGGTGGTCAGGGAGTTGGTATGTGCTGTTTGAACTTGTGTATGCGCTTGGCATGAACTGTTTTCCTCTCTGCTTAGGGTAAATAATGCAATACCAGGCAACCTGAGAGGGATGCAATGATAGAAATTCAACAGGACCTGAGTTTTGAGTTCTGCCTCTAACATATACAGGCTGTGTGACCTTGGGCAATCTCTTAACCTTTCAGCACATGAGGAATTCTGTAGAACTCTAACAGAACAGTTGCCTGTCAGCATTGGCAGAGGGAATTCGCTCACCTGGAGTTTCCTCTTCTAATAAAATCACATTTTCAGATACCTCCCTCTCCCCACCTCCAAAAAAATAAAGTAAACACTATTGTAATTGGGAGAAAGTTCTCAGTATGCTAATTCAAAAAAATTAAATAAGACAAAATAGATTAAAGAATATTATTTATCTTTTTAACTCAGAACCGGAATATATTCCACCCACATTAAAAACTGTTGCTTTCCTCCCTGTTTTATAAGGAGGAGCCACAAATAATCACTTCGGGCCATGGGAACATGGATTTGGCCCTGAAGTTTTTTGAGTGAAGCCTGAAGAGCCTCTCTCATGTGGTGAAGAGGCATATTAAGATGGCTTCATTCAAAGGGCCTCCATGCTGGGCCAAAGCCACTCAGCAGGATCTGTACTAAGTCACTAAAAAGTCTCTATTTCTTGAAGTGGCGATCATACTTATTGGGGAACCCAAAGTTCAATCTTTTTTCCTTTGACGGTATCATACAGGGGTGGGGAACCTTGAAGAGTAGAAAGCTTCTAGTGCCCTATAGTTAGGGCATAGTGCATTCTGCCAAACCAAGTCGGTATTCAATAAACACTCCATTCAATAAAGGTTTAAGCACAATGCCCGACACTGCGTATTGGAAATATGCAGCCAGAAGAGAAGGGTTATGGCTAAGGCCCATAGTCTAGACCAGCACAAGACATTCAGGATTTTTGACCATTATGAAAAAGACAGGGATAAGCAGGCCTTGTTCAGGCCTAGGGGCTCATCTGAGTCAGTGCTATGAACTCTAATAAGCAAGAAAGGAAGAAACCAAATTCAAGCTCTGGATGGTCTCCTGATGAGCAAACAAACACGCAAATCAGCATAAATTCAACTTTTATTTCAATATTCAAGGATCTATGATATCAAGGGGCGTAGTTCACCTCTCCTTAAGTAAGCAGATCCTGAGTAACATAGGTAGCCTACGTATGCTGCTGAGATGGAGAAATCCATCATTCTGCAGCCAAAAACTGGAGAAACCTCTCCAAAGTGCGAGACATATAGACTCACTACTCAACGGGGATGGCTAAGTCTGTATGTATCCAGAACTACATGGAGCACTGTGGCAAGTCAGGGACAGAACAGAGGCCTCCACTTCTGTTTCTAGTTCGGCTAACTCCATAGCAGTTCCTCCCATTGGGGAGAATCGTTTGGCTTGAGTGTCTGGGCCAGACTGCTTCCCTCCCTCCTCATAGCCTTTAGAGCAGAGGCGGAGAGTGGGGAGAATCCTGAACCTTTCTGGGAGCGTCATGGATCCTTCTGGCAATCTGGAGGAGCCTGTGGGCACCTGCTCTGGATAATATTTTAAGATGCATAAATTAATCTACATTAGGCCACAAAGGAAACACACTGTACTGAGATTAAGATGTAACTTTCCCCTGAAAGTTCTCAGGCCCCTTGAGATCTACTCACACATGTTTTGGAAGTCCCTGGACTCCAGGTTAATAAGCCCAGGTTTTAGTATTGGATATAGTATGATGGTCATGAATTGGACCACTTCCCTTCTGCCATGAGCATCCACATTGCTGCTGCCCTCCTTTTCCCCACACTCATTACCCTTCCTCCCTTTGGCTCAAAGCTTTCCCTAATTACTGGCACCTGCTGCCCTTGATTTCATGGAGCTTGACACTGGGCTAGGCCTCAGACAGCAGATACAGTCCCTCAACAACCTATCACCAGAAGCCTGGCCAGTCTGACAGAAGCTGTAGTGCTTGTGGTCTGCTGGAAAGGTTAACAGATAAACAGTGTCTTCTGCTGGCCACAGCAAAGCACTTAGCTTCTGACTGGAAAAGAGGAAATTAGTTTTGTAAATCATTCCTCAATCACTAGAACCCTATCATTTACAAAAATAAGTATTTTATACAAAGACAAGTTCAGCCAACCCCTACTCATTCCTTACCAAGGGGAACATTGCTGACTTGAAAAACTAAAAGCCACATGTAATCCCTATTGAGAATTAATCATAATAATATGAATAGCAGGATTTACATAGTTCTTTAATATTTGCAAAGCATTTTACAAATATTATCTCATTTTATTCTCATAACAGTCCTAGGAGGTGTCTTATCATTATCATCCCCATTTTAAAAATGAGGAAACTAAGGCAGACATAGGTTAAGTGACTTGCTTAGGGCCACACAGCTATTAAGTGTACTTAAGCTAGTGGATTAGGTCAACTAGGCTCCTGGTCCAATGCTCTATCCATTGTGGCACCTAGCTACCTCTAATTTAATTAAGTAATTTCAACTCTCTTCATTGCCCACACCTCACCTTTCTAGAAGACTTAGGCAGAGGAGGCAGAAAGATGGGGTCACTAGCACTTGGAGAAATGGGTTGAATTCGAGTTTTAATTTCTCTCTCTTTTCCTGGCCTATGCATGGTGGAAAATGAATGGAGAAGTGGCTTAAATTTTAAATAGCCCAAATGTCTTCACACTTCAGCAGGGCTTAGTCAGTTTTGTACATAGTTGTCACATGGAATGAGATAACTTAATCCCAAACTAGCCACTTTCTAACTGTATGGTCTTAGGGAAGTTACTTGACCTCTCTGTTTTCAGCGTCCCAATCTGCAAAATAACTCACATGAATAACGTCTCACGCTCATCTAAGCACTTCATACTTTACCTTGTATTTCTATGCAGATATGTAAGATAATGCCAATATTGATATTCGTGGTTTACAGAAGAGGAAATTGTTTCTTTATCTTTAAAAAGACATTACTAATAAGTGGCAGAGCTAGGTCTCAAACCAGGTCCTCCAATGCCATGTTGATTCTCTTTTTACTACACCATGGTGCCTGAAAATTCCATGATTATATAAACTAATATATTTTTGTGGAGATGAATTAAAAAAAGAAATAGAAGGAAGTATGAAATCCATAAATAAGCTATTAGTCCCCAAGTATGCAAAAGTTGACTATAATTATACTTGGTAACAGCATCATTATGTGCAAACAGTCTTAGGACCATAGGTTTTATTGGAAGAAGAAATCTTAGATACTATGTAGTCTAATCCTATAAGTTTATAGTGAAATCTGTTTAGGAAGATCACCTACCCATAAAATAATAATTGGGGTTCTTGAAAGCTGATTTTTGAATATAGATAATTGTCTAAATAAATTTTATTACACTAGAGGAAATGCTAAGCTCTTTCTCCTCTAGTTACTCTTTCAGGAGTGAAACCTTTGGCCCTTGGATCTTAGGACTTCTTTTATCACATCTTCCTCCATGATACTCAATGCTACAACATTCACCTTGATGGTCCCTTCCAACACTCGGGTTTCACAGCTTTCTGACCTCTTACCTCCAATCATCTTTGATATAGCATAGCTAGATCTAGCCCCTACAGCCAGAGGAGAGGGGAATCTTCAGATCTACTCAGTTAAGAATGATTGATGAATATCCATGAATTCAACCTCCAACTCTAAAGGACTTCTAACGAGAGCTGGGCTCAGAGTTACCTGCTTACCCTAGGTTTCTGCATTTATAAAAGTTTCTGGGCTCTGTGTACTGCCTTCACAGCCATCTAACATCCGCAGGCTGTCTGAAACAGGTCAGATGCCTGGATCAAGTTGGTTTACTGGGAATCTGTTACCCCATATATGAACAGAGCTAGACAAAAGATATATTTTTTAAAAAGTCTTTTTAAATGGCTAAATTCACTACATTAGTTTAGGCATTACCTAGTATAGTTCAAAGTCTCGAAGATATGTTTGATAGCCAGACTGACGTAATGAAGACAGGAATTTAGAACAAAGAATTCAGATTTGGGGTGATGGTTAGAAACAGGTTTGCCTGGATTTTTTTGTTGTTTCCCTTCCCTTTCCATTAATTTACATGGAAAAACCACACGATTCAGGGCTGATGGAGAATCAAGGCACTTCAGATTTACATTTCTTACCCCTCTAAAAAATGGATTTGGGAGCACAGTGTTCCCATAAGGAGTAAAACATAACTATGAGGAATTTTCCTTCTAAAATCAGATAGATGCTTTTCCTTATGAGCGAGAAAACAAGTTTCAAAGATAGATAAAATGCCTGCCTACCCTACTTTGTTCCAAGTCCCACTGTACTTCAAATTCTTATGGAAGTGAATGTTGAAAACTAAAAAATAAATAAATTATATATTTAAAAAAGAGAAAGAATATGAATTTGTATCCTCTTAATGAGTAACAAAAGTAAATGGGGGTGGGGGGGGCCTGGGAGACTGGTAGCCTATGGTTTCAGAATGAATGTGGACCCACATCCTTAAACTTGAAGAAACTTTTCAAGGGGTCTTATGTAAGAGGGGGGAAATCATCTAGGAAGTACATCGGGGTACCTCACGTGTTACAAATAAATTCAGTCATTGGATAAATTTAGACTGGCTTTGTCTCTCTTGCATGAACCCCTCAACCTGACTGGCTTCTTCATCTCGATTCTATTTTAACTTCCAGTAAGCATTGCCATACCATAGATCTGGTCATCACTGGAAATTCCTGTACCTCCAGAATGTCTAACTTTTAAATTCCTCTCTCTGATCTACGTTTCTTCCTACTTTTCTTCCTACATTTCCATCTCTTCCACACCCTTATCCTCTTGAACCTGCTTGGAACTCCAGTGATAATCCTGAATCTTTCAACAAATATTTATCAAATGCTTACTGTGTGCAGACTGTGGTAAGTTTTGGGAGAATACAATGGGAGTAGTATCCTAACTTAACCCTCCCTGAAAGGTAGTCTACTTTTTCTCTAATAGGTATTGAAATCATCCTTAAGATTTGGTTGGTTCAGGGGATTGAAGGTTTAGGCTGTTGACATAACTTCCTTCAGGTGTTCTCTGCTGCTTAGCTGAAAGAACACACTGGGCCACTTAGGCAAGTGAGTTTTGTTCAGTTGAATCAACTCAATGTACTCTCAATGCCCATCCTTGTTGACTATCTTTCCCCTGTGACGACTAAGCACAACTCTTTTGGCTAATCATTGGATGACTGATAGGCGTACCATTTTGCTCCATTGCTGAACATAAACTACCAAGGAAATGTCCTGAATAAGGCCAAGCCCAGCCCAAGGAACTATAAAGTTTAGATAACATATGGCTTCCACTGCAATGGAGTTTACAGTCTAATCAGAAGATACCTCACACATGTGCATGCATGCACATACATACAACTATGACACACACATGTGCATGCATACACATACATACAACTATGACAAACGATATTATGTGTTACGTTAGAGAAATGCATAATAATAATTACATTAGAGAAGTAAAGAACAAAATGAGGTTAGAGGAGGAAGTTCATTACCAATGAGGGAAATCTGGGAAGCTTTCAAATAAGGGGTATATATGGGCTGGGTAAGAATTCATCAGGTAAATAAGAGGAAATACATCCAAGGGAACAGATGATCATTCTGGTCCTAGGGGACAGATGATTGAAGGTATGTTTGGAGGAAAGAGATTAGCTCACTTGGTCTGAAGTATAGTAGCTTCCCCAAAAACAGCTCACTCACTTTTGTATAGCCAAGAGACCCCCACTTCTAGTCCCAGGCTTACCACTAGTTAGCCATACAACCTTGGGTGTCAGATTCCTCATCGGTAAATAAGGGGGTTGAACTAGACGGCCTCTAATATCCCTTCTAATTTCAAAACAATGCCCTTCAGTCTCTATAAATCCCTGAGGTTCTTGCCTTACTAAGATCAAGGTCAAATAAACTATGACCTCCCTCACCTCCATCCCTCACACCAGCATGTCTCTATATTCTCCCCAACCTTTGCCAGTTCTCTGCAGATGATCTGCATGACATCAAGAAAAAAATGAGACAAACAAACCATGACTCCCTTACAGCATAAAAGATGGTGCTGCTAGACATGTGCTTAAGAATTCAAACTGTTGGCCTCACCAATCCTATTTTTTTGTTTTGCTTTGCTTCATCTAGCTCATAATTACCTGCTGTGACCTCCCCTTAGGGTATATCAGTACAGATTTTACAGCTGGATGGAATGTTGTAAATCATCACCCCTTTACTTTATAGATGAGGAAACTAAGGATCAGAGAAGTCAAGTGACCTACCTAAAATCATCGGCTATAATAAGTAGGAGAGCTGAGATTGAAAGTCAGGTCCTCTAACAGTGGTTAATGCAGTGCTAATTCTACATTCTCACATCTTCTTCTGCTAATTAATGGAGACAGTTACCTTAATTATGCAATTTTTTTCCTGCCCCTTCCTGGCAATGAGTCATATGGGATGTCACAAGCTTTCCCTTTCTTCTTTCCTTCTTATATCGAGGAAGAAGAGTATCCTTTCCAAAATCTAAGGCTAACCCTTCCATGATTAAAAACAAAATCACCATCACTTTGGTCTAGAAGAAAGAACAATGACTGACATGAGGAAACATTTTTAAGTTCTATTTGTACAGTTTTTAGAGTTGTGTAATCTCACTTAACACATCCGAATCTCCGTATCCTTCTGTGCTACCTACTTCACCTTTGCAAGGATCAAATGCATTATTATGTGGATGGGGACTGCATATGTGCTATTTCTCCAGGCCTGTCTGAATTCCACAACAGTGGCTGGAGCCTTCCTCATTTGGCAGAGAGGGTTAATACCACAGCCAAACTGTTCCTTTTGGAAGCACTGTGTAACACAGCCAACCTAGGACCAACTGGCCAGAGGCTGATCATGGCTCCTGTTATGAAAACAGAGTCAAAATCAGGATGAGCAAAGCTCTATTGGGAGACAAAGCTGTAAGGTAGGAGGGAATGTAGGTCTACCTCCATACAATGGAGGTATGAGTTTGGCAAAGAGTTCTCTAAATTTGTGGCACCCAGCATTCTGGAAGTATTTGTACATAGTTGTACCTGGTCCCACACCTATGCATGGCTGCTTCCCTCCTCTAGCTTCCTCTGAATTCATCTCGTTTGGATAGCTCCCATCACTATCACCCCATTGCTCTCCATGGCAACGCCTGTCTCTAAGTGGTGGCAGATACTGTGAAATTCCATCTAAGTGGGAACAATTATTATTCTTTGTTTCCTCAGTCCCACCCCTCCCATTTCTTCCTGTTCTTTGCTCAATTAGCCCTCTCTTTCATTTACATCTTCCATCTTTCTCCCACTGGCTCCTTCCCCTCCGTTGAGAAACATGTTAAGTCTCTATTTCTACAAATATCTTCCAAGACCTTGCTACACCTTCATTTATCTGTTCCCTTTTCCATTCGTTGCCATGCTTATTTTTAAAATAAAGTTTATACTTGCTGCCTTTCCTTCCTCACTACCTGCTCACATCTCAATTCCCTGCAATCTATTCTGTTTCTCAGCTTTCTACCAAAATGACTCTGCTGTTACTGTTCAGTCATTTCCTACCCTTTGGGTCCTCATTTGGGGTTTTCTTGGCAAAGCTACTGGAGTAGTTTGCCATTTCCTTCTCCAACTCATCTTACATATGAGGAAACTGAGGCCAACAAGGTTAAATGACTTGCCCAGGGTCACACAGCTAGTAAGCATCTGAGGCCCAGATTTGAATTCAAGTCTTCCTGACTCCAGATCTGACACTCTATCCACTGCATCACCTAAACTGCTCTGCTCCCAGCCCTCGTGAAACCTTAGTTATTACATTCGATAACATTTGATTGATCCTTTTTTCCATTGAACTTTTTGTTACTTTTAATAATAACCAAGACATCCTTTTTTGGTTTACTTTTCATGAGTGGCACACTTAGCGCCTCAGTGCCTCAGATCTAGGCACCCTAAATTTCTGGCCATGTCTTCTCCTAGGCTGATTCATCTCCTACCCTTTACACCAAACTCCAGTGCTCCTAAGAATCACAAAAGCTCTGAACTGGAAGAGACCTCTGAGGTGAGCTCTTTGTGCTGCTTCTCCTGAACACAAGTATCACCAGCAGCATTTCTGCTCCCGAGGTAGCTTGTTCCCTTTGGTAGAGTTCTAATTGTTAGGAAATTTTCCTTAAATCTAAGCCTTACTTTGCTTTGTTGCAAGCCACCAGTCCTTGCTCCTACTTCCATCTTCCTCAACTTGTCTAGTCTCTAGATAATGCAAATAGTTGAAGACAACCATCACATCTCCCCTGAATATTCTCTTATCAACTGATTCGTATAGGACACCAACTTGAGGTGTTTCACAAGTCTGGTCTACCAGCATGTTGAAATGGAAAGAATGCTGAATTTGGAGTCTAACACCTGGTTTCAAACCCAACTCTGCTCTTTATGACCCTGAGCATGTTACTTAACCTTTGTGGGCCTCAGTTTCCTCATTTGTAAAAATGAAGGATTTGGACTAGACTCTAAACTGCCTTCCAGGTCTCTATATATGACCTTATGGCCATTTCCTGTAAGTTCATTAATTTATGGATGCCCTTCCTAAAATGAGACATCTAGAATTTGATACATCATATCACATCTGATCTAACCAGGGCAGAGTACAGTGAACCCCCCTCATTGACTATCTATATACCAGTCACCTTGCTGTGTGGCCCAGGAGCCATAACCTGGAAGACTTTAACTCTTTTAGCCCTCAAGCTTTTGCTCTGGAACTCTGTTGACCTAATTGGTGAGTGCTTCATATGACCATTACTGCTGGGCCATTGCCTCACGATGTTCTGCTGTCCTACTCTGTCCCAGATTTCCAGTTCTTGAACCATGACTAAATCAATACTGCCAGTGCTAAAGGAAAGGGTGGGTCCATCTATTTCCCCATTGCTCCACTCCCTAGTCATGTTATTTTCCTATCCAAAATACCTCTTCCTCTCCATGACTCCCATACATGTAGTGTTCTTCTATTAGAACATGGACTCCTTGAGGGCAGAAACAGTCCTTGCCTTTATAATCATATTGCACAGTGTTTAACACAATGCTCCACATACTGTGTTCAATAAATGCCTTTCCATTCATTCTTTCTGTCCTTCCTTATTCCAGGACATTATGCCTCTCTTTAGGCATCCTAAGATTCCATTAACTATCTTGGCTGTCACATCAAGAACATCAGTAGCTTTCCCAAAACATGTATGTGTGTATGTATATGTATAGATATGTGTGTACATATACATATATATGTATATATGACAAAATTGTGTTTAACAATACCTCCCCCTTCTTACAAACAAAGTTGATGTTTTTTAACTTAAGCTTTATCTCTATTAAATGTTATCTGATTATACTGGCTTAATTTTCTAAGCTACCAATAACCTTTTCAGGTCTTACTTATATCATCCCAGCATACAAGTTAACCCTCTTGGCTTTGTATCATTTGCAAATCTGATAAGCATTCATGTGTCCCTGTAACCAAGTTATTGATAATAAAAATGTTAAACAGTACATGGTCAAGCACAGATTCATGGGGCATGCCACTAGACATCTTCCAAGTTGATATCAGATTATTAATGACTATTCATAATATCTGACCATTTAATCAATTACAAATACACCCAATTGAACTATTGGCTAACAAAGAAGGCTTTATCAAAAACTTTGCTAAAATCTAGATATCCACAGCATTTCCCTGATTCACTAATTTAGGAATGTAGTCAAACGAAGAAATAAGGGTACTCTGGCATGATCTGTCCTTGATGACAAAGACATCCTTTTCCAGATAGTCACTATATCTTATTGTCATTCCCCAACATTCTGTTTGTAGCCAACTGCCCTTTTTATATTGTCCATTCTCCCAATATCTCAAGCTCAAAACCCCAATCATATCTTCTTCATTCTTCTTCCTAATTCCTCATATCCAGCCAGTTAAAAACTTGTCCTCCCATTTCTTTCTCTTTGATCTTTCTCATATCTGTCCCTTCCCATTCAATTCTATTACTCCTGCTCTAGTTCAGACTCTCATTATGGTGTATTTGGGCTATTGATACAGTCTTCCATCTTGTTCCCCTGTTTTCAACACCCCCCCCTTTCTTTATGCCACCACCAGTTTAATCTTCCAAAAGCAAAGCTCTGATTATATCACTCCCCTTCTCAAAGTTATTTGAGGGCCCCCCCATTGACTAAAGGATGAATAAAATCTTAGTCTAATATGAAATTCTTTCCATGATCTGACCCCAATCTACTTTTCTATTTTCTATTATACTTCTTTTAAAAATATATATATATATATATATATATATATATATTTCCTCCCCCAATTACATGTTAAAACAATTTTTAACATTTATATTTTAAGTTTTGAGTTCCAAATTCTTTTCCTCCCTCCTCCCCTCCTCTTAATCCTTTCCAACATGGTAAGCAATCCAATATATATTATATACATTACACAGCTTACGCATTCTTCCTTCAATCAAACCCAAAGGACTTAAGTGCCAGCCATATGCCAGACACTGCCCTTTTGCCAGCTAAACTGGAACTCTCGCTATCTACCCAATATGCCTCTCACTTTCTTTTTTCTTTGCTTTTCTTCATGATACTCTCTTTACCTGGAATGCCTTTACTTCAGCTCTGTTCTATTTGTTTCTCAAGTCCCAACTGAATTGTTATATTCTCCACGAATCTTCCCTAGTCCTACTTCCGGCTCTGTCCCAACCCTCTCTGGTTAGCTACAATGTCTCCTACAAATTAACAGAACATGTTGTATGCCTCTCTTTTTTAGTTTCTTTACATTCTACAAGGTACTAGTTACTTGTCTATACAGCCTGGTTGCCCTCTTACACTGAGATCAAGAATCTTGTTGAATTGAATGACTAAATGGAATGCTGATTCTATTTCATCCATTTTTCTTTTAGAAAGAAACACTTGACCTTCAATTAAGAACCTCTTTGTGAAAACAATAAAAATAGTGTTTGAAATCCAATATCCCATGACATTACAGTAGGGTATGGAAGGGGGAAATTATTTTATATTTCAAAGAATTTTCCTTTTAACAGTCTTTACCTATTTTATCTCAGTCACTCAGCCTGACACTTTTACCAAAACTATTTTGTATACTTGAATGGGATCCTCACTCACTGCCATCTTCTTACATTTGTGTCATTTCCAAAAGTAACAGTTGAGGACAGGATCATAGTTCCCAGGCAACTTTCAACTCTGACTTTATTTCTTCCACATTCCTGCTAATGAATAGGCATGGCATTTAAACATGTCACACTGCAGGTAAACTATAGTTTCACTATAGATTAAGGGAAAAGAGAATTTAGGCTTTCAGGCTTGAAGGAGTTTTTAAATGATTACCAATATGAAAAATAAAACAGTAAAAGGCAAAATAGATCAAACACAAAATAATTGAATCTGTGCTTCAGAGGGATGTTCAGGAGATGATACAAAGTACCATAAAATGCATAATAGTCAACATATATCATTCTATTAACAGAAATTGCTGCCTCCTTGGTCTCGCAATGATCCATTCTCAAAAGTATTGGCAAGATGTGTTTATTGAATTTTTCTTCATTAAGACTCTTTGACCAGTCTTTCTGGTTTTATCATAGACTACGCTAAAAGTAATCGATTTTAAATTCCGTTTCCACACCATCTAGGAAAAAAAAAAGCCATGTGTAAAATGATCATATTAGGCCAGAGCTCTATACGGTGTCATAATGGATTGGAAAGTTATCATAATTCTAGTCAGCTCTTGAAAATATTCTCAGATTTAAAAGGGAAGATTTGACTGTTTCCACTGTCCAGTTTTCATTAGTGCTGTGAAAAGAAAATTGGAATTTCAGGTTCCTGTGGTGTTTGTGAATTGAAATTAATCCAGTTTCTTCCTCTACCCCAGCTCCATGAAGAATATACTTTTCTCATATCTATATTTCAACACAAACTATATCAGAAAAAAAAGATGAGCAAATCACTCACAAGAATGAATGCTTAAAGGATGCATTTGCAATGAAGCAGAGAGGCAATTATATATATATATTATATATATATAATATATATATATATTATATATATATATATATATATAAAACATGGACTAATTTTCACTCACTGCATGGTTATTTTGAGAAGTGATAGATACCATACATCCCAAACCACTCATCTACTCCCTCCTTGCTGACCCTATCCTCACACTAATGTGCCTTTCTTCCTCCAGTTTACTCCTACACTTCAAATAAAAGGCCAGATGAGGGATGTGCCTGACATATCTCAGCCCTTCCCCTGGCAAGCTGATGATTCAGAAAACAATGAAATGTTGTGATTTTAAGAGCTTTTTGTGTTCTGCCTGACTATTGGGGTCAGCTTTTGACTATCACTACCTCCCTTCCCTATCCTCACCACACACACACACACACACACACACACACACACACACACACACTTTAAGAATGATAAGAAACATCAGAATTGGAGTGCCACTGCCAATGAGACTGGGAGAATCACGAACCTCAATGCAGATTTTCAGTTCATTCATTTGAATGTAACTTGAAAGTAGGTAAAAGAAGCACTTAAATGAAGTCCTTGAGTTTATTGGGTAATGTGGCTATCTCCAACCCAAACTAGCACCACTCAGACCAATGGACAGAATAAGCATGTTTTTTCTGAGCACATGGAGACCCAGAAAGCCTGACAAGCTCTCTTGAGTCCCCTGAGTAAGCCACAGAAAACTGGAATTGATATAAGTCTGATCCCTAACATCCCAGTTTGGAGAGTCCACAGGGACATGTCTCATAAGTGTGTAACATATTCCTTGTGCCTCTTAAAATCTTATGAAATTAGTTTGGAAATCATGATAATAAGGTTATATCTACACAAATATTTTGTTTTAGTCAGTTCCTTCTTACAGGCCTATGCCATGTTCATTCTTACCTACATCTTGGTGTCCCTCTCACCTGGAATGTTATCTTTTTCCTCTTAGAGTCACACAACTAACATGTATGGGATATAGGCTTTGAACTCAAGTCTTCCTGACTTCAAAGCTGGATACCTATTCCATTCTACCACATGCCCTCATCTTTATCTATCCAAATAATTTCCATTATTGAAAATTCCATTCAAACTCTGTCTCTTATGTGAAACTTTCTCTAATGACTAACAGAGTCTGTAAAGTGACATTCTTAAACTCAGGATTGAACATCACATGCACGCACACACACAATCACATTCAGTAAACTTCAGTGCTCTCCATCATCTTTCAGGATCAAATATAAAATCATTTGTTTAGTCTTTAAAGTATCTCATAATGCAGATCGAATTGTTTTGTTTTGTTTCTTTCTGTCTCATGATTCCTCCCGCATATTCTAATTCTTCTATATAACATGGCTAATGTGAAAATATGTTTAATAAGAATATATATGAAGAACCTATATCAGATTTCACACTATCTTGGGGAGGGGAGAGTAGAGGGACATGGGGAAAATTTAAAACCTATGGAAGTGAATGTTGCAAACTAAAAAATAAATTAATTTGTCTAAGAAAAAGAAATTAAAGTCTTTCATAAGCAGACCCCTTCCTACCTTCCTATTTTCTTACACTTTGCTCTCCTCCACATACTCTACTTTCAATGATACTGGCCACTTTGCTGTACCTCATACAATTCTGTTGCCCTCATAACTCCATGCATTTCCACTGATTGCCCTCATGCTTGAAATTTTCTCCCTCTTCTTCTCCTCAGCTTTTCAGCTACCCTGAATTTCTCTTAGCCTCAGTTAAAATCCTGCCTTCTGCAAGAAACCTTTCACAATATCCTTTAATTCTAGGGGCTTCCCTCTGCGTTGAGTCTTTCTAAGATTGCCCCTGACTTATATAACTTGTTTGTAAATAGTCGTTTGCAGTTTGTCTCTTCCATTAGGTTGTGAGCCCTTTGAGAGTATTTTCTATTTTTTGCCCTTTCTTGTATTGCCAGCACTTAGCTCATAGTGCCTGGCACATAGTAGGTGCTTAATCAATGTGTGCTGACTTGACTTAGAGAGGCAACATGGAATGTTGAAAAAAGCTCTTGATTTGGAATAAGGGGATCAAGACTAGAATACAAATCCTGCCTCTGCTGCTTTCAACATGTGTGAGCTTGGACAAGTCAACTAACATTTTTAGGTCTCAGCTTCCTCATTTGTAAAATGAGGTTGATCTGATTAGATGACCTCCAACCTAGGGTGTGATTATGATACACTATCTTTCTCTTCCATGAGGAAATCAGGGAGCCTTTTTTATTCCTACTTAAGCTTATGTTAATAAGGATTAGTGTCTTTTCTGTCTTTAATCTCAATCACTCTGTGTTAGAAAATAACACATTAGCCCTGGTAGACTTTGGTGCCCACCATTTTCCTTTCATCAGAGGAATGAAAGGGCATAAGTACAAAGATCTACAGTTAGGAAATAGAAGACATAAACATTGATCACTTTTTTTTTTTTTTTTGCTGGCAACCCTTGAAGTATAAGCCACTTTGTCATTTATAAAATGGGGTCAATTAAAATATGGGGCCTGCCTATCTTATCAAAAGTATCAAGGTACAAAATGGTGTCCTATCTTGGCAATAAGAGACCGTCACCAAATAGAAAGTACATACAGAAATGAATGCTATTGCCACAAGAGTTAGTGTCCTTGAAAGAATGACTTAACTGAAGCACCTAAAGGGTCCAGTGGATAGAGTCTAGGACTTGTAGTCAGGAAGATATGAGTTAGGATCCTGCCTCAGATACTCCTTAGCTGTGTGACCTTGGGGGAGTCATCAAACTTTTCTGTCTCAGCTTCCCATCTTAAAGCAGGGATGATTATAATAGCACCTACTGGCATTGCTGAAAGTCAAATGAATTAACAAATGTAAAATTGTTTGCCAACCTTAATGCTCTGTATAAATGCTAGCTCTTATTATTATCATTACTATTACTAACTTGTTTTCTCCCAAAAAAATAATCCTAAGTTGAGTTAGATATTGTGGTACAAATCTGAGTTCAAATCTTGGCTCTCCCACTTATTACTGTGAATGATACTGCATAAGTCACAACCTCTATGGATCCCATTTTCTTCATTTGAAAAACAACGGGGTGGAGGTTGCACTAGACAATATTCACGATCCCCTCCATCTCTAGATCTTTATTAGATTTTTTAGAGTCTAAGTTCCTCGAGGACAAGGACTGTCTTTTGTCTCTTTTTATATCCTTATACTTAGCACAGTGCCTAGCACATAGTAGGTGCCTAATGTTCATTAAATTGAATCTTTGATATTACAATATTTAAGTCAGGCTGAAAGTGTCAATTAGATTTGGGTTACTTTGGGTTACTATTATTCTTGAATTAAATTTTTCCTATCTGCAGTCTCATCATCTGAGCAAACCCAAAGCCATAAATACTTATGGCAAAGGAGCTTTTTGCCCAGATTTTACAAGTAAAAGAGATGTTTTGAGCCATGATGTTGAGAAAAACTCTGGGAAGCCATTCATTGAGACTCCCACTTGGTTAAGTCATATAGAAGTCCAGGGCCAAGCTGGGTTGTCTGAATGGCACATTCTGTTTCAGGGTCCCTTACCTCTCTTGCATCCAAAGACTTTTGGTGGATTGCTGTTGTGAGTGATTGGAAGTCACAATACAATGTGTTGTGAATGATTGGAGGTCAAAAAGATGCTAGTAGCAGTAGTGGAAACAGCTAAAAGTATACTGGGCTAATGAACCATATATATAGAATACTTGATACTTTCCTCTCCAAACTTCTATCCCTCATGGGAGAAGACGCTTCATTGTCCTAATGTAAATAATGTAAATTTCATCATCCTCTTTCCCAAGGAGGAAGAGAGTCAGAAGATGGACAGTTAAAGATATGACAGACAGACACACAGGCAGGTAGGCAAAGTGACTTATACTTCCAGGGTTACTAGCAAAGATAAACACACAAGTAGTCAGTGCTGGTGCCTTCTATTTCCTAATTATAGATCTTTGTATTTGTGCCCTTTCATTCCTTTGACAAAAGGGAAAATGGTGGATACCAAAGTCCATCAGGGCTAATATGTTATTTTTTAACACAGAGTGATTGGGATTAAAGAGAGAGAAGACACTAATCCTGATTAGCATTAGCTAAAGTAGGAATAAAGAAGTCTCCCTGATTTCCCCATAGAAGAGAAAGGTAGTACATCATGATCACCCCCTAGACTGCAGCTCCTTGAGCAAGGATCCAGATTGAACAAAATGAAATGAAAAACGAAACAAAATAAAACACTGTCATTTTAGCTTTTACCTCTCAAAGTCTCCCTTGGAAGCCTGGGGTTGAGGAAGGCAATTGCAGGTACCCATGCCACTAGTCTGGTTATTGTTCCATGTGTCAGGGAAAAGCTCTGCCACCTTCCTCCTCTCCAGTGTTTTCTCACCTGTCCTTCCAAAGATAATTCTAACTCTTGCTATAGAGAGAAAATCCTGCCCTCTAGTCCTGATCTTACTTTAATTTCCTCTCTTCCTATTTTAGTAGGAAATATAACTCCTAAGATTTTCAGCAATTTACCGTTTGCAAGTTGGTCTGCCCAAGTGTTACAAGAACGACCATTGCAAGAGCAAATATTTGTGTGGAGAATGTCCAGTGCCTTAAAGAACATAGATGCTTGACTCTGATAAGTGCATGACAGAAGGCAGGAGAGTAGCTCAGAGATGGTGTTCTTAAGGAGATAACATGATCTTAACTGTTCTCCAGTGTGGTGACAAACATGTCTAGAAACGTAAAGCCACTACTTCAGCAGTAGCCAGTATCATCCTTTTTTGATACTATTTCCAATAAGAAGGCAACCGGGTGAGCATATAAAAGTCACACAAGTGGGACACACTCTAAATTCAATTACTGGGTTGGTGGAAATCAGATATTCTTCCCATATCACCAGTATAATTGTGTAGAAGTTAAAGAATGCGAATAAGTACCAGGGCATAAAACCAGGTCTTCTAATTTTGAACTCTTTTTAACTTATCACTCTTCCTCCATTCTTCATACGTGGAGGAATTCTGCCATTATATATTGGTCCGATAGCTAAGGATTCACACACTCTATTTCCTCTGATACCCCTAAATACCTTGATTATTGGTACCTGGAGATATTGGTACAATTGGGTTCCAACTTAACCTAGCTCCTCCTCATAGACCAAATGACCAGCTGATGGCTAATCTAATCGCTTCTGGGTTAGAAGTGAAGAACTATCTTAGTTATACTTTATCTCTTCATCTCTTGGCTTCTTTCATTTTAATATACTTAAATTATAATTTTATATAATAATAGTTCACATTTACATAGAATTTTGTGTTTTATTACATTATCTTATTCAAGATGGAAAGTAGGTATCACAGATATCATTATCTCCATTTTACAGAGGAAAAAATTGAGACTTAGGTTTTTCCCAGTTGTAAAGTTATAAATGCTAGCACTCAAATCTTGGACCTCTTACTGGTTTCAATGATCTATTTCCCTGTATATAGACTTAACTTTCCTTACACTATTTTTCTCTCTTCAAGATTGGCAAATATATTACATCAGAGAAGTATTTCTGGCTTTCTCCTTTTCTAAACTCAATAGGACATTTGCCACATTTCAGCAAAAGCTTTTAAAAAGAATTCTCTAAATAGGAATCATGATGTGCAGTAGGTAAACAACATCAGTAAAGGTGACATGTATGAGGATTCCTGAGGATTTTTTTCTGCACTCATTCATTATAGCCCTGCTTTTTTTTAAATCCTGTTACTTATTTTAAGAGTAAATTACATTAGGGAGAACTCATGTTCTCAGACCTACAAGTGAAATCCAAAAATAGTAAATATACTGATTTGTAAATAAATATAATTTGTAGAGAACTAGGATTTTTTTGGCTGGTCTGGTGGGATTTTTTGGGAGGGGGTGGTCCATATGGTACATACATACTCAATCCAACACTCAGAAAGAAATAATGTCTTATTTTTTTTTAGAAAACTGAATTTGGAATCCCAGTAAGGGGGCTATCACAAGGTGATTAATAAGCATCTTGCTACCAAACCACCTATAACAGGTCCCACCATAAAATTAGTTTTTAGAAAAATTCTACATATGATGGAGGATCCAAAAGGGCTTCATTACATAAGAACTGTTGCTTTCTGCAGAGGAAAAATCCCCCTTGATTAGATGCCATTGTTTCCCACTGCTCTTCTATCAGTGTCTTATTGTTAATGTACAAAAACACTCACCATGGGCAGGAAAGTTATGATTTTCAGTACCCCCAGCAATGTAGAGGAAACGTAAGTCAGAATTGTACCTAGTGAAGGCTCAGCTTGGCCTTGTTTTACTATTCCAAATTCAATCCTGACTTCAATATACTGGGTGATGTCATGAACTCTATAGCAGAACTGCTTATCCTTCTAAATCATCTGGTTTTTGAAAGGTAAGCTCCATCCCCCAGAGATCATTTGTAAGACATTCAGAGCAATTACCACCTGATGGGTCACTCAGAGTTAGTCATATGATGCCAAAGGGGACAGATAGATTGCTGCAGGTTGAATATTTTTTCTACTGATATTACCCAGAATCTTCTATCTTAAAATCAATTTGTTGGCTATCAAAGTATAATTAAATTCAGTTTTGAATAATCACATGTTCTTATCCGAAAAAAATTTAAATGTAGAACAAAATTATCTTCCAATCAGGTTCTAACAAATATGATCTAATGAATGACATTTCCCTTAATATGATTGAGATGACTTATTTAATGAAAAGATGCACCTTGTTCAATATACATATCTTTATTCTTAATGGGTTTAATGGTACTGGTTCAATATAATCCTCTGATTTTTTTTTCTCCTAAACTAGCACACTGGAAAACCACTCAGAATCACAGAGTAATTGAAGTAAATTTAGCTTGATGAACACTAATAAATGTAAAGGACCCTTTGCAATAAAATTTAAAAGTATAGCACAGAATTATTTAAATGTACATTCTCATGTATTTGTCTTCATGGAATTGCCAAACATCTGAAATCACAAAAAATAGTTTCCTGCATTCTAATCAATGAAGAGCCTTCCTACAAGAGGAGGCTTCATCTCAGAAGCCATTTTGTTCTTCTTGTGTTTTCTTAACCTTTTTCCTTATATAGTGCAAGAATGGGTCAGCATTATAAACTGTATTTTCACAGTGTTTGATTAATGATTTCATCAAAGGACATAACACATATAAGCACTGACATTATTCTTAAAGTACAGATGCAATCATATGCATACATATATGTATATATACATACATAACTTGTTTTGTGCTTTTATGTGAGAATAGGGAGGGAGGGACAGAAAGACAGACAGAGACAGAGATAGAGAGAGAGAAATGAGAATTGTGGCTGACAGACCTACCCTGCAATTTTATAATCAAGATGTCTGAAGTAATCAGGCCATCCTGCTCCCAGCTAATTTCCATATGGACAATGTCCAAAACTGTTGTGCCAGTTCAGGTTCATATGCACATCAATGCATATTATATTTGTTTCTCTGTTTTCCTTTTTAAACTGTTCTCTCTCAGCTACTCTCACTCACAATTCTAAGGAGAAAAAAAAGAATTTACCCAGTCAAATCATTTTACTCTCATAGCTAGGGCTGGTACTTACAACTATACTGAACCTCAGAACTCTTGTTAAAAGCAATTAACAAGACAGGAACTAAGTTCAATTAACTTATATTTGATGAAAATAAAAGGAAGATTACCTAACTATTGTTTCAAGTATTCAGAGGCTCTGCTCTCTTTCAACGAGGCTGAGGAAGTTAGGTGGTACAAGGGAAAGAGTGTTGAGCCTAAGGTCTGGAAGACTCATTTTCTTGAGTTCGGATCTGCCTTGCAGACATTAACTATGTGACCCTGGGCAAGTCACTTAACCCTGTTTGCCTCAGTTTCTGCAACTGTAAAATGAGCTAGAGAAGGAAATAGTAAACCACTCCAGTGCCTTTGCCAAGAAAACCCCATAAGGAGTCATGAAAAATCATACCTGATTGAAAACGCCTGAACGACAACCAATTGATGCTGGTGGTCATGGAAGCCTTGAAGAAAGTGAAATTATACTCTCAGGTTGTGGCAGGCAGCACTGCTAGGGTTCACTCATGTGAAAATATATTTTGAGAGCAAATTTTTTTGCAAAACAGGCACATGGGGCAGGAGATGAAGACTGATTATGATAGTAAATATGGCACCCAAGCGATTCAAGTCTCAAAAAGAGACTATTTTGGGGGTTGTTGTTTTGGGAGGTCTAACTACAGAGACTATTCCATATTATTCATTTGGCATTTAATCCCAGAACCATAAAAAGAATATTTACTCTTGAGACAATGGTAGGAAAAGTGCTTCTCTTCTCCTATGACCAGTGAAGACAAGATAGAGAGAGTGTTTCAGGATGGTGCATTCTGCTATAGGCTGTGGCTAGGGAAGAAAGGAAGAATTCAAAAGACTCTCCCCTACCTTGGATACCTACCTGCCTGTAGCTTCCCACTTTAACGAATTACTCTTTCTAACTTGGTGTTTACTTCCAATGCATTTACACTGCAAGACCTGTCAGTGCTCTTTAAAGTCAGCAACAAAGGCCCAGTATCTAGTCAGCTTTCTCTGATTCCCAACCTGCCATTAACAATAAATATATCTTCTTCCTTTTGCACATCCCATAGACAAGGGAGAACTTTCCAGGAATGGTCAAGCCTGATTACTACTAGCCACTTCTGGTGATTCACATAAGCAACAATGATGCTAAAGAGAACCTACAAGACATTGCTAACGAATAGCAACTTTGGAGCAAGAAATTACAGGCTACAGAGGCACTGATGATGTTTTCACCTCTGCAACCAATGGTTACAGAAGAGAAACAGATTTGAAAAAGTGAAGAGTTGATTCAAAATGTGACATCTGAGACTGATTATGGATTTCTGACCACAGCTTAACAAATAAGAATGTGGGCTCTTAGCAAGGGATGTTGAACACCTTAAAAGAGATGGTAAAAAGAAAAATAATAAAACATTCCCTGTCATCTTTAAAATCTCATCAAATGGGATTCAAATTAAAAAGGAAAGGGAGCAAATTGTCTATGAACATCTACCAAGGTTGATACCAAAGACTGTAGCTACAAAATTAAAAAAAAAATACCAGTAAGAATACTCAGAAATTCAAACTACAAAGAAGTCAGCACTAAAATGGTTGCCTTATCACTTGGTGATAGACATCATAAGAAGTGTTTGGAAGCTTATGAGCAGAACAGCCTCACAAAATAGCAAAAAGCAGTGGCAGGGGAAATGAGTGGGTGGAAAGATTAGTATGAATTTGCTTTCTCTACCACTGTGGTGTGGGCTTAGGTCACTGTTTCAACATGCTGAGACACCAACTCATTCAATTCAAGAATTTCCTCACTAAGGAGCAAGAGCAAAATTGTTCCTTCCCTCAGTGGAATAACATGAGAATTGTTATGATATATAGTTTCAATTGAAAATGGAGATAGCATTGTAGAACTAAGGTTGGCTTGTAAAAAGCAACCATGTCAATGTCACAAATCATTGTACTAAGTCCACCACCTTGCACCACCCCAAGGAAAAGTGAATACACTCTTGCTTCTTGCATTTTGAAAGCTGTTTGGCAAGGTACAAATATCAAAAGAAAGTTGTCATTGAAGAGACTAATTCTGACATTTTGTTTTTGTCAATTGCATTAATATGTCCGTGATTTATTTTTGAAGGGAAAAAAATTGGTGTGAAACACAGTTGAATGAAATAATCCTAAAGATTAAACTTCAATTAGATGGTGAAATTGCATATATTTGTCAAGAATTATTTTGCAGTTTACTCTCATTAAAAACAATGGTGGAACCACTACATTTGGGATCTTGGCCTTATATTTAAGGAAGTAGAAATGGTACTTTAAAAGATTAAGTTGAGAAGAATTTCTAGATTTGTTCAAATGTGAACAGAAGAAATCTCTCTTAGACATTACACAAAGTACCAACAAACAATTCTCAAGACATCTCATAGAAGGAAAGACTCTCAAAAAATAGGGGGAGAAATGGATAGTATTATTAAAACAAGAAAACTTCAGTGAGAACTGATTCACATATCTACCTTCCTATCTCAATTCCATAATAATGATCTATGCACATATTAAAGATATCTTCAAGGAAATTATGAGATAGGTTTTTGTAGACTTTATAGCTGACTACTTAAACATTTTACTGAGAAGTATAAGGAATAAAATATCTTATTATAGTTATTGTTTATTGAAAAGTTTTAAAAATGCTTTCATTGGCTAGTGCAAAATGTAGACTTCAAAGCTCACCTCTAGCAAGGTGTTTTACTACCCATATGTTACCACACAGCTAGCTGGAGAGATGCAAACACAAAGATAATAATAGCTAGCCTTTATATAATGTTTTAAGGCTTACAAAATACTTTAAAAATATTATCTCACTTTATCCTCATAAGCTTAAGAGGTAGATATTATTCTTCTCATTTTTCAGGTGAGTAAATTGAGGCAAAGGTTAAGTGACTAGCCAAGGATCACAGAGTTAGCATGCGTCTGAAGCAGGATTTGAAGTCCATGCCACCTGGGTACCTGATAAATAGAGAAATAACTTTGTTCTATGATCCGCTAATTATCAGCATCAACTGAGGAATTTAAAAGGTGCACATATGCATGCCAAAAACTTTTGCTATTTTTGTGGAAGATGTCCAATGCCAAGTTCAAATGAAAGAGGAAATTCCATTAAATGCAAGGTTGGCCAGATGCCTCTTTTGAAAAGTACATCGCATATCAAAGCCAAGTAAACCCTTTGCCGTTGATCAGTTGTTTCAGAAGTGTCCCACTCTTTGTGACCCTACTTGGGCTTTTCTAGGCAAAGATACTAGAATGGTTTGTATTTCCTTCTCCAGCTCACTTTGCAGATGAGGAAACAGAGAAAAATAGGGTTAAGTGACTTGTCCAGGGTCACACTGCTAGTAAACATCTGAGGCCAGATATCAATTCATGAAGATGAGTCTTCTCCTATGCCACTTAACTGCCCAAGAATACCATAGGATCTCTTTAATGAGTCCCAATGCCTCTCAGAAAAGAGTAGTCTAAAAATCTGCATAGGAAAATCAAATAGATGAAGAATACATATCACATGTATTTGAATAGATCTCTGGAGTTACAGCATCTAAGTACATGTATTAGATAGACATTGAAAATAAGAACTTCCATTCTGTAAATGTGCAAATAATACTTTCACCGTTCCAAATTATTTCTTATCAAAAGACCCAGTCTTTGCAACACTAACATGCTTCTGTTGAAACTATATAGTGGGGTATCAAGGAACATCATGATTTCGGAAGAAACAAAATTCAGGTGACCCAAAGGGCGATGGAAAGATGCACACTGGACCTAAGTAGGTTGCAGCATAGTAACAGCAATAACTTTTATATGAGAAGTGGCACTAAAGAAATTCAATTCAATTCAGTTAACATTTATTAAGCACTGAGGATAAAAAGTATCATCCACCATCCAAGGCATACAAAGAGTAATTGTTTCAGTCTTTGGACTTGTCTCCTTAGCTCCTATCTCAGTGCCTGTTACATAGTAGACACTTTTTGATTGATTAATGAAAATAGAATATGGATGGTGAAAATGTATTTAATAGGAATGTCTGTGTAGAACCTATATAAAATTGCATGCCATCTTAGGGAGGGAGGGGGGAAGGAGAGGGAAGAAGGGAAAAAAATCAAAATTCTATGGTAGAGATTATAGAACACTGAAAAATAAATAAATAGATAGATGAATGAATAAGTAAATAAGCAAATAAATGAATGAATGAATGAATAAAGAAATAAAGAAATAAATGAATGAATGAATGAATAAATAAATAAATAAATGAAAAAGAAATAAATAAAAAAAAAGAAAAGACAATGTAGTCCAGTAATGTAGAAAGAGTAGGTACAGAATAAGAGTTTGACTATCCAAACTACTATGCTGTTATTCTTGAAATACTAAAATGCCTAGCGGTCACTTTCCAGTTTATTGAATAGAAACTCTGTAGAGGCTTTTGGAAGGTCATGTACAAGAATCATCCAAGCTATGAAGGCCCAAATGAGATGTAATCTGACCTAATGGAAAAAGTTTTGAGACATCAAGAAAGATGAAACTACAGATTGTTCAAAACATCAGAATATCTTTTATTCTCTAAATACAACCTATTTAATTAAGAAAGAGGATTAAGTAGTTTCATTTAATTCATGCATTAAATAGAAATAGCTGAATGACATAGTAAATGGGGGAGAGAGGGGATTCAACTTGGAGTCAGGAAGACCCCAGTTTGAATCTTGCCTCGGGCACTTACAAGAAGGAACCATTTTCAACCTCAGTTTTCTCATCTATCAAGTGGAGATCTAAAAGAGTCTTTGATCTGGCTTAGTGTCAGTTTCCTTATCTGTAAAATGGGGAAAACAAATAACACCTACTTCACTGGGTTATTGTAAAGGTCAAATGAAATAAAATGTCAGATGCTTTGCAAATATATATATGTGTGTGTGTATGTATGTATATGTATATACATATATAAACATTCTAATTATTCTTACTACTATTATTAGTACTTTATCCATTATTACTATTAGTCATTTATTTATTTTTCATTTCTGAGGACTTTATATGCTGTCATGTTCCCTTTACAGCATCATAACACTGGTTAGTCTTTAAAAGGTATTTGATGACAGACTCTGACCGCCACCTTTGCCCCATTTGTTTAGAGGACATTTTAGTGTTTATTATAAGAATTGCTGACCCTTTTCTGTCTCCCTTAACTACATAGATATTTTTTCCTTTGCACAAATGCTGTAAATACCATTCTTTGCCTAAGGTAAGGAAATGTTAAAGCATTTGGAGATGGTTTTCTTGATTTGTTGAGGTCTAAAATACTATTAACTTTCCCTCCTCTCTTCCCCAAGAGTGTAATTTGTTCATAGTATTACACTTCTAAAGGGAGAAGACAAAATCATGGAGTGGTTAGAATCATATGAGTTCCTAGAAAATTGATGATTGACCCTAGATATGAGAATCTTCCTCTTTAGGAGCAAAATAAGGCAGGGGGCAGGGAGAGGGGAGATAATCATGCTTCAAGAAATTCCCATGAAAGGAGAAAAATCTCTCATTCCAAACTCATCTACTCTAGGGATCCTAATCAGTTTCAGACTTTTTTGTGAGCTTTTCACCAAGAAGCAACTCCAGTGGGAAATGAAATAATAAAACCTGGCAGGATTCGTATTGCTAAATAAAAACTGAACTTGAATTCATGTCTGTAGTCTATGTTCCATTGTGACCAGAAACTTCTGCAATAAGATTTACTGTGAACCTAAAGTTTTCAGATTCAGACAGTGGAGCCCATATTATTTTCCTCCTAGTGCTTAAAAGTAACTGTCTAATGAGAAGAAGGGAATGGGGAAAGGAAAGCACACACATCCATGCTTCTGAGGAAACTGCCCATCCACTGGAAAACCCAATCTCAGTCCATGTGACTGAAGTCACTCAATCTTATCCTTCCACTATATGCTTGAGACATCAAATCCATCTTTGGAAGACCAGAACCTCTATTTTTCACATTTATATCACTGACATCAGTGAACTCTAATTTATAGTTGTGGTGGCAGATTGGCATGCACCAAAACTTTGGAGACAATAACTTCCTTCTCTGATTTGACGCCCTCTTGTTCTTCAGTGGGTTTCCATATTTTATTCCATTTTGTTCCTTTTCTTCATTACTATTCCCCAATCCCTGACTTTTCAAAGCTCATCTGTCCTTCCTGATCAAGTTCAAATAGCACTTGCCACAAGAAGGCTTTCCTAATATTTAAAAGAGAAATGATATCTCCCTTCTCTAGATGAACTATTATTATTGGTGTACATATATAATTTCCCCTTTAGACTTTTAACTATTTAATAAGAAGCTGTCTTATTTGTCTTCACTTCTGCCTCTTGGAATCTTTAGCTTCCTTAGAAACTGGGCTCATGCCACCTGCTACAGGAAGCTTATCCTAGCTTTCTAGTTGTTCATGCCCTCCACCCAGAAATTGCTTTGTATATACTCTCTATTCAACATTCTCTATTTATGAAAGTCTCTTTTGTTTTTTGTCTTTGTGCCTAGCATACAGGAGATACTTGAGTATTTGTGGAACTGTATTTACCTCTTTACCCCATCACACATTACATATAGTAAGTGTTCAATCTGTGCCAGTTAAGTTGATTTTCCTTTGCTGCATTTTATTGTGTTCAGTTTCTTCTCCATGTCTCAGTGATTTCAGTGATTGTCTGCCACATTTCAGTACAGAAAAGTACCGACACTCTATATGGTGTGTCTTTTCATTCAAATGATAGAGAAATCAAAGACACAGCCCGAGAAGGGGAAGAGGGGCACAGTGCTAGGGCAGAACACAGCTCCTAATGTGCAAAATGGCACTTTGCCAAATGATCGTTTTCACAGTTCATCAGGTAGGTTTGAGAGGAACACAATATAATCCCTGGGCCAAGTTTGAATGAATAATCCAATAGCATACAAAGAGGGAAAAAAGTCAACATTATTTCATGATTTTCTTCATTAGATAAAATTAACACATTCTTAGGCTGCATTAATAAAGTGGTGTATCCAAAATAAAGTAGAATTTGATCAGATTGTATCCTGCCCCGGCTAGACTACATCTAAAGGATTGTGTTCAGGTATGTGTGCAACATTTTAGGAAGGACCATGAAAAACCTAGAGGGACTCGAATCATAAGGATTCTGAGAACTAGGCCATACAAAGAAAAGAGTTGTTTAACCAAGCAAAGAGCAGATTTGTAAGGTGAGGAGGAAGAACGATAGCTTTTTTGAAAAATCTTAAGTGTTGAAAATAGCAACCCTGAGTACATGTTGTAAAGAGGCAAATTGTCAATCCATCAATCACCAAATAGGAAGCACCTACTATGTGCCAGACCCCATTAGAAGTTCCCTGCTAAGGAAACCAGTATAATGAATAAAGTAAAAGGATCCTTACATGCAAGGAACTTACATTCTAATGGGGTAAATGAGAATGCTTGTGTATGCAAACATCTATCTATATGTGAACTCAACATTTTATATATGTGTTTGTATGTAGATATAGATACATATATAGGTAAGCCCTAAAGTCATAGTATAGTTTTAAGCTTTAATAACTTTGCTTAATAGCTTAAAAGTAAATAAAAACTTTTGTGACATCCTGAGTGTACCTACACAATTATAAAGCTAACAATTAGAGCTATTCAAAGTAGAACGAGTTATTTCAGAAGGTAAAAAAATATCCCCTCAAACCAGAGATGTCACAATGTCACAGAGGAATTGCTGTTTAAATATGGGTTGAATTAGACAAACTCTGAGTTCCCTTCCAACTCTGAAATCCCATAATTTTATGATTGGGTAGCCACAGGAAAAGGTATAAGGAGAGAACTGGGCATAGCTTGAGGAAATATCATAAGCATAAGGACAGACCTCTCCAAAAGTTGAGTAAGCTGCAGGAAAATCAAAGAAGTAAACCAAGAAATTGATGGGGAGAGAGAACACAATTTTTGAAAATGCTGTATTACCAGAAAAAAAATGGGAAAACAAGTGCAGATCAAGGAAGATGAACATGATAAAAACAATGATGATCTGGTCAGACAAGTAAATTTCCAAACAGAAGTGAAAAAAAATCTTAACATAAATATCAAAATGTAAAGGAAGGGATAAAGGCAAATTTTAAGAAATATCAGATGCTGAAATAAGTAGTACATCATGAAAAGGTGGAAAAGTCAAACTACACTTAGTACAAGCAGTTAGATCAGCCTCAAGTGAGCCTAATGTTACAAGCTACCATGACATATTCATTGGACAATAAACCTTGGAACAGGGAATGGGTAACCAGAAACAGAATGAAAGGGATGAGTTTAGTAAGGTGAAAAATTCTAATCAGTACACCTGGGAAGAAGACAACAATAAAAGCTTTGAGATGTCACTAATGTAAATATGATAAGAAAAATAATTTTGGGAGTCAAAATGGACAAATTGCTGGTGAATTTCCATTTTAATATGGTAATTAACTTCACAGGCTCAGTGATAGGATTACATTTTGGTCATGACAAAAGCAACATGGCATGTTCAAAATGTAATCCTTGCATTACAAAAAATTTCTCAGATCCTCCCTACTATTTAGTGCTAGGTTCCATTACTAGAAACATTATTAGAATTTGAAAAAGGTTTAAATGAAGACTATTAAATGAGGAATGGGGTTATTTGATGTAAAAAAAAAAGGAAGAGGAAAAAATGAGAGATGTCTGAACAATGGTTAATAAGTATATAAGCAGTTCTCATATACAGTCAGTCAGCAAGAACTTATTGAACATTCCCAACATAAAGAAAGAGACTAGATCTCATTAGGCCATACTGAAGAATGAGAAAGAGGAATTTATTTTAATTTATAGTATTTCAGGATTCAAATCAGATACAAAACAATTCAATAAGCACTTATGAAGTGCCTATTATGTACTCAGAACGGTGGCAGCACACGCATAAAAATGATGTGGTCTCAAGTTTGTATAAGACTTGTGAATACGTGAACAAAAGCTTTACCGTGTGGTCAGTGTGTGGTCAGTCAATAAAGCATTTACTAAATACCTGCTGTTTGTCAGATACTATGATAAGGGATTTCAAGGACATTATAGTCTAATGGTGCAAACTTGTCATTACAATGAGAATGTGTATGTGTGTGTGTGTGTGTGTTTGTCCTTTGTTGCTGAAGAAGACCATACCATCACAGAAATGATGACATGACTTGCACTTGACTCTGTTTTGAGTGAGGGAGGGCTATGAAAGTCACCAGCCTCACTTCTCCTCCAGAGTCATCTGAATCCAGTGACCAGATATTCATCAGGATGACAATGAGAATATATAGAAGTTAAATCCAAGGGAGGGGGAGGAGCCAAGATGGCAGAGTATGCTAGCTCCGAACTCACAGCCCATATATTTTCTCTAAAAAGAACTCCCCACAAATCCAAACAGAAACACAGTGGAAGAGATTTCCACTCCAGAGAGCCGTGGAAAGCCATCCCTAGGGGTCCGTCACGCTCCGGACAGCGGAGCCCACCCCTGCACTGCCCTGGCTGCATGGCCCCAGAGGAGCAGATCCTAGCAGGCTTCAGGGACGGAACCTCCGGTGGCCACAAAGGTCCCTCCACCCACAGGCGCTACAGGTCAGTGAGAGAAACTTCTGGGCTGGCCAAGAGGGGAGCGGGGTGTCTCCATGACTCGGGCCCCCTTGGGAAGTGGTGGAGGAGGCAGCAGCAGAGGCAGCCGCAGAGGCAGCTGTGGCCCGGAACTCCCCAAGCAAACAGGAGCTCAGGGCCATTACTGAAGATCTCTGCATAAACACCCTGAGGGAACTGAGCCTGGGAGGTGGCCCTGCCCCCACCCAAGCACCAGAATTTAAGCTCACATTGAATAGCAGCTGCTCCCGACACGGATAGCCCTGAGACTGGGAAGCAGCACTTGAATCTCAGACCCCAAGCACTAGCTGGGCGGATCTAGGCGGGGGTGCAGAGGAATCTCAGAAGTCAAGTAACTGGCTGGGAAAATGCCCAGAAAAAAGAAGAAAAATAAGACCATAGAAAGCTACTTTCTTGGGGAAGAGATGTTCCCACCTTTCATTTCTGATGGGGAGGAACAATTCTTACCATCAGGGAAAGATGTGGAGGTGGGGCCTCTCTATCCCAGACATTCCAGGTGGATGTCTGGTGGGCTCAGGCCATGAAAGAGCTAAAAAAGGATTTTGAAAATCAAGTTAGACAGGTGGAGGAAAAACTGGGAAGACAAATGAGAGAGATGCAAGAAAAGCATAAAAAATGGGTCAATACCTTCCTAAAGGAGGCCCAAAAAAATGCTGAAGAAAATAACACCTTGAAAAATAGGCTCACTCAATTGGCAAAAGAGGTTCAAAAAGCCAATGAGGAGAAGAATGCTTTCAAAAGCAGAATGAGCCAAATGGAAAAAGAGGTTCAAAAGCTCACTGAAGAAAATAGTTCTCTCAAAATTAGAATGAAACAGATTGAGTCTAATGACTTTCTGAGAAACCAAGAAATCACAAAACAAAACCAAGAGAATGAAAACATGGAAGAGAATGTGAAATATCTCATTGGAAAAACAACTGACCTGGAAAATAGATCCAGGAGAGACAATTAAAAATTATGGGACTACCTGAAAGCCATAATCAAAAAAAGAGCCAAGACATCATCTTTCATGAAATATCAAGGAAAACTGCCCTGAGATTCTAGAACCAGAGGGCAAAATAAGTATTGAAGGAATCCATCGATCACCACCTGAAAGAGATCCAAAAAGAGAAACTCCTAGGAACATTGTGGCCAAATTCCAGAATTCCCAGGTCAAGGAGAAAATCTTGCAAGCGGCTAGAAAGAAACAATTCCAGTATTGTGGAAATACAATCAGGATAACACAAGATCGGGGGCGGAGCCAAGATGGCGGAGTAGAAGCACGCACATTCACGAGCTCCGAGCCCACAACCCATGGAATTGAGGTAAACGGAGATCCCCATAAATTCTGAATCTCTGCAGGGGGTGCACAAACATAGGGGAAGAGATTTCCGTTCCACTGAACCCTGGAGAGCCGTCCCCGGGGTCCATCGCACCCTAGAAAGCGGACCCCACCCCCACCCCTGGCCGCGACCCAGAGAAGCTGACCCGAGCAGACTTCTGAGAGGAAAGCTCCGGGAGAAGCTCCGGCAGCCGGGAAAGTCCCTCTGCCCACAGAAGCTAAAGGTCAGTAAGAAGCCTGCGCTAGGGGAGGGGAGCGGGCCCCCTCGGGAGGAAGCGGCGGCGGCAGAGACGGGGGCAGGAAGCGGCGGAGGCAGAGACGGGGGCAGGAAGCGGCGGAGGCAGAGGCGTGGGCGGGCGGCTGAGGCGGCAACGGCCCGGGACTCAGGAATCCCCCAGCAGCAGGTAGGATCTTCAATACTGAAGGTCTTTCCAACCTGAGGGAGCCGAGCAGGGGAAACGGCCCTGCCCCCACCCTGCCCTACTGCTGAACGCCTCTGAATAAAACCCCAAGGGAGCTGAGCACAGCAGGCGGGGCCCCCCACCCCGCCCCTACACGCTCCGTTCCTGAAAGTCTCTTCAGAAAGCCCCTGAGGGCCCAACTTAGGAGGCGGCCCTGCCCCCACCCTGCGCCAGATCTAAAGCTTGCCGCGGGGAAAGCGCATTTGAATCTCAGAGGCCAAGGACTAGCTGGGCGGATCCAGGCGGAGGTGGAAAGGAATCTCAGAAGTCAAGTAACTGGCTGGGAAAATGCCTAGAAAGGGGAAGAAAAATAAGACTTTAGAGAGTTTTTTCCAACAAATGCAAATGATCCCGACCTTCGGATCTGATGGGGAGGACGACAACGTATTTTTCCCATCAGGGAAAGATGTGGAGGGCGGGGCCTCAGTACCCCAGACACCCCAGGGGGGTGTTGGGTGGGCTCAGGCCTTGGAAGAGCTTAAAAAGGATTTTGAAAAGCAAGTTAGACAGGTGGAGGAAAAACTGGGAAGAGAAATGACAAAGATGCAAGTAGAGTATGAAAAAAAGGTCAATATCTTGGTAAAGGAGTCCCAAAAAAATGCTGAGGAAATTAACACCTTGAAAAATAGGCTCACTCAATTGGCAAAAGAGGTTCAAAAAGCCAATGAGGAGAAGAATGCATTCAAAAGCAGAATGAGCCAAATGGAAAAAGAGGCTCAAAAGCTCACTGAATTTAATAGTTCTCTCAAAATTAGAATGGAACAGATGGAGTCTAATGACTTTATGAGAAACCAAGAAATCACCAAACAAAACCAAAAGAACGATAAAATGGAAGAGAATGTGAAATATCTCATGGGAAAAACAACTGACCTGGAAAATAGATCAAGGAGAGACAACTTAAAAATTATGGGACTACCTGAAAGCCATGATCAAAAAAAGAGCCTAGACATCGTCTTGCATGAAATTATCAAGGAAAACTGCCCTGACATTCTAGGACCAGAGGGCAAAATAAGTATTGAAAGAATCCATCGATCACCACCTGAAAGAGATCCAAAAAGAGAAACTCCTAGGAACATTGTGGCCAAATTCCAGAACTCCCAGCTCAAGGAAAAAATCTTGCAAGCAGCCAGAAACAAACAATTCCAGTACTGTGGAAATACAATCAGGATAACCCAAGATCTAGCAGCTTCTACATTAAGGGATCGAAGGGCATGGAATAGGATATTCCAGAAGGCAAAGGAACTAGGACTGAAACCAAGAATCACCTACCCAGCTAAACTGAGTATAATACTTCAAGGGAAAATATGGTCTTTCAATGAAACAGAGGACTTTCAATCATTCTTAATGAAAAGACCAGAGCTGAAAAGAAAATTTGACTTTCAAACACAAGAATGAGAGGAAGCATGCAAAAGTAAACAGCAAGGAGAAGTATTAAGGGACTTACCAGAAATGAACTGTTTGCATTCATACAGGGAAGGACAATATTTCTAACTCTTAAAACTTTTCAGTATCTGGGTGGTTGGTGGGACCACACATACACATGTACACGCATGCACACACATACACACATGCATTCACATGCAGAGACAGAGAGCACAGATTGAACTGAATAGGATGGGACCATACCTTAAAAGAAATTAAGGTAAATGGTGAGAGAGAAATGTAGTGAGAGGAAAGAGGGGGAAATGGAAGGGGGGTAACTATATGTCATATAAGAGGCAAGTAGGAGATGTTTTTAGTGGAGGGAAAAAGAGGAGAGCTGAGGGAAAAAAACAAACAAACAAACAAAAGTTTACCCTCATCACATTTGACTAAACGAAGGAGTGAAATGCACACTCATTTTGGTATGAAAACCTATCTTACAGTATAAGAAAGCGGGGGAGAAGGAGATATTGGGGGGGGGGATGATGGAAGGGAGGGCAAAGGGAGGAGGGAGTAATTGAAAGTCAACACTTGGGGAGGGACAGGATCAAAGGACAGAAGAGAAACAATGAGGGGCAGGTTAGGAGGGATGGCAATTCAGTTAGTCTTACACAACACGACTATCAGGAAGGTCATTTGCAAAGCTACACAGATATGGCCTATAATGAATTGTCTGCCGTACCAAAGGGAATGGGTGGGGAGGGAGGGATGGGGAGAATTTGGAACTCAAAGTTTTAGGAACAATTGTTTAGTATTGTTGTTGCAACTAGGAAAGAAGACATACAGTTAATGAGGAATAGAAAGTCATCTGGACCTACAGGAGAAAAGAGAAGATGGAGACAAGGGAAGGGAGGGATGACAGAAGAGAGGACAGATTGGAGATAGGGAAAATTAGATTGCTTGGGGTATTGGGGTGGGGGGAGGGGAGAAAAGGGGAGAAAATTTGGAACCCAAAAATTTGTGAAAATGAATGTAAAAAGCTAAATAAATAAATAATAAAAAAATAAAAAAAAATAAAAAATAAAAAAAAAAAAAAAAAAAAAAAAAGGATAACACAAGATCTAGCAGCTTCTACATTAAGGGATCGAAGGGCGTGGAATAGGATGTTCAGAGGTCAAAGGAACTAGGACTCAAACCAAAAATCACCTACCCAGCAAAACTGAGTATAATACTTCAGGGGAAAATATGGTCTTTCAATGAAACAGAGGACTTTCAAGCCTTCTTGATGAAAAGACCAGAGCTGAAAAGAAAATTTGACTTTCAAACACAAGAATGAGAAGAAGCATGAAAAAGTAAACAGCAAAGAGAGTCATTAGGGATTTACCAAAGGTGAACTGTTTACATTCCTACATGGAAAGACAATATTTGTAACTCTTAAAACTTTTCAGTATCTGGGTAGTTGGTGGGACCACACACACACATACACACACACACGCACACACACATGTACACACATGCATGTGCACAAACATACACACATGCATGCACATACAGAGATAGAGAGCACAGAGTGAATTGAATAGGATGGGACCATATCTTAAAAGAAATTAAGGTAAACGGTGAGAGAGAAATGCAGTGGGAGGAGAGAGGGCGAAATGGAATGGGGTAAATTATATCTCATTCAAGTGGCAAGCAGGAGAGTTTTTAGTGGAGGGAAAAAAGAGGAGAGCTGAGAAAAAAACATGAAGTTTACCCTCATCGCATTCGACTAAAGGAAGGAATAAAATGCACACTCATTTTGGGTATGAAAACCTATCTTACAATACAGGAAAATGGGGGAGAAGGAGATAAGCAGGGTGGGGGGGGATGATGGAAGGAAGGGCAATGGGTGGAGGGAGCAATTTGAAGTCAACACTCGGGGAGGGATAGGATCAAAAGACAGAATTGAAACAATGGGAGGCAGGATAGGATGGAGGGAAATAGAGTTAGTCTTACACAACATGACTATTATGGAAGTCATTTGCAAAACTACACAGATATGGCCTATATTGAATTGCCTGCCTTCCCAAAGGGAATGGGTGGGGAGGGAGGAATGGGGAGAATTTGAAACTCAACGTTTTAGGAACAACTGTTTAGTATTGTTCTTGTTACTAGGAAATAAGAAATACAGTTAATGGGGAATAGAAAGTCATCTGGTCCTACAGGACCAAAGAGAAGATGGGGACAAGAGAAGGGAGGGATGATAGACGAGAGGGCAGATTGGTGATAGGGGAAATTAGAATGCTTGGTGTATTTGGGTGGGGGGAAGGGATAAATGGGGGAGAAAATTTGAAACCCAAAATTTTGTGAAAATTAACGTAAAAAGTTACATAAATAAATTTATATTTAAAAAAATAAAAATAAAAAATAAATCCAAGGGAGAATTTTCTGATATGATATGGTAAATTAACAGGGGAAATTTGGGGGGTTTCCTTCATTGAAAGGCATTTTTATAAGGATAATTTTTCATCAGCCAGAGGACAAATAACTTCATCTTTTTCTCCTCAGTTTCCTCACTTAAAAATAATAAGACTGGGATTAGAGAATGGCTGGGTCTCCTTCTAGCTCAAAACCTAACCTCCCAAAATACTATGATCATTTTCTGCTGTGGTAAGTGTAAGGCTTAGCTGAGAGGGAACATGCAAATGTGGTTGCTTTTTATAGTTTTCTATCGAAAGAATCTTATCTGCTCATGGCCTTGGTGTGAAAGGAAGGACCACTGAACTGGGAGCCAGAGAGCCTGATGACCAATCACAGCTCTCCCATTTTACACTCATGTGACCTTATTTGCCCTCTCAAGGTTTAACTCTAATTCTTGTGTGGTAATAAAACTCAAACCATTACCCAAATCAATTCTGATATTCATCCTTGTGCCATCACTATTTTAATCATTAAAAAGACTAAGAGAATCAGGAGTGCTGAGATTGTCCAGCCCAATCTCCCCATATTAGTCTATTGCCACAGTTAATAGAGGAATTAGAAGCAGAATTCAAATATCTTGAGTCCTTATCTAGGCCTCTTTTTGAATGAAATCATGAGTATTCATGTAGATCTTGTCCATTTCAAACAAATCATAATTGCCTGTCATAATTAAAGGCATGCATGAAATAGATACCATTTTTAAGTCAGTAATAGCTTTAGTAAATTAAAGACTGTAGGCAAGTATGGACCCAACATGCCTTTAGCAAGGCATTATAATGTTGGCATGTGTGTAGTCAAGCTAATTGAGTTCTCAGACTCTTGTGGTTGGAGTCTGAAATTGGTGTAAGGCTATTTAATTTGAATTGTCTTCCTCAGCTGTAGACTGGTCCGCAAGAGAAAAACTACAAAACTTTTCTTAGTTAGAGTCACTTCCTTTAGCCTTCTTCAGTTGAAGAGGATTTATGGATCATGGGAAAGAATATCAACACAGAGCATCACACCTTGGGTTCATATATTGGTTTGCATTGGGTGCTTCCTACTTGTGTTCTCTGTCCTTCGATTTACTCACATGTAAAAGAACAGTGCTGTCCTAGATCATCTCTAGAGGGGAGAGAGGACCTTTGACCACTAATCTGCAAAGGTCAGTTTAATAAATATTCCCTAAACACCTACATACATGGCACAGAGGAGGTTCATGAGTAAATGAGGGCCAGCCATAAACAAGATTATGTAGTAGGCAGCAGTTCACCTCCAGCACTATCCATCCCTTAACTTAAATACCAACTTCAGTGCCACATCATCTATTTTAAACTCTGTTGCTCAAAGCTGCCCCCAGTACCCTTACCTTTCTTTCCTTCTTACTATCCACTAAATCCTACTGTTTTATGTCTAACAAAATCACTGAGGGTTCACAGATTGACTTAGGAAACCACAAATCAACATTACCTGTGTCATATTGTATTTTTATTTTATTTTGTTAATTTCCCCACTGCATTTTAATCTGGTTCCGGCCACCCTCAGGAGTTTTGTGGGCTGCACTTTGCCTGTATGACACTTCTGCTATACTTCACAAAGCATCAATCATTTAAGTGCTTTTGCCCTCCTCTGAAATTCTAGTGTATTTGTTATGCACACCATACTTATGGACATTAAAAATCATAGATGATTCTACTCATTCATTGAAGAAGTATATTTTAACAGGAGGAAAAGTAGATTCAGCTAGCCTCTTATTTAAAGTGAAAAGAGAGCAGGGAGAGAGAAAGCTAAGGTACCAATAAAATTGTATTGACCAGAGGATGAATAATACCTATGATGGTCCTTAGATATAATTGGAAGGCAAAAGGGAAATTACTAGAGAGAGTTAGTCTCTTGGATGACGCAGTGATTTTGATATGGAGCAAATATCAGAGTTGAGCAAGAAAGATTATTCTGGAGCTAGAGGTTTGTGGATGGACTGAAATCAAGTGGATACTAGAGATAAGGAAAAGAATATCATTCCCTGAACAGGTTCTCATGCAAAGAGAGGTGATTTAATATCTGTTATGTTCCTCATTGGCCTTCAACACCCTGACAAGAAATCTTAAGTGCTGAGCAGTGAATCAAGGAGAAGGGAGAGAGGAGCGTGCTGCTGGCTTTTTTTCCCCAAACTCCCTTGTGTGCCAGGTCTGTAGTACTTTGTGTTTTGGAGCGGACAGGGAAGTCAAAGGAAGGCTATACAATGGTCCTAAAGCTATAGCTAAAAGATAAGAATTGCAATTTTTGAACCCACTTTTAAGTGGATTGTACAACGCTATGGACTGTGAATCAGTAACAAACAGGCCATTCTATCATGTACCTGCAGGCCTCTTGGAGTTCCCAGGGTTTTCTTGCAGAGGTTGTTAGCTTCCTTGGAGCTACTAACCCCTACTTTCATTCATTTTATTAGACTAAACAGGAGGGCTGTTAAAGGTGGAGAAAAAACTGCTTAATAGAGCTTTGAACTCATCCTGAGAACAGTAAAAATGTCCCTGATAGTCACCATCATGAATATTCAAAAACAAAACCCAGCTGTGATCTATTCATCCTCAAGCCTAAGGGATTCTACAGCCTTACTTAACGGTGGAAAAGGCAGCATGGAAGTCATTTTTCTGTATTAACCATTCACAGTGGAAGATAAACCAACACAAGCAAGAAGAGGAAATAAAGCATCAACTTATTAAAGTGTATGACCTAAAATTTTCAGGTGATATGGCAGGACTCAAAGAAAGAAACATTTCTATACTGTACATGCATAAACAAATAAAACGCTCCACCAGCTGTTTGTATTACTGCTGCGGCAATACTTCCACTTCCAAGATCAAAAAATATATTACTTAAGCTAATTTAATTTTTTGTGGTGGTGAATTTTAGGGTCTTTTTAGATCATAGAAAGGTCAAATTTTTACTCACAATACAATGTGATTTCTTAGTTTACCAAAAAAAAATGTGGTTATACCACAAGTGACTTGAGGGGAAAGCACATTATAACATTATATATAAAAATTATGTTCATAGCTAATGGAATGGGTATACTAAATCACCAGTCCAATGTGCTGTCCCCAACTGCTATTACTGAAATGCATAATCTTGTCATTTCTCAACAAATGTCCAGAATTGGATCTGATTTTTTAAAAAGGCCCATCCCTCCTCCCCTATCAACAAATTAGTCATTATTTGAGAAAAGTATGTTCATAAGAACTTGAAAGCAAGACCTTTCTATGGAATGCTGCATGCAAGTCAATAAAGGGAATCAAAGAGTAAGAAAAAAGTTGACTAACCTAACCCACCTGAGCTCGGCTCACAGGGATCGATGTCCTCGTCATCACTGGGACATTCAGCAGAAGCCACAAGGATGTCATCTGTGGTCTACAAAGAAAACAAATTCAGAAGATTTACTCAAAGGAATCCACAACATTTAGCTATCGTCATCATCATCATCATCATCACTTACTACCATTGACGACAAAGTGGTACAGAAGATAGAACACAGAAGATGAAGTCAGGAAGACCTGACTTTGAATCCTGCTTCTGACATTTATCAGCTCCATGACAACAGGTAAGTCACCCAACCTCTCTTGTCCTCTGATTTCTCATGTGTAAAGTGGAGCAACTGGAAATAATGGCCTTTAATGTCCCTGCTATCTCTAAAACTATGATTCAATGGATATCTGAAGCAGAGTTCCAGCTTATCCAACAGACCAAGTGGATAAGACACACCAAATGCAATCACCTCCCGTATAAAGACAATGGTACAAATGTTCATTTTACTTTTCAGTTGCAAGGTAAAAATGGCAAATGCTTAGAAGCAAGGAAATCTTAGTAACAGACACTTTTGGGCTGTACAAAGTATGAAAAATGATGGAAACTCATTAAGACGTATTATCCTATTTTAATAGATAAGTTATGCACAGTTACTCAGAAAAAGTAAATGAATAGCTGGAAAAAATAGAGCAAATGGAATTTATTGCAGCCATAGGGCATGACGACACATGCACTGGTGAGTTTTCTGCAGCAATAATAACATCTTATCCAGAATTCTATCACTTGAACTTTAAGAAAGCTTGAAGATGGTTAAGTGCCTTCATGAGGAAACAGACTAGCATGAGATTCCCTCCCCAGGTTTTGCAATAGAACAAAAGGAAGAAAACAGAGTATATCAAAAAAGCATTTTCCTCACAAAGAGTTAAGCTTTTATATTCAAATCTTAGCTGTGGGGAGCTCAGACAGTGTTGTATCACTATTTTCCTTTTCATTATTAAGGCTCCATAACAAATTAAAGTTTGGGGGGAAAATACATCTTATAGTTGATAGAGTCATAAGAAGTGGCAGTTTTCCTTTCCATGTTTTCGTTTTCACTGCATTTACAGAATAAAGACAGTTACCTAGTCAGACTATGCACCATTCTACACCCGCAGCTTCCTTGCCCCTTGCTTTTTTGCTGTTCATGCCTTATAATCCTCAACACTGGGTCACTCCTAGCATCCATGTTCTCCACTCCTACTCCCTAGTAGTGGAAGGCTACAAAAGAGGATGAGGAAACCACCACAAATTGATAGCTGATTTCACCTGGGACCTTATCAGGACACAGCAGTCTTTTCTGATTGACTCCCTGTCACACTTTCTATGGAGACTCCAAATCTTGTCCTCAAACTCTAAATACATTCTGCATCCCATCTCTCAGCAGATGTATGACCTTGGCTACTTTCCTAAAATCAAGGCCACATGTGGTGAGATCACTCAATTCCCCATCTACATATCTCAAAATAAATATCTCTATAAATTTACTCCTTTGCTACATTTTTAGAAGATAATGTGACTTCCCCATGCTCAACTTAACTGCTCCCCTGTCTCTCTGTTTCTCTCTATCTCACTGTCTCTCTGTCTCTCTCTGTCTCTCTGTCTCTCTCTCTCTGTCTCTCTCTCTCTCCATTCCTCTTACTGCCTCTTTTATTTTCATTTTTACTCTCTTCTCTATGGGCTCCTTTCCCCTGTCTACAAATATATGTTCAAGTCTCACTTCTCCCCCATCCCAAACAAATCTGCTTTGAATTCTGCAATTCTGCCAAACCATATCCTTGACCTCCTTTCAATTTAAGCTCCTAGAAGATGTAATCTATCCTTTTTTTTTCTATCATGATAGGCAAATCTTTTGCTTTTCTACCAGTTGCATATCACTTCCTGCAGTCTCCTCACAGTGGGAACAATTTTCAAGACATTTACCCCACTATAAACTTGAACCTCATCCCTGCCCCTCCCTGATTCAGGTACATTTTTTTTTACAGGACCTAGACTTCTGCACTACTGTCTGGAGTCTCCTCACCAAACTCAGTGTGGAAACTATCCTCTCAGTTTCCAGATTATTTTATATGTAGTTCTCCCCGCAACAAAATGACTTCCTTTAGGGCAGGGACTGTCTTCTTTTCCTATATCTTAGCACAATATTTGGCATTTATTAAATGCTTAATAACTGTCTATATTTATTTATCTGTCTGTCTATCTATCACTACCAGTTCATTCACTGACTCCTTGATTATCCTTGACCATCACCCAAATATTACTAAAATTTGTCTCTCAAATGTTACTAAGGATTTCCTCTTAATTTCTAGATTCAAGGTTTATTTCCAGTCCTCATTTCCTTTGACTTTTCTTCAGGACTGAGAACTATTAATCACCTGTTGCTCACCTTCTTCCCTTGCCTTCAAAGACACTCTGTTCTCCTGGTTCTTTTTCTACCTCTCTTACCACGTGTCTCTCAATCTCTCATCACTCTCTCATGCCCTAGAGTGTCTCCAAAGCTTGATCCTGGGCTATCACTTCTCTACATATTTTCTAAGCACTTAGCAGAGTGCCTGACACACAGTAAGTGCTATATAAATGTGTTCCCTTCCCCTGGCGATCTCACTAATTTCCATATGCAAATGAATCCAAAATCTATAGGTCTAAGCAAAACTTTTTTTGCGATGTTGAATTTTTAGTTGACTGTTGGACACATCTACTAGGATGTCCTGAAGGCACCTCAGACTTATCATGTGCAAAACTTATCATCTTATCCTCTAAACCTGTCCCTCCTCCCAAATTCCTTATTTCTCTTGATGACACCACCATCTTCCAAGCCCTCAGGCTTGAACACTAGCAATTCTTTAAATCTTCTCTCTTTCTCAACCTCCACTTCCTATTAGTTCTGAGGTACTGCCTCACCTCCACACCAGCTCTCTCATTCATTCCCTTTTATCTATTCATACTGGTCAACACCCAATTCAGACCCACAGGTTGTGGAAAGCCAGCATGGCAGTGGAGACTAGATTTGGACTCAAAGGACCTGGATTCAAATTTTGGCTCTGTAGTAACCCATATAACCTTAAACTAGTCATTCTACAGCAGTTTGTTCGGTCTGTTTCCAAAATAGTCTTATTAATATTCACTCACTTTTTCAAAACCCTTGCTTGTGTCTCTATTGCCTATGGGATAAAACATAAACTCTTTACCCTGGCATTTAAGCTCTCTACAACCTGGCTCCAACCTAACTTTCCAGGCTGATTATACATTATTCCCTCTACTCTATTTTTCAGTCATACTAGACTCTTGTTCTCCAAATGTGATGTGCTATATGCCATCTTTGTGTGTTCTGATAAGCTGCTTAACAAATACTGGTTGAATTGAGTTGAATATAAAAGCAGAGAGGTTCACACAGTCTAGTTTTTGGTCACATCATTAATCCATTTATAAACAACAAAGGTTGATTTTTCTCTCCATTTTTACACTTACAAGCAACACAAAACTCTGCCTAGTGATTGTATGCAAATAGTTATAATGCAAAATGATTAAGGAAACAAGTATTCTGAGGCACATGAGGAAAAGGAACTCATTATTTCTGCTGAACTTAAGGAGATTATACATATTTAGACATTAATAGCAAGTGCAAAATGGATTCTAAATACTCAGTTAAAAGCACTGAATCAAACTAGCCTTGGTCCTAATTGTAAGAGAAAAGAACAATGTGATGAAGGATTCTTTTCTTCATTAAAGAAGTTCTAAATATATTTACAAATCATAATGGGAATAATAGGTTACAAAAAAAGGGGGAGGGGGGTGAGCCGAGGAGATAAAACTAGGAATGGAAAACTTCAAAATACAAAGAGACTTAAAAAGATGAATTAAGAACTAGCTCAAATGAAAATGAAGAAGTATTGATCCATAATCTAAATATAAATAACGGCAAAGGCTTGCTTTAGGGTGCCAGTCTGGGACTGTTCCAGAAGGCTTAGCACTTAATCATGTTAAGTCTTTGTAGAAGAATTTCTTTCTTCCACTGCATTTATTTGGAAAGAAAAAAATCAAAACAGTCAGTTTTTTGAAAGGAGCTACAGTTATTAATGTCTATGATAAATGCTAGCAATTTGCATGAATGTCAGGTTGGGATTCTTTGATTAAACAAGGATTTAAAAGGCAAGAAACAAATGTCCTTTTGGCCCAGAAAGTTCAGCTGGAGAACACAAAAACTGATATGATAATAACAAGTGATTCAATTAGGCTGCCTTGTAGGTCAGTTGTTCCAATTCTCCTTACAAAAGATAATCAGGTTTTCAAGAGCTAGCTTTCTTATTGGAAAAGTTACTTTGATCATAAACGACATGTATGTGAGTGTGAATAGTAGGTTAGAATTTGTCTTTTTTCCATTTAGGTAAGTTGATGTTTAGCTAAAACTAATACATATAGTATGAAATAATTTGAGATAAAAAAGACAAAATAAATTAATTATTTAATAGAAAGAGCTTTCCCATACATTAATAAGTAAATATAATTTGGTGCTAATGTGGCACTATGCCACATTAACACCGAATTATATTTATCTATTTGTATTAAGTTGCTAGACTTATAAATAATCATGGCTTTAGACCTAGAAGGATCCTAAATTTGTAGACGTGAAAATTGACATGTAGCTTAGTCTCAGTGGTTTGCAAGTCCATTGACACATTTATGTCATTGTAAAGGAAAAGTATGGAGTACTGAATAGAGGACTGGCCTTGCAATCAGGAAGACCAGGGTTCAAGCCCTGCCTCTGATACATATTAGCTGTGTGACACCTGGGCTGTCATTTAACTTCTTAGTGAGCTAGCTAACCCGATAAGCCACTCAATTACAAGCAAGTTGTTGACTTGCTGATAAAATCACAGGTCTGAACAAAAGACAAATAGTGGGTCTATTGGGACACTAGCCATCTGCTTCTCTGAATCAGAAGAGTCATAATTGCAAAGTGTGTACTTTCGTATTAACTTGTAGATGCAAAAATCCCTGAACTGGACTGTAAGCAGAGACGGATCTGAGTTCTAATCCTAGCTCCACCAACTAACCAGCTATATGACATTGATCAAGTCAATAAATATCTCTCAGTCTTAGTGTCTTTGTAAAATAATGGCGTGGGAAAGATTCTTTTGCTCTAAAATAGTGGTCCTATGGATCTCATCCAGTTTTTATATTCTATTAAATTGTAGTAATATTGGAGACATACATATAAAAGCGGTTACTGATCTGAAGACAATTTTTGTGTTTACATAAAAATCTATCCTATATTTCAGGGTCAGGTAAGTTAGTTTATGCTGTTCAAACTAGTGCCCTCCACATTTGTATTGATAATGTATTTTTGTTTTTTGTTAATTGTAATTTTGCTTCTTAATGGGAAGATTTTTCCCATTCATTAATAGGCTCATGTGACCTTCTTAAGTTATATGGAAGCCTGAGTCACATGAGTCTAAGTCATATGGAACAGGAAGGGGTGGACCAGCAAGGGTAGAGTAGGAGCTAGAGCAGAGCTGAGAGGAAGTTAGAGAGCAATCAGAGCTGGGAAAGGCAGCTGGCTAATGTGAGTGAGAAAGCTTGTTTGTGATATGTTTAAGGGAGCTGCGTTGTGGGAAGCCTAACAGAGGGAAGGCTTGGGACCGGTGTTGCCAACTACATTGTTATTGTGTACACATTTCTTTGTTACTATGATGTATTTGTCTTTCTGGTATCTGAATAAATGTTTTGGTTCTGTCTTCCAAGGGGAGAGTCTGCTGTAGATTCAGAATTGCACCGATATATTCATGGCCACCATAGGTGCTGTGAATATTTTGTTGGTGCTACAACATTTAACAACCTGCTGAAACAATTCCAAAGCAAGTGAAAAGTATGGAGAGTCAGTACTTTCCACAGAACAAGATACCTGAAGTCAAGAAATAGCACCTTTAGTACTTCTATAACTTCTATAACCAATACACAAAAACCTAATTCTAGGGCTAGTTCCTATATGTGTTTCTGCACTTCAAAATCATTGTATTTAGAAGTATTATGTGGTCTGCTAGTTTAAAATGTAAGTTATATAAAAAGAGGAAGTATTTTTGAAAGTCATTATCATAGTTATTCTTTACTGTTTTTAAGTGATCTGTGTTGATTTTGAGGTCTATTGAGCAGGGTCTTCCATACGTAAGGAAGTTACTTATTCCCTTTACTGCAAGAATATGTAACACTGAAAATTACAAAACAATACAAGTAAAAAGTACAAGGATATTCTCACTGCAGATGGGCACAATAATTAACAGGTTAAAATACTTCTAGGAGAATCAATTGGAGATCATGAAATATCTAAGAATAAAGTGATTTTATCATTTGCCACTGATATTTTTCAACGTCTGGTGCTTCTCTAATAATACTTGATTTTGTGGTAGTAGGACAAGGGAGTGACCAGGAATGGTAGATGGAAATAATTGGATGGGGCAGAAAGTGAATTTATAAAAACTCAAAAGTTCATCATGTAGGAAAACTCAAGTTTTTTTTTCTTTTTTTTATCTAGATGGCCTACATTTAAGACTATCCTTATGTCATTCCTTTAAGGCCTAAAGGGGCAAAGCCAATAATTTAAAAATATACTCACTTTGAATCACGTCTTCATTGAAAAAAAACAAATTTAATTTGTTCCTATATAGTTTTTCTTCCATAGTATTCCATCACTTTTTGAATACATTAAAGATCCCACAGCTAGAGTTGAATACCCAGTAGCTCACTCTCTGCTATAAAATAACTTCTATTAATTAAAAACAATGATTATTAAAGTTCTTATTTCTTACTACTCTAACTGAATCATGTGCAATAAACTAAGTCATTTTTTCACTTCTAATGGATGATAATGACTTTCAGAATTGAGATCTGATTAATTCTGTCAAAAAAAATAAAAATAATCTAATTTCACATTAGAGTCACAGTGATATAGTCAGTGTAAAGAGAAAGGTAGCAGGACCTAATCCCTGTTGCAGGGGAGACTGATACTTATAAATTCCTTAGGGAGATCTGAGATACAGGAGGATGAGAGTCAATTCCACTGATATAGTAAGTCCCTGGGAGTGGAGAACCACCAGGCTGGCCAAAGGGGGCAAATTAGACTGTGAAAGGCTACTGCTCTTCAAGACTGGGAGAGACAGGGAGACTCAGTCTCAAAATAAATGAGAGAGAGAGACAGACAAGGACATAATGACAGGAAAGAAAAGGAAGGAAAGGAGGAAGGAAGGAAAGAAGGAAGGAAGGAAGGAAGGAAGGAAGGAAGGAAGGAAGGAAGGAAGGAAGGAAGGGAGGAAGGAAGGGAGGAAGGAAGGAAGGAAGGAAGGAAGGAAGGAAGGAAGGAAGGAAGGAAGGAAGAAAAGAGGGAAGGAAGAGAAGGATGGAGGGACATAGAGAAATAGAGATAAATATAGGCACAGATACACAGAGAGGGAGAGATAAAACAGAAAGTAAAGAAAAAAGAAAGAAAAAGAGAAAGAAAAGAAATAAAAAGAAAGAATGAAAGAAAGAGAGAGGAGAGCAGATGAGAGGAGAAAAAGAAAAAAGGAAAGAAGGAAGGAAGGACAAACAGTGACTCTGAGGTAAAAAAAATTTGAGTTTCAGGTCTGGTACCAACATTACTAGGTATCTTACACTGGGCAACTTTTTGACCCTCAATTTCCCCAGCAATAAAATAGGGGTAATAATACTCTTATTACCATACTTACAACTTTAGAACTAGAAGCGATATTAGAGATCATCTAGTTTAAACCTTTAATTTTTCAAATCTGAAAACTGATGACCACAGAGATGAAGTGAATTGTCCATTTGGTTGAGGAACTGACTTGTGATTTGTACCCAACTCTTTTTATAATTATTTTAAATTAAGTTAAATTAATTTTAACAAAAATATATTTTTCTCTCCCCCTCACCTTTCTCCATTGAAAAATAAAACTAGACACAAAATTCTAACAAATATGTATGGTCAAACAAAGCTAATATCCATGTTGCTGTGCTTTGATTACAAATCAAATATTCTTTCCCTCATAGCACACTCTATCTCTCCACTACCTACTTTTCAAGATATTGTGAGACTATTTTTAAACCTTAAAACTTATGAAGCATTGCTTTGTTATGGATTGTAAAGCCAACCAACTAAATCTCTTCATTTCTTTCTTTCTGCCTATTATTTTAGGCCCTGATTCTACACACATCTCTCTAACAACCCTCACTCACTGTGCTATATATGTCACCAGTGACATATACCTTATCCTGTCTTCTCTAGCAACACATGTGCTGCAATCCTAGAAAATATCCATTAGTATTAAAGCAAAATGGTCAAGGGCTAGAGGATTCTTCCAGGAAGTGCAAGAGCAAATACTTCATCTAGATTTGTTTTTGACTTTTTGAAGATAACTCATTAAAGTTATTAAATATCTTATTATCATAACATAAGTAACTTATTAAATATTTTAATGTATTAAATGTTTCTTATTAAATAACATTAAATATTTCTAGATTTTAACTTCTTCCTCCTTCCTACTGTAGGACCAAGAGATCATGGATTTGAAATCAAAAGGACCTTGGAAGGCATCAAGTCTATTCTCATAATTTTACAAACAACGAATTTGAGGCACAAAGGAGTTAAGCGGTTGCCCAAAGTCATTCAAGTAGTGTCTAAGGAAGGATTCAAATTCAGGCCTTCTGGATTCCAAGTTCAGTATTCTATCTACTATACCACCTGAATGCCTAGGATGATGTAATCTACTACTATGTTTACAATGTAAGCTATTAACAAATATAACTGAGTACAGTACAAACCAAGGATAAAAGCAGAAAAGACAACATGGCGTAGTAAAAATGATCACTGAATTCAGGACCAGAAAACCTGGATTTGAGCGTCAACTCTCACTTGCTAGCTTGGACCTTGGCCAAGTCTTTTTTCTGTAGGCCTCAGTTTCCTCAACTATAAAATTAGAAAGTTGGATTACATTGTCTCTAAGATCCCTTACAGATCTAATATTCCATGTCTATGGAATGCAAAAAAGAAATTTGGGAGTCTTGCTAGGTGTGTGAGGCTTGGCAAATCACTTAATCACTACCTCCCTTAGTTTTCTCATCTGTAAAATGGAGATGATAATAATAGCCCCTACCTCCCAGGGTTGGTGTAAGGATCAAATGATATCATATGTGCTTTGCAAATCTTTAAATGCGAGCCATTAAGCATTTGGGGCAGGTGGGAGATACTGATAGTGGAAAAGAGGAAGAAGGAAAGCTAGAGTAATAGGAATGGGAAAAGAGTATTAGCAGCATTCATTAGTGGGAATCAGTATATCATGAGACACGAATAGCTCTACAAATGTGAAAGCTATATCGAAGTTCAGGCTAGCCTTTTATTGCTTCAGTAAGTGGCCTGTGAAAGCAAGTGGTTTTTTGGTGATGGATTTTTTTTTCCAGCCTGGACCCTTTATCTCTTACCTTCTGTAACACTTGATTCAAAGTTGTTATTCTGCCTTTAAGTTTGGGGATTTACCAGAGAATCCTAGGATTCCACAGGATCTTAGTAGTCATCTATTTCACTCTGTACAGTGCAATAATTCTCTTGCCAAGCTGCCTCTGAATAATTTCAGAGACTCAGAAGGATCTCACTAACATGCACAGCAGCCCATTCCATTTTTTTTTTTTTTTTTTGGACAGGACTAAAGGTTAGAAAGCAGTCCTCTGCCTGGGGAAATCTCTTTTTCTAGCTAAACATCTCCTATCTTCTTCTATCAAATGATTTCAAATTCCCACACTACTGTGGTCGTTTTCCTCTGAACGGTCCCTTTTATCAGTACCCCTCTTAAAATGTGGTATCCAGTACTGAACACAATCCTCCAGATAGGATTTTGCAATTGCCAAGCATATGGTGGGGATTATTCATCTTCCTTGATCTGGACACTGTTCCTTTGATGTAGCCTAAAATCACATTATCTTCTTTTGAAACCACATCACATTCTTGGTTCCTATTGAGGTTGGGGCCAAAGAATGCCATGTGAACAGCTATTAAGCCTTAGTTTCTCTGACTTTCTTGAAGAAACTCAAATGGCACCTTCTGTAGGTCTTCCCTAGCCTTCTAGGCCCCACTCTAGCTGTTAATTCCTGCTCCTGTCACATTACTCTTCCTCTACAATTTATACGTCTTGGATATACCTAATGAATTCTATTTTCCCTCCCTGAATAAACCTAAGCTCCTTAGGAGAAGAGATAATGTTTTTTCCCATTTTTTTTGTATCCCTAGTAGGATCTCAGGACCTGATTTATACAAGTGCCTAATAAATACCTATTGATGGTCCTTTAACTTGGACTAGTAGAATTAAACTCTTTTGACTCAAATTCTGAATACTACTTTTATCCATGTTAAACATAATCTTGTCAGTTTGGGCCCATTGTTTTAACTTGCTGAGATCAGTTCCCCTCCTTGTTCTGTCATAGATTGTACATATAGCTACTTTAACAGAAACCGGAATTCTGATCATATATATTTAAGCCCCTATTTCTCCATATTATGTAAAACTTTGCCCATCTGCCTTTTGGAAAACAAGATTTAACAAAAACAGGCCTTTAATGCATCCTTCATTTTAGCTACAACTGAATATCTAAGAATTACTTTTTTTAAATGTATTTCTCCTTTAAGAAGAAAGGGGGGTAGGGAGAATGCAATAAAGGAACTCAGTCCAATAGATGTCCTTGTAGAAATCATCAGGATATGAAAAATCAGGACGTGGTTCAAGTGGGAAAAAAAATCAAATTTCATTTTGAAGGTTGAATTAACGGAGCAATTTTCTAGCCAACACTGTGTAATTTAAATTTAATTTACTGTGTTTGGAGCTGCCTCTCTATGACTGGTCGTTGAGACAGTTGCAGAAACTCAAATATGTCACATTAATCAATTCTATTCTTTGGTTTGTATTTCCCCTGGTGTTTATAACCTTTTCAGAAAAGAGACAACCTGCTGAAAGAGACAGACAAGTGATCAAGCAGGGTATTAGCTTTAGATAAGGGTCCATTTGGACAAGTGTCTCTAACAGCGTATTTAACCTCTCTCAGGTCAAAGTGGTACCTTGATCGTCCCTAGCTGAGAACAGTCTACACACAGCTACTCAATGTCTATTCTCATTCTAAATCTGTTCTTTCAGTGATATTTAGGACTCTACATCATAAGGGATGGGGAGAACTTGGGGGGGGGGCAGGATTTAGATAACAGAAATGCCTCCTGTGTGGGGAGAGAGAGCTTTGAGAAAATGCTATGGGCACTGAATGCCTTATATGACTTTTTGGTGAATGGAAATCAACTGTTAAGCTTTATCAGGGGTACTGTAAGAGAGAACGGCCTGAAACAACAACCAGTAGTCAGGATGAGCATCAAGTGATAAATGCTTAATATATCCTAGCACAGTGGGGAAAGTGTCAGATTTAAGGTCAGAAGACATGGGTTTGATTCCTGGTTTTATCACTTACTATCTGTGTGACTTTTGGCAAGCCATCTTGGACCTTAGATTTCTCATCCAAAAATGACCAGATTAGACTTCTTCCACTCTATGATCCAATGAAATATTTTATTTATTGAATTTAACTTCTAGGCTAGAATGATAGTTATATGCTGAAGTGGATTAGAAACCACTGTGGTTTAGAAAGTTATATACTGAAGTGGGTTAGAAACCACTGTGGATTAGAAAGTTATATACTGAAGTGGGCTAGAAAACAGTGGGTAACAGATTTAAAGGTAGAAGAAACCTTAGAAGTCATCAAGTCCACTTTATAGATAAGTAAACTGAGGCACTAGAGGTTGTGATTTGCAGTTTCTGGCACACAGTAGGCATATAAAAAATGCTAGTTAACTGTTTCATTCTCAGGGTCACATAGCTAGTAAGTGTCTGAGGCCAGATATACAAACCTATCTTGGTTACATTTTCTGCCTCAGAGGGAGGATTCTTTCCCACCCTTTGACTTTTGAAGTTCAGCATAGATGTATAAGTTTTAAACATTTCAACAATGCAGGAATTTAAATGTTCCTTTAAATAAAAAATGACAATTATGACAAGCAACACATTGCTATTTTGTAAGGTAGAGAAACATATGTGAAAAGGGGGATAAAGAAATCAAAGTATACACTATTCTTCTATTTCAATCAACAATAACATTCTAAAACTTCATTATGTATTTCTTTGGCTTCCTAGCTTTAAGTAGCCCTGAAGAAAACAAGTCAATACAAACTGAAATGGAAGTGGAAGCAACAAAATCTACTAAAAAACAATCCTACTTGGTAAGGAAATGAAGAAATTCCCAAGTTGTCGTAGCAAGGCAATTGAGAATGTAATGCCTACAAATGAAGCACTAACTTATTCTCAATCTTTAATTGAAAAAGAGAAAATTTTGCTTCCAATCAGCCATATCATATCCTGCTGGTGTAAGGTGAATGTTTCTTTTCTTGTTAGAATTGTTTTTACACAATAACAAAACAATTCATTGAAAAATCAATCTATCACATCAGTCATTTCTGCTCATGTGACACTATCTGCACTGTCACCTAATGTGTTTATTTTTCTTACTGAAATAAGTAAAGCAACTTGATTGTTTGGACATTGTGTAACTTAGCCTTAATGTGACATAGGTAGGGAACTGGTAGACATTTGGATCTGTCTGGTACTTTGTTCCGTATGCAAGTGCTCTGGGAGATAGAGTTTCCTGTCTGGTTTCCATGAGATATTCTCATAGTGTCCCCAAAAGACTCATTACTGGTTGAGCTGCCCTGGGGAAATCATGTAAGCCTCTGAATTTGCTTCAGAGATTCCTGGAGCAACATCTGGGCCATTGTGCCTCTGACCTAATAAGAAGGGATTTTGCAGAAACATATTTATTTATTCCCTCACCTACAAACAAGCCAGGCAAAGAAAATCAAGATAATTATGATATTTATTCATGACAACAATAAAACCAATCCATTTGGTTAAAGAAAAAGTTCAATTGTTTATTAGCTAAATTATTGATTATTATATATAATAAAAATGACTAATCATTACTAATGACCAATTCAAACAATCTGGTGACTGCTCACTTATAGATATTAATTTAGTTTCAAATTGCCCCAAACCAGACTTTCTCAACTTGTTCGTTGTCTTTTTGCAGTTCAAGCACCACATAGAAAATAAAAGAGTCTAATGTTTAAAGATGAAGAACAAGAGCTGTCTCTGCAGTGTAAGTCACCAGCAAAAGAACACCAATGATGACAGCGACCAACAATCTATAAGCACTCATCAAGCAAACATGCAAGGTGCTGAGCTGTGAGGATACAGAAAGGTCCATTATATACAGCTACTCCCAAGGAGTCTGTGCTGTTTTAGTATAAGGAATGTGGAACAAAGAATTGGAAAAGAAAACAATCCTGTCCATATCAGGTCACTTTCCTTGACTTATCAGAGGTGGTCCAGTGGATGGAGCACTGAACTTGGAGTCTGGAAGACCTGATTTCAAACCTTGCCTCAGATACTTACTAGCTGTGCTAATTAACTTCTCAGTCTCAATTTTCTCATATGTGAAATGGGGATGATCATAGGAGCAGCTTTACAGATTTGTTGTTAGGATTAAATGAGGATATATTTATATATACAATATATGTACATGTACAAAATGTACATATATACACACATATGTATACACACACATATACATATATATGTGCACACATATCACTTCACAAACCTGAAAGTGCTATAGGAATGCTAGCCATTATCAGCTATTTTTATTCTTATTATTTTATTTACCCAGCACAACATTCCAGTGTGGAAGTCAGGGATGGGTGGCATTGTCTTGGGGTTCAGGGCCAAGTCTCTACCTGTACTAAATACCTACTTGTTATTTGATGTGCGTATGTGAACATGAGCATTCCTGAATATTTAGGACAAATTTTAAGTGTCCCTGAAAAATTGCCAGCCTTCACATTCCTCTAATGTTGTCTCCCAGTGGATGCCCTGGGCTATTACAAAAAGTGACTATAAATCAGCTGTCTGTTTGGAACTGAGACAGACAAGAAAGTCATTCCATTTTCTTCAGCCTTTCTTGCCTGTTTAAAATGTATGCAACTGGCCCCAGTATAGTAGAAGTGACTTACAAAGAAAAAGTCCACAGAAGCTAAGAGGTGGCAGGAGTTTACTGGTTCTGACATATGGTTTCATTTACATTAGAAGCTATTTGTTCTAAATAGTACAATTTAAATACATGGAGAACAAGATAGGATGGAAGATTCTGAATGAAGCTGTGCTAGAAAAGGAGGAAATGACTTATCACACACACACACACACACACACACACACACACACATCCTGGAAGAAAACAGACTAAGGGAAAACTTAAGAGTTTAAAAGGAAATTTTTACTATGACTTTTTTCTCTTAGAATATAAAATAATCCAGACAGTTTGGCAGCAGCTCCAAACAGTAAATTAATTTTTATAGTGTTGGCCAGAAACCACCATTAGATTAGGTGCCAAGTCATAATTATCTTTTCTTCCTCTCACCACCACCACCACTCCCCAGTACCTAGTACAATGCTTTTGACAATATAGGACTTCCATAAATAGTTGAATGGATGAGTGATATACTCTCTGCTGTTTAATATTTTCCCACTATTAATCATAAAAATCCCAAGAGACTTTAAACTATTACATGTGGCATTTTATTCTCCCCCCCTCTCCCCACCCAAGAAATAAGAATGATGATAGCTGTTGTTAGTTTCTTAAGAAGGCACTGGAATTTTGCAAAGGTGGGAGGTCCATATGCGAAACTATGTATTTACTTTCAAACTTTTTTTGACACAGTTCAGTTTTGCTTATTTTTCTCTCCCTTTTTTCCCTTTTTCTTTAAAAATGTTGTTATAGGAAGAATCTGTGGGAGTGATGGCAGGCAGGGTATTGGAATTAGTTCTGGTGATATAAAAAAAGATATCAATAAAAGATTTTTAAAAAAGCATTGGCATAATTTAGAATTCTGTAGTCTAACAAAATATGACTTAAAATACTGTTCAAGTAGTACATGGATGGAGGGATAGAGAGAAAATATAAAGTGTGAAGGAGAGTGACAAAAAGTAGAGATCCCTTTCCCATTTAGAGATATGTTCATTTTTTTACTTCTATAAAGCTCATTTTGAAATTTTTAGGTGTTGATCATTACTTAAACTTACAGCAAAACTTGGAAATAAAATTCTAAATTGATGACTATCTCCAACATATTGAAATACTGCTTAATTGTGACCAAAAAGATTGCTCAAAAGACCTACTGAATCTATTAGTAATCTATAAATAGTCCAAATAAACTTAATGTTTGCAAAGGACAAAATTAGGGATATCCTCTAATTAAAATCTGGGTACCTATCAAATTCACAGAATTTTTAGAGGTAGAAAAGATTTATAATTCACCTAAATCAGTATCTTATTTTAGCAGACGAGTTCACTGAGACCCAGAAAGTAACTTGCCCAATATCACACAAGTTCAATTTGTCAGAATTCAAAGTGACTTAAAAATAAAAAACAAAGCCTTCCAATTTTATAAAACTATAAACCCAAAGACTGTCATAATCATAGCTTTATCTAGTCACTAAGGGACATAGTCAATTCAAAAAGCTCCCATTTCCTTTAAAAATAATATTGCCAAGAGATACTCCTAAGATGATTTTCAAAACCTCCTTTCTTGTAGATTATACTCCGTATCTCTGCATAAGTTCAGTACCCATCTCGTGAGGGCAGAGAGATAATCTATAATTTATTGCATTTTTCCCTATTTCTTTTTCCATGTCCTGGTACTTTGCAGGGCATAATGGGTAAGGCATCAACTGAATAAATTCTGTTTCTCCTCATTAAGTCATTGATGGAAATCCACACACTTTTCAGTGTGTGTGTGTGTGTGTGTGTGTGTGTGTGTGTGTGTGTGATTAAGTACTGTTTCCAAAAAGTAAGGGTTAATGAGACATTTAACTTTGCCCCTGCTCATATAGCTATCGTTATGGTTTGGGTAAATTACCTTATTACTTCTCCCAAATGACTAAACAGCAGTGATCATTTATTCTTGGTCTTGGTATACTGAAGGGATAATCTAGAAGTTCACTGCAGAATCACTGTATTCTCCTTTACAAAATAATATGAGAATGAGATTCCCCATGGTGTTGAGCATTCTCCAAGAGTACCAACTTTGAAGTGAGAGATCTTGGATGGGAATTCTAATTCTACGACTTACACTTGAGTGTAAGTGTAGTTCTATGACCTGCACTTGCGTGGTCTTGGACAGGTATTTGATCTCCAAGCCAGAGTTTAGCGATCGATAAAATAAGGAGGTTGGACTACATGATTTCTGAGGTCTCTTCCACCTCCAAACCCCATAACCAAAAGCATCAGATTGGCAGAGACATGTGGAAAGCAACACTTTCTCTCTTCTCTTCTTACTCAGGGGAGAGGCCACATTGGTTGGTGCACTTGGTTCAGGAAGTCACTGCGCCTTAGTGAAAAGTGTTAAATTTGGAGTTAAATGTGGGTTTATGTCCCTATTCTGCTACTTGGTAGTAGAATGCATCTGGTAAAGTAAAGTTAATAAAGGTCACCCTGAGCAACTAAGATGAGATAATGTAGGTAAATCTATTTGCAAACTGCAAATACCTAAGAATTATTTTAGTATAACTTTTCAATTCAATTCAATGAGCATTTATTAAGTGCCTGTTATGTACCTGGCATTGTGCTAAGCCAGGAGGATACAAAAAGAGGTAAAAGTCCCCACCCTCAAGGAATTTACAATCTTACCAGAGTCCTCCTTAGAGATTCCTACAGTAATCTAGGAAACAGAGAATCATCATTCAAAGGAAAGAGAATTGCATTTGGAATCAGAGTATTGCCTGTATGGTTCTGGGAAAATCATTTCATTTTCTTGGGTCTTATGCATCTATAAAATAAGAGGATTCAAGGTCTAGCTCTAACACCAGATCTATAAGGAACACCTTTGAGATCGTCTATTTTAACTCCCTTATTTTAGAGATAATGGAAATAAAGCCCTAATTGGTGAAGGTATGCAACCCCAGCTTGAACAATGGAAAGGACACAGATCCAAGAAGTAGAATAAGACTTAGCATTTAATTTATTCTAGGGAAAAGGAGAATTTTTGAGTCTGGATGACAGAGAAGATAGTGTTGCTTTCCATACAAATAGGGAAGTTAGAGAGAATGATGCAAAGAATTTCATCTCTCACCCTCCCACCAATACTCCCCTTCTCAAAGTCTGTCCTTCCTTTTACCTTTCCTCTTCTAGCACCCTTTTCTTAGTCATGGAGGGCAACTACCTTTCTAAGTAGAGGCAACATGGCGTAGTGTTAGATTTAGTCAGCAAGATCTTGAGTCCTGATTCCTTGCATCTTACCTGATTCTGACTTTGTGATGGTGGCTCTAGGCAAATTATTTAACTTTGATGTGCCTTGAGAAACTCTCTAGGATTTATTTGCTAAAGCTTGTGATCTAAGTTGGTAGGGAGAATTCCCTATGCTATAAAATCACAAATTTGATTTGTGATATTTAGTAAAAACTCATCATGACTTCACAGGTATATCACATAAAGGCCCTTCTTTGCATCAGTTCCCATAAAGTTCTTAAGGCATAACAAACAGGAGAGATAAGATATCAAAGAAATACTTTGTCCCCCAAAAGTGATCCATTGACTTAAAAATATCTGAGAACCACCACCAAGCAGAAGTGACTTCAAATAAAAACAACATCCATAAAAACATACGAAGCCAAAGTGGTAGAACTGACAGTAAAGGATGCATCCTGCATACAGGATAATAGCAATATAGCTTTGCATCAGATTTGCATTTGCTGGGATCATCATATTTTAAGTCATCTTTAGTTAAAGTCAGAAAAAAATCCCTGATCTTTATAAACCCTAAACTCACCTCACTCAACTATATGTTTACCACATTTATCCAAATTCTAATAGCTCATTAAAAACCAAAAATATCAAAGGTGAAAGAAAACATTCAATTTTCCTGTAGCACATATCACAAGAATGGTACAAATTTTGGAAAAGTAACACTTTTGGTCAAACACTTTTTCTACCTTTTTATAATTTCCACCAGTGAAACTTACTAACCGGTTTCCTTATTATTAGCCCAAGACTCAATATCCCATCTTTAAATGAGGTCTAGATAGTCTCAAAGGTCTCCTTCCAGCTTTGACATTCTATGAGTCTATGTTGCAAAACTTAAAATGACCTTCAATAATTGAGTCCCCATTTTCTTCCAAAACATGTCTTTTTCCTTCCTCTTCCAGAAAAACAAGTCAGTTAATGCTTCAGTGCGCACTCAGAAAATGTCTCAATGCCAGACTGAAATACTGTCTGTATGCAACATTTCCCTAAAACAAATGGTATATTGAAAAAAATATTATGTACTCATAGCACCTGAGCTCAGTTCTCACCCCTTACAGACAGGGTGATCTTGAACAAGTTCTTCAGGCTTTCTGGGTCTCATCTTTAAAATGTCATTAACAATATTTTACACCACCTACTTTGCAGGACTGTCATGAGGTGTTTTACAAATCATGATAAATGCACATTTTTGTCATAAAAGCTAGAACAGCAATAACAGCTCTTTGGTTTGCTAGGAAAGATTGCCCTTCCAGACATTTCCCTCTCTACTCTTCATTCTGGGGTGAACGACAAGAGAGACATAATGTATTATAATGGAGAGAAAGCCAAAGAGACTGACCTCTGACACATACTGACTATGTGACCTCAAACAACCCTGTCATCTTTTCAGCAAATCTCTAAGATTATAAATTACAGGAAAAGTACCATCTGAATGGATAGAGGAACTTTCCATACTGTAAGTACCCCAAAATGATGAAATCAGAGGTTTAAATCAACCAAAAAAAAGGTGTCATGGTGATCAGAGATGAGTTCTTATTTTCTTTTCATGATCAACAAGAAATCCAGATGAAGTAATAAAATTCCATGCCAGATCCATGGATGTGATTTTAAAATAAATTAAAACTGACATCTGCCTTTCTCTGTATAACCCTTAATATTTTTCAATCCAATATGTAAAGGGAGAACACCATGGGTTCTGTGTTCCAGCTCTGACATTCAATTCTCTTCTGAAGGTATGGGAACAAGTAAGAAATCCCCACATTGAGAGTAATCTTTGCAAATGCTCTGGTGACTTGGGGTTGACATTGTAACTGTAGCAGCAAGAGTAATTCTTCCCTTTACATCTGAGAAAGGCTTTTCTGCTCCAGTGATTTTCTCCCTTCCTCCACTTGATATCTTGGTGTCTATATAAGAGCTCTAAACTAACCAAGGTAATGGAATGGAATGAGAGGACAAGAACCCTGCCCTCTAGTTTCCTTATAATTTCAATTTAGCAATACAACAAGTATTTATTTATGATCTAATCTGTGCAAGAAGTGCCAACATGTTCTGTTACAACTTAGGCAAACTATTATCTTCTTTGAGGCTTCTAAAGTGTCACCTCCCCTCCACCAACTTTAAACTGCTAATATTTCTACAATCTTTTCAGAGACCAAGTCAATTTCCACCCAAGGTCATCAATTTCCACTCACCCTAATTTACAAGGTGGCTTATTATTACTTCATGCTGAAATATTGCCTTGCACATAGTAGGTACTTGGTAAATATTTCTTGGCTTAATTGGAAATAGTTTGAGCTCAACATAAGTGATGTCTGGCTTCTTGGATTTATGACTATGCTGCCACATCCTCTTGGTATGGTTTACTACATATTTATTGCCATGAGAAAAAATTGTAGCACTTAACTGCTTTTAAAATTGATTATAGGTGGAGAGGTGAATTGGTGATTCACAGGTGATAAAATTCATAGGTGATAAAACTGAGTCAGACTAGTCCATCATGTTAACCTGACTGAAAAGATACAAGTGCAAAGAATCAAGGCTCTCCAGGAGCTGTCTTTCCTTGATTTACTGTACACTAACTATGTAGCCACCCCACAAGACCAATGATCTTTTAGTTTAATCTATTTTTTTAGTCCCATGAAGAGTATACCACCAGGATGCCACAGAGATCACTGCCAAGTTACTCCCCAAATTATCTTCATTCCCTCCATACCCATTTTCTATTTCTTTGAAAATCCCATTGACAAAATTATGTCATTGGTTTGACAGAACTTTGAGAAATGCAAATATATTGTAAATTATTACAAGACATCCTCCTCCACAAAGTCCTTCTTGATACCCCTTCAGTAATCAACTTTACGTTGACCTTTGTTTTGTTTTGTACTTCTCTAAATGCACTCATCATCTAATAGAAATAATTGCAGTTATTAGTGTATGTGACATTCCCTTACTAAACTATAAGTTCATCTTACTTATAATTTGTTTACCCCTCCACTCATGGGCTTAACGCACTATTTAGTCCTTAGCAGGTGATTTATAATTTCTTTTTTATTTTAACAAGAACGTGAGTTAAATGCTAACTAACCCTTTCTCCCTAAATGTAAATGGATTTAGCTATCAAAGTCACATCAATCACTTAATTTTATGGTTAAAAGTGACCAAGTTTAAGACCCTCAGAAGACACTGAGATACAGAGAGTGTTTCCCCCTTGCACAAATTAGTGGCCCATCCAAGGCCAGAATTCAAGTTACCTGATAACCAATCCTTTGTCCTTTTCACTATACTATGTTGCAGAGAGAGACCATATATATAGGTAAGACTTTTTCCCCACTTGTCTTAAATTCCTTTTGTAACTGATTTGCCTTTTACATTTTTCATATGTATTATTGATATTTTCAAGGCATTTGAAAGACTGTAGGAAATTAACTATGCCAATGGACACCCAAGACAGACAGACCAAAAGAACAGAAGGCTCTTGTAGTAAATTTAACACTCATTTGTATTTATGAAGGTTATATACATTCATACACTGAGGGAAGAATACATCTAATTTCCTTTTAATTAGAAACAGAAGCTTTATTAGATCTACTACCTTGGCAATGTAAACATTTCATTAGCTGGCTTCTATTGTTGACCCTCATTCATACAGGTGTTTGGGCATTTATTCAATTAGATCATTATCTAATCATTGTTTCCACCTTACTGGTCACAGTAGTAATTTATATTGCAAGAAAGCTTATTTAAGTTCAGTAGTCAAATCTTGATCTCAAAGAAGAGATAAGGATTCCCCTTTGGAGGGAAATTTTCAAGCAATGGCTGGATGGGGCCATTTGTTGGGTAGACCTTGGTACTCCATGGAAAAGACAAAGATGATGTAGTAAGTAGGGAAATTGTCTTACAAGCTTTATCCATACAAATGTTGTATTGGAAGAAGAAAGTTCCACCCTTATAGATGGGGGAACATGGGCCTCTGTATAGTCTGGTACAGCACTATGCAGATGGGCACAGCCTGAGAACAAGAGAAGATGCCCTCCAGCTGAATAAACATTTCACGTTTCTTGGCAAGAGGTTATGTTAAGCAATGAAAATTCTCCACTCCATCAAGGTAGAAAGAAGCATGACTTGATGGGGGTTGGCCTAGATCTCCTTTCCCCTTTAGCTTGCCAAGAACACATGCTGTTGAATAATTGACTGACAATATATTGCAGGGGGAGCTAGGTAGTTCAGTTGGATAGACGACTGGGCCTGGAGTGAGGAAGACCTGAATTCAAACACCACCTCAGACATTTACTAGTTCTCTGGCCTTGGGCAAGTCACTTAAACTCTGTTTGCCTTAATCCATTGGAGAAGAACATGGCAAATCACTTCAGAATCTTTGCCAAGAAACATGGCAAATCACTTCAGTATCTTTGCCAAGAAAACCCCACAGACAATATGGTCCACAGGGTCATGAAGAGTCGAGCATGACTGAACAAATCTCGCTGAGGAAGTAATGTTTTTAATGCAGATCACAAGTGAAATTATCTCTCTTCTGAAGGCTTATAATTCTTTGTACCTTTCATTTTTTTCTCTATCAAATTAATGATTTCATTGGAGTACTGTGGGTCCATTGAGAAAGCTCTTCTAACCACCAATGCAGAACCACAGCACTTTCTAGGAAATGAAACCCTAGAGAATAGTGTGGGGCATTGAAAAGTTAAATGATTTGCCCAGCTCTCATAGATAACATATGTCCAAGACAGAAGTTGAACCCAGGACTTGTTTAGCTCTCCATCTATAGTACCATATTTCTTTATACCTCAGCTATATATATTCTATTTCATGTTACCATTTTTGAGGTACATGTTTAATTTCCCCTGTTAGATGATAAGCTGTTTGATTACAGGACCTGTCCTATTTTCTTCATATTTTCTTTAGTGTTTTACACATAGTAAACACATAATAATTTTTCTTTCTAATTGAACATATCTCTAAAAGGCAAACTATCATGAGCACCTAAGTACATTTTCCAAATTTTATCAAATGCCAGAATTCTTTCTAAGAGAGTAGGGCAGTGGTATGGGATAATGGGAGAATGCAGTATTATGAATGCAAACATTTTTTTCCCTCCAAACACTTTAATCAGCTTTCCAACTTTTTAATTTCATTTTATTGCAAAACAAACTCCCAACCATTCATTCTAATGCATTTCCAAGCTGCAAAGGCTTTTCTTTTTTTGTTTTACAATAAAGCTAACTGCAGGTGCAAACTCAAGGGAGACAGACCTTGGAAATTTTAACGATGTTGCCATGGCAATGGTTTGCAAGAATGTATATGAGTTTCATCTTCCCTTTCAAGCATCCAACTGAGTTCATGTGTGGAGTTTCAAATCACTGGATTCACAATGTTTTCCATTTATTGTGGCTTGAAAAGGTTGAAAATAACTGTCTCTGTTGCTTATAGTAACTGGGGACCACGAAGTATTAAAACTCCCTTTTATTACACTTTCTACCCTTCTACAAATGCAGAGATCTAGTCATTCATTACTGGTTCTTACCTCGGCAATCTTCCCATTTTGGGCTGACTAAGAGAAGCTCCATAAATTCTAACAATAAGTGGTTTTTGGCATTGTTGCAAACACAGAAGTTGCAGTAGGATGATGAAATGGCGGAAAGATTTTCCCCTGAATTGTGTTAATTTTCTAAGCCAAAATTGTCACAAGCTGTTAGAAAGCTTTAGGTGGAACAAAATAAAGCAGGCTTTAGGCATGACAGGAGGCCTGTTTAGATGGATCTCCTTCTAGAATGCAGAAATGGCATTATAATCCCAATCTGTTCATGCGTTGCTATTGTTCAGTCGTGTCTGAGTCTTTGTGACCCCATCTGAGGTTTTCTTGGCAAAGGTACGAGAGTGATTTGCCATTTCCTTCTCTAGCTCATTTTACAGAGAAGGAAACTGAGGAAAACAGGGTTAAGTGATTTACCCAGGGTTACATAGCTAGCAAGTGTGCAAGGCCAGATTTGAACCCAGGAAGATGAATCTTTCTGATCCCAGGCTATCACTCTACCCACTTCACCACCTAGCTGCCCCAATCTATTCTTGTTAGATTTATATAAATAGCTAAAACTAAATCAATGACAAAGTGGACAGGATGTTGAACTTGAAGTCAGAGAGGCCTGGGTTCAAAGCCCATGGTAGACACAATCAAGTGACCTTGAATACCATCAACTCTGAACTCTGGTTTTCTCATGAAAAAAAAAGGACAATAACAGCACCAATTTTCAGAGTTCTACAGATCAAATGAGATAATTTTGTTAAATGAAGCATTATGTAAATGTGAATTATTTTTACTACTTTCTTTTACCTATCATACCAAATCATCCTCAATTGTAAAATAGGGACAATAATAGCACATACTGTGCAGTGTTGTGAGGATCACATGAGAAAACAGACTTAAAGCACTTCATAAATGTTAAAGCTCAATATTAATAGCAGTTATTATTATTGTGAATACTGCTAGTGCTAATTGTTCTTGAGATCCTTGAGTAATGCTTCTGAGCTCCCTAAAACATGCAAAGAATCCACTGTGATCCACTGGCAATAAACAAGATTTCCGGACAGAAAGGATTCTTTTGTCCTCTAAATGGAACCCACCAAATACTAAAAGTAGAATGGTTTAGAAGGATCTAATTGGTACAGGAAATGGATGATTAGCAAATATTCTCTTCAAGTGCATGTGGATTTTTTCCTTCTCTAAAATTAGTCCTGCTCAAACTGAATCAATATTTTCAAAAACTGCTTCATAAGCAGGGGTAGGCTGGGGTCTTGAGAACCTAAATTCTTTAATTTTCCTAGCAAAGATTTTCACAGTGAATGCTCTACCCTGGTACAAAGCGTCCTACATAAAATGAGGCCACAGGAGACCACACTATCCTGTATTTGGTGACCAAGATGACAAACACCTCGCCAAACCTAGCCTGGCAGTTCTTTTTTTAAAAAAAAATCACTTTACTGTTACTGCATCCCATCTCCCTAACAACACGCATTACAGCTTGTTCTAACAGCTTGTGGGGGTGCACAAAAGCTGCAGCATCTTTTCCTCTCCCTCCCCTCACCCTTGGATTCTAAAAAGCCTATAGCAATGCTGAAATTAAACAAATGAGAATGAAATAATTAGCAATGCTAACTGTCAAGTGGATCTAAAAAAACAGCCCTCAAATCCTGACAATCAGCACTTTCAGACACTAGTAACAATCTGCATTGAGACTCCATCTAATTTAAACAAAAATGGATTAGGCCTCTGAAAAATGTGCACTGCATTTTCTATGGAAATAGGACAAATCTGTGCCTGGGTCTTTTACACCTCTAATTTCTGTGATGCTAATACCTTGGGAGAAATAAGGGCTCGCAAATACTTTCAGCCTTACTTTATAATCACAACTGTTGCTCTGTGTGTGTGTGTGTGTGTGTGTGTATACACAGAAAGAGGGAGATACTGCCTGGGACAAAGCAGTCATGCTCTACCTCCCCCTAAACATTTTTATACATGTGAAATCAAAGTAACATTTAAGTGACAAGTCATCTAAATCTTAACCTTGAAGGAAAGATGGTAAAATTCAGGGCAAGCCACCTCATTTCACTTGCTTTGTTTTGGTAACAGAGGAAAAGGCAAATATAGGAAACTGAGCCCCAAATTTCCTCTCTCTCTCTCTCTCTCTCTCTCTCTCTCTCTCTCTCTCTCTCTCTCTCTCTCTCTCTCTCTCTCTCTCTCTCTGTCTCTGTCTCTCTCTTTCTCATTGTTGCTTTCTTAGGATCATAGATTTAGAGCTGGAAACATTACCTTAGATAATATTTAATCCAACCTTCTTATTTTTATAGATAAAGAAACTGAGGATCTGTGTGCCTTGTCCAAAGGAACATGGAAATAGTAAGGGGTAGAGGTAAGATTTCAACCCAAATCCTGTGATCCAACCCCACTCATTATTGGTATCTGCTTCCTCTCACTGCTTAGGCATATGTCTGGGGGGTGGCAGAAAAGAGAAGAGAAAGTGTCAATGTTTGTAACAGAATACTGATTTCTATAATTCTTATAATTGCTACAAAAACTTTCAATTACTGGAATAAATGGACAAAAGGCAACAGTTGCTCTTCCACCCACTCCTGTTCCTTCCCGTCCTGTGATACTTTCTAACCAACATTTTCCTAGCGTGCCAACGAGAATGTCATAGGCAACACAACCAGGTCTTACTACCAGCTAGGGACAGATCATCAATGGCTGCCCTCTCAATCACATGGTAAATCACTTGATTTATGGATGTAAATTCCATGAGAATGTGTTTCATTTTTGTCTCTTTATCGTCAGCACCTAGCCTGGTGACTGGCAGATGGTAGGTGCTTAAAAAATGCTTGTTGGACATTGTAAAGACAAACAATTTTGAAAGACTTAAAAACACTGGCCAATGCAATAAATAACCACAATTCCCAAGAATCTATGATGAAGCACACCATCCCCTTCCTGAGAAGTGATGAAATCCTGGTGTATTTTTTCTTGGATATGGCTAATATGGGAATCAGTTTTGCTTGTTTTAACATATTTGTTACAAATGTTTTGTTTTTCTCTTATTCAGCTGGGTGGCAAGAAGAGTTTCTTGATTGAAAAATTAAATTTTTAAAAATAGTTGCTGGTTGAATTAGCTGAATGAAGGGTTTATCAGTGATTTGGCTTGGAACAATTTATTCTTTGAAAAATATATTAGCTGTTACCTAGAACTTTGTTATTTTCTAGAAGTTCCAAACTGATCATTCGTTTCAGTATTATCCCAACTATGAAACTTACATAAAATGGTTGGTAGGTACCAGTTTCATCTTTCCTTCCTCTATACATATTTTTCCCTTCCTCAATATGTAGTGACTAGAATCCAACAAACTTAAACATTCATTCAATTTTTCCCCAACATTCAAATCTTATGATGAAGATTCAAGCAATTCTAGACTTCAAACTGTCATTAAAGCTCATGTCTTGCTTTTTTTTTAATCTATAAAATGAATGAGATGGCAGGGGGAGAAGGAAAAGGGCAGGTTAGAAAGAGTCCATTAAATGATCACTATGTTTCCTTCCAGGTACAAAATCCTAATATCTAGGAAATAACAAAAAAGCAAGTTGATAGAAGAGTTTTATTAAAAATCCTACTTTCAGAGTCTACCCTTGAGTCACTACAGATTCAGGTCAATATTTTGTGTAAAACTGGAAGATCTTCCACAACATCTTTGCGGACAAGAGAGAGAACTGTGATGATAATTCAATTAGATAGAGGCAGAGCTTTCTGAGTAACCACGGTCAAGGGTATTGATTAATTTGCCAGTGTTGATCTGCCTGGAAGTTTCTAGTGGTCTTTCACATTGATCTTATCCTGTTCAATGTTTTTATCAATGACTTAAATGAAGACATGCCCAACATATTTATGAAAGACATAAACCTGGGAGGGATAGCTAATACAGGAATGTGACAGAATCAAGATTCAAAAAGAATTAGAGACAATGAAATAATGTACTGCAGTTAACTAGATGAAATTACACAAACACACATACACATAATATGCTGTATTTTAAAAATCAATTGTGTAAGTTCAGGATTGCAAAGAGCAACATTAACAGCTGTTCATATGAAAAAAAAATAATAGGATTTTAAATCAAAAGTATGATGTGGTTTCCAGGGGGGAAAAATCTTCTAATGCAACCTTACAAGTACAGTGTCCATAGTGAGGTATTTAAGAAACATCATATATTTATGCTAGTCAGAGTGTGAGCATGTTCTAGAGAGGACAGTCAGGATGGTGAGGGGTCTTGAAACTATGTCACATCCATTCTTCAAGAAACTGATCCTATTTAAAAAAAAAAGATTGGATGTATGGGAACGAAATGGTGACTTTAAAATTGTTTTACAATATCTGGAGACTGTAATGTAGCGAAGAAATCAGACTTTCTCAGTAACTATGTAAGGAAAAACCAAAAACAACAGGTAAAAGTAAAAGGGGAGTCATTTGGGGCTCAGAATATTGCAGTTTTTTTTCTTTTAACGATTAAAGTTCAAGAGGTAGCATGGTGTAGTAGAAGGAACACTGAACTTAGAGATACAGGATCTGAGTTTGAATGCCAGTTCTCCCACTTACTACCCGTGTGATGTTGGACAAATGACTTAGGCTCTCTCGGGCTCAACTTCCTCATTAATAAAATAAGGAGTTAAATTAGAAGATCTCTTAAGTTCCTAATGTAGCTACTCTCTCTATCATGCTCTATGAAAAGAAGGAATGAAGTGCTATCATCTCAACTCAGATTATTCACACACACACACACCCCTAACATTTGAATAGCTCAAACTCAATATAGCTAAAACAGGGAAGTAATATATAAAATAATACTCATTCCCTTTCCCCTATCCTAAACCATCCCCTCTTCCAAACTTTCCTGTCACTGTAAAAGGTATCATGCCTCTTTTCAGTCACCCATATTCTCCACTTGGGTGTCATCTTTCACCTATCCAATCTGCGGCTGAGGCTTGTTTTTACCTTTACAATATCTCTCATCTGTCATTTATTCTCTTTACCCACCACAGCCATATATGAGATATATAGGTAATAGACAGACAGATAGATAGAGACAGAATAGTTATTTTTATTTTCTCTCATCTTTCCTATTAGAATGTGAGTTTTTGAGGGCTGTGAGCAGTTTTTTCATCTTTCTTTTCAGTCCCAGAGCTTAGTACAGTGCCTGGCACATAGTTTGTTGACCGAGTGACTGTTAGGTAACAATTTACTTGATGCATAAACTTTTAAGGTCTGAATGTTATTGTGTTTAAGATATTATAGGTAGATTCATGAACAGTGCTAGGAATCACTAAAGTTCCCATCCACCTCTCAAGAGGCAATAATTATTGCAATTATATTTGAATTCTAGTCCAAAGATTTTGTGTAAAATAATGACACAGGAGCTCACAACAGTACTCAACCAGCAAAGAAATGTTAAATTCCATTCAGGATACTGTGGTTCCCAAGACAAGAAAGAGAACTTAAATATATTTTAGAATGACTTTTTCCAACCAAAGGTCAAACACAAAAAAGGATTATTTGTTTAGCCCTCAGCTTTTCAGAAAGTCACATTAATCAGAATACCTAATTTCCCAAAAATAGACTAGCTAATTGAGTTTTCCATATGGACAAGGTTGATGTTCTAAACATCAACTGTTCTAAACTCCTATGGATACTTCAACCCTGCTCAAATTCTAAAAAGGCATCAGCTAGTGACTGCAATAGCGTACCTAGAGAAAGACTGAATTCAGGAATTAATTTTCAATTCTTACCACGAATTAACAGGACTAAGGAATGCTAGTGGGTCACCTAGGAGGCCTCAACTACAGACAGGGCACAAGGAAGGAAGAACAGAAAAAAAAGTATAACAGAAGAAAAAAAGACCTAAGCAGAGAGGAAGCAAAAGAAATATTTCATGCTAGAAAGTTGTACAGAGATGTCAACAAATTCTTCAGTCACCATACTTCGCCTAACCCACAAGTGACTGAAGCAATTTTCAGGTTTACGACTAGAATATTACCTTTGGCATGTCCTTCATGTGCAAAATATTTCTTAATTTCCAGATTCTAAGATCTTTCTTAAAAATACGGAAAGGTTACTCAAGCCTGGGAGACAGCCAAAATCAGTGCACCCTACTGGCCAGTCAACTAGAGTTTATCTTCTTAGTTTCAAGAAGTTTCAAGAGTTTATCTTCTTGCTGTAAACACAACATCACAGAGAGATTCTGAAGGACAGAGAAGAATCTTAGATGCAGTTTTCCAAAGCAAATATTGTAAAATGAATGCAGAGACATGGCCAGTCATTTCAGTAAAGAGGACAAAGGATGGCAGATTTTCTAGTAGGAGTCTCTTAGAACATACTTCCTCCTGGGTTAATGCTATGAGGTTTAAAAACTTGGAAATTATACTAGGAGGTAGTTTTGAATTCCAGACAAAGGATACAAAAAGTAATGGCTGATTAAGGACTTTTTAAAAAGGTCTCAAATGATGATAAATGAATAGTTTCCTCCTGAGCACCACTGCATGGAATTCAAGGCCCTGCTTTGAACAGTCTTTACAAAAAGAGTTTGCTGTAACAGCATACCACACCTCAAAGCATGCCTCTCCTCAAGGGCCAGGATGTCTCTTAAGCTTTGCAGGGGGGCAACACAAGGCAGTGTAGTTGAGGAGCATTAAGTAACTCTGTTCTGAAAGTTAAAGCTATCATTATAAGATTACATTAATAGCTAATCCTCCACTGTACATGTCAATTTGCACCTCAGAAAGGCTGTTTGCTAGGGCATCCACTGAATATAAGAAATACAAAAAAGACTACATATTCAGTTGCTCATTTGCAAATGGAAAAGATAAAGAATATGCAACCACAGTGTCCTCCCATAAATCATAAACCCTAAAATTAGGGATGTAAAGTTACAAAGTCCTGATTATATCTCACAAACCCTGAGATGGAGGATTTCTCATTAAAAAAACTTCAGGCACTTGCAAAATACGTTCTTTAGTAAGTTTGTACCGTAAGCATCAATAATGAGTTAGCCATCATTTCATTTATCACATATGTGGACACTCTACTCACAAGAATAAACCCAACTTTCCACCTAGAAAAAAAATGCTCCCATTTGTACAGTTCTTTCTCTCTGGCGATCTCATTTGGAAACTCTCACTTTTTAAAATAAATCTAGGAAAGTGATGAGCAGTGATCTGATCATTTTTCTCAGACTATTTTGATTTTTTTTAACATCAGTCTTCCCACTCTCACAACCCCCTTTCACCAGAAGGCACAATTAGGCCTACTGAAATAAAGTATACTCATTCACCTAAGAAGGAGAGGTTTGAACTGATTTGGGAACAGAGAATTTTCTGTCTGAACAGTCTATGGCACTTTCTAAAATATTTATTGATATGAGACCTAAAAATACCCTAAGAAGGTAAAGCATTCAAATGGGTAATTATTTAGTAGAGTCAGCCCATAATTTTACACCACAGGGTTCTTATTAGTAATACCTTCATTCATATCACAGTTTCCTGACACATGGTAATAAATATTTTCACTTAATATGAATAATTTAGCTCATTGGGCGTACATAGCATGAAGAGTAGACTTGAAATCATTTCAATGTCTCATAGCAAGGCTTAAGTTCCAGGAACATAGAGATGAGAACAGACAAACTTGGAGTTGAGTCATCTGTTTTCAAAGAGCTTGTCTTGCTTTCAGGATGCACATATTTTTCCTCATTTTTCAAGATGATGTTGAAATGTAAAGCTGCTGCTTCTCTGTTGGCATTTCCTGTGGTGACTTCCTAGGATACTAAAAATGCTCATACTTTCCAATCTATTGGGCTTGCCAATGGAATGCTAATTAATCAGGTTTTACTTTCATAGAAAGGGGGATGGCAATAAGAATTCTACCTCACTATTCTGATGGTAAAAATATTTAAGGAAGATGCTATTTTTTTTACCAACCCTGGAATCATCAAATGGTAGAGCCAGAAGTATCCTTAGAGATTATTAATTCAACCCCTAGTTTAGCGTTTAAGTCTCAGAAATGTTGAGTGACTTGTCCAAGGTGTGAAATTGTTTTCTAACAAAGCTCTTGGTGATTTACCATGCTGCCTTTGTTCTTTTCTTTTAAGAAAATAAAACTTTTTAAAAATAGTAATAAAGTGTACTTGATAGTTGCTTCTAACTAGATTTCTGGGCATATTGTCACAAATAGAGGTAACTCATGATATATTTTCTGATTATATAGAAAATTTCTATATCATAATATTAAGATCATTTTAAATGACCTTACTTTCTGGAGATGAGAAAGTAAATCCCCCAATTCTCCCATTATTTATGTAAGACCAAATAAGTCCTAGCTGTCTGTTATCCATTAATATAAAGATAAATAATAGTAATACTGGTACCTTAAATTGATAAAGAGCTTTATGTTTTTTAAATTCGTAATCATATGACCATCACAACACATCTTTGACCAACATAGTTTAGGTATAGCTATTACCATTTTCCAGCTTAACAACTTGATAAGACCCAGAAGTGAAGCAATTTGTTTGAGGCAAAATAGTGAATTAATATACCAGAACCTATACTATACTCCTATACTAATTTTCCTAGATCATGCTATCTTATCAGTGTCACCTTTTCCCAACCCTACTCCATAATGACTAAATCAAGAACTAAACAAGAGGTAATATAATTAAAATAGTTCATCTGAAAATGTATCAGTTTCTTGAGTGAGTTCTCCTAAAATAGGGGAATGGGACCTTTTTTACAAACAGCTAAGGAATTATTGAAAATTGTAGTGTTGTACAGCTGTCTTAATCACTCAGGTCCCAGTTGACCAGTAGGCACAAATGAACTGTAACCGACAGACTTCTTTGCAAAGATTGTTCATACATCATAAGATCATCAATCAAGAACCAGAAGTGGTGACAAAGAGTACTGGTCCTGGCTTCCAAAGACAAAGAATGAAGGGTAAGTGAACTTTTCCCTAGAATGTCTTCTTGTGGTTAATATTAATTAAGACTTAATATGCTGCTGATCACCTGGAACACAAAGCAGGGGCCACCAGCTCAGTCGTGATTTTTTAAAATTCAACAATCTAGTCCAAGTTGTTAAAATTTAGGTTGGCTAAGTAATTTCTACAGGAAGGGTTTTATGAAACAGATTCTTCCATGGAAATTTGTTCTTCCAAATAGGCAGAGCCACTCAACTCCCACATTATTTTCGGCTCCTTCAGCTACCCATGACTGCAAATTATTTTACAAAATAATGGAGTATTAACTATAGAATGAATCTTCACAACCAGTATATAGTAGTCCTTTCTATTCAATACTGTTTTGAAATATATTTTACCATTTCTTAGTTAGATCCACATAATTGCCATTTCACACTTCAGAATTGCATTTCTGTCTGGATTTGCAATTCAATGTTCATTGGTTTTAATTGGACAACTCAGGCTAAAAGAGCTGTGAATGGTTACTGATCTGGAAGAAGGGACTTCTCTTACATGCAGGAACACAAGATATACTGGCAGATGAAAAGTCATTTTGTTTAGTGCGGCATAAAGTGAGTCTACAGATAGTACTTCTTGAACTTAATTAAAACATATTTTTCTGTGATCAGGAAAGGAATGACAGCAAATGAAAAAGAGACATCTATAAAATCCTTTGCTGGATCATCATCTATCTCCTATGTGTGATATTGGGTTTTTCTTTATTTTTTTTCATTTTGTCACTTTTGAAAGACTTTTCTTTATATTCAGCACTCAGTGCAGTGCTTGACATATAGTAACTATTCCAGCAATTAACATTTATTAAGCATCCACTATGTACTAAGTGCTGGGGATACACAGGAAGGAGGGTAGAAAAAAGACCCTGCTCTCAAGGAGCTCACAGGGAAGTAGGTGTTTAATAAATGTTGTTGAGTGACTGAGTGTCTTAACCATAGCCATTCCCCTAAGGATCAGTATTGGATGCTGTTTTCTCCCTAAACATCTCTTAGAGATCTGGTTATTCCTGGTTATTCAATTATTCCTCTGTTCAAATGACTCTCCAATTTGTATCTCCAGCCCCTAATCTTTTCCTAAATTATATTCCTTTATCACCTGTGTATCAGCTTTTCCCATGAGGATAGTTCATAGGAATTTCAAGCTCAAAAAGATCTAAAATGATGGGGTTTATAATCCTTATCCTCACCCTACCTTTCCTCCAAACTTTTCCATTTTTGTTGGGGGGGGCACCATCACCATCCCAGTCACCAAGATTCACCATCTAGTGTCATCTGTGATTCATCTCTCCCTCTCTCCAATCAATTGTCATGTATTATTGACTTCTACCTCTGTCATATCTGTCATTTCTCTCCTCTTCACTTCACATATATGACATCTTCTTTAAGTCAAGACTTTATCACTTCCTGTCTATACTCCTCAGTTCCAACCTGCTTCTAGTCTCTCAGCCTAATACGGGGTTTCTTAGCTTCTTGTTGTTATAGACACCTTCAGCAATCTGGTGAAACCTATAGACCCCTTCTCAGAATAACACTTTTAAAAAAATTGAAGAAATGCTAAAATTCAGTTACAGATTAGTAAAAATGAAAATATTTTTCCCTATCCAACGTCATAGTCCCCCTGAAATGTAGGTCCATGGTTCTCAGTCTAACTCTTGCTTTAACCAATTTCTAACACAACTGCCAAAATAATCTCCCTAAAACAAAGGTCCCATGTCACTTCATAGCTCACAGAGTTCCAGTGATTCTAGAATAAAATAGAAAATACCCTGTTGGTATTCAAAACACTAAGCAGTCTGACTCCAGTCAACCTCATCAGAATCATTTGTTTATTCCTCTTCATGTAAGCCAACTTCCTGCAAAACGAGTCCACATGCTAGTCCCCATACTCAGCATTTCATGCCCTTCCACTACAGCATCTGAACATCGCTGGAATATGCCTGGAATGCACTCTCTCCTCACTCTTCCTCTTAGAACTCATAGCTTCCTTTAAAGGTCACAGCCCCAAGAGCCCTACCTCATTTATGCTCATCCCCTTCAAGATTCTGGATTTTCTCTTTTATCAAATGACCTTAGAATTACTTATCTGTCAATATATTGTGTCTTATTATATATACAATTACAAGTTCCTTGAGGCAGGATTGTTTTTCATTTTTGCTTTTGTATCTCTAGCATATAGGATATAGTAGGTGCCTCATAAATGCTTGGTGACTGGAATTGAATGAATGAACTGTCTGTTGAATAGTCAAGTTAAATCACTGGTGGTTGCATAATATCAGAACCAGGTAGCTTTTATTTTGCCAAACTTCAACAATAGCCTAAAGCTTCCCTTAGAAGCAATTTTTAAAGTTCCAAGTTGAAATTGGATACATTTTGTCTAATACAAAACTCCTTTGTAGATACATATTTTGACAAAATAATCTGCTTCAAGAGTTCAGTCCGCCATTGAATCAATCAACTAAATGCACCAAAATGACTATTTCAGTATAAGAGGAGGATCCTTCTTCCTCCTTTTTCTAAATTCTCCTAGCATTTACTATCATATTTGGCTGGTATTGTTAACTGTTTATGCATTTATCTATGTCCTATTTCCTGGATTACGCCATAACGTCCTTGAAAAGAGGGACTTTATCTCATAGTTTTTGCCTCCCAAGACAGAGCTAGCACAGGTGTGTGTCATGCAAAAATTATTTGTTGAATAACTGGATATAGTAATGAAAAAGTATAAATCACTCATTTGGTTAATTTCTTAAATTTTCTGGGATTGACAGAGTACATATCAAAATATGTCAAGGATCTATGATTTTCTTGGTGTGAGAGCTCTCTCCACCCATGCAGGTGACAAACTGTCTATGACTTACACTCAGAGACTGCTTGAAGGAAAGAGAAATTAGGGGACCTTGCCCATGGTGATACAGCTGGTGAGTATCAGAGGTGAGTTTAGAATCCATTTTCCTGACTTCATACTGGGATCCATAACGTATATGACACAATTCTCCCCCCGACCCCAGTAGACACACGCTGATAAGAGGAACTTCAGATAAATAAACACCCTTTACCAATGAATTTTGTCATCTGATGTGTAATTTACATTCTATGATATCTATCTGGTGCAATAACCTAAAGAAATAATCAAAATATACGCTGAAAAGTTCTTTGATCTGATATAATCCTATATACCCCCTCTTACACATCTCTCTACCTCCTCCCCCCGCCCCCACCCCCCACAAAATGCACAGAGTAATGGAAAGGGCATTGGACAGTGAGTCAAAAGACCTGAGTTCCAGGTTTTGATCCTATTACTGAAGTTGTAGCAGTGTGGCATCTGACAAGTCACAAACCACTTGAGTCTCAATATCTTGTTGAATTAGATCTTTAGAAATGGGGAAAGCAGAAGCTAGGGATGAAATCACTCTTCTCTAAGATGCTTTTTGCTTCTAACACTCTACAACTAATTCAGCAAGCTGGCAAAACTATAGTAATAATACTGTTTTTAAAGGCACAGATTCCTACAAAACAAAAACAAACAAGAACATTCTCCCTGTGATATCCATGAACATTTGACATCAATTTAAATAGCATGTCTGTTAGGCAGTTTTAAAAATTGTAGGCTTTCAAATAGACCAAGTATATGTTTTCCTCACACCCTTTTCACCATATTCTACCTCCATCATCTCTTTCAGAAGTGCCACAAAGTGTTGATGCATCACTGGGGGAAATGTTGGGTACAGATAGGCTAAAGGCAATATTTATTTTGTTACTTACATCAGCAAGTTTTTGTTTAGAACGGCACTAGCTATTATAGATGACAAACTACACCAACCCACATGGTGAAATATCAAAAACACAGGGCTCTAAAAAAACAGTCAGGGCATGACAACAGTTAAACGGTGATTTGATGCCTCCTTATCTTGAGCACAGGATTATATAAAACTACCAAGAGCCATATTATTGTGCTTCTCACATTGGGCAGCTGCTTCAGTCAGCTCTAATGAAGGGTCTTACACGTTTTCCTTTAATTTTTCCTTTTTTTGCAATTACTATTGCTAACCATTAGAAATTACATATAAAAGATTGCATGGAGATAATTATCTATCAACTACTTTTAATTCTTCAAGCCCCAAACTGGCAGTGTGTGTGTGTGTGTGTCTTTGCAGGTGTGTGTATACACATACACCATCAAGAAAGGAGGAGAAGAAAGTTGAATCAGACACAGCGGCAAATCACTGCTAGAATAAATTGTCAATGCATTCAGTTGTGACCCAATAGCCTGAGAAAACTCTGTGCCTGTCCTAATATGTCTAATTTTCTGCCAGGAAAATTTGACTCATTATGCCATGTTGTGATGACATCAATGAAGAAAATAAGTTCTAATTTTTTTTCTAATGTAAAAATTGAAAGGATAGATAAAATGGCATGGAGGATAAAGGGAGCTACCCCAGATTCAGGAAGATCTAGTTCCACCTTTAACACAGTGACAGTGTGATGGGGATCACCTCTTTAACCTCAGCACTCCCAGGCAACTCTCTACACCTTCAAATTGTGGAACATTGGCAGATCTGCTCTGGTGGAGAGAGTTTCTTCACACAGATGAAATGAGATGTTAAAACAACAGCAACTAAAATATGGGAGAGGAATAACAATATTATTTCAAAATAAATTTCAAAATTGAGTGCCTTATTTTCATTGTTCATAAGATGGCAAAATAATTTCCCCCTGGAATGTACACTTAATAATTTGATGATCCTTTGATACCACTGCTGAGGTTATTCCTTCTAACAATTAGAGTTATAAATATTTCTGGCAAGTCAGTCTTACAAGGGTACAGAGGTTGCCTTCCTATAGCACTGGGATTGGACCCTTGCCCATTGAACTTACTTAGGGATTGATCCCTCTATCATCTGTTAAAATGCAAGTAACCCTGGGCAGAGGTGGCATATTATATGCAATATGAGTGAGTTTATTAGATCTTGGGAACAGGATTTGATACAGAAAATATAAAGAGGTGCTCCAGTTGAAAGGGAGGTGCTCTGCAAACTGAGGGGTATAATAAGAAGCAGTAGATAACAAAGCTAAATTTTGCAGGTTTCTCACTTTTTTATTTTTCTATTCCCTGTATCCCTCCATTCCGCTCCCAGAAGTCACCATGGGGACTCAGAGAATGTTAGAACTGGAAGGAAACTCAGCCTTCATCAGGTAGTCTAAGCCTGTCATTTCTTGGATGAAGAATATGCCATGAACAAGACTAGGACTTGTTGCTATTTGAATAACCTTCCATTCAAACTGGAATTCTGTACATACAAACTATTTAGTGTTCTGCAATCATCCTGGATCCAAGGAGATCCAGCAAGTAATTCTCATCTCTCAACAAGGGTCAACGAATCCAAGTTTCCTCAGTGTTCTCATTAGAATTCCATTTCAGTGCATCCCAGGATCACAGAATTAGACCAAGAAGGGATGTTGGACACCACCCACCCCCTCATTCTACACATACCATCGTGGCAGTAACTTGATCTCCACAACGCAAAGAAATGGAACTAGAAAAGATACCAGTTTCTCTTTTAGCATCAATAAGCATTAAGCACATATTACATACCAGAAACTGTGCTAGGCAGTTACTCCGGATATAAAGACAAACATGAAACCATCTCTCCTCTTAAGGAGCTTACATTTTATAAGAAGAGATAATGTTTATATACGTAAGTATTACAAAAAACATATATCGAAAATAAATACAAGGTATAGAGGGAGGGGCATTAGCAGTTGGGAGAATCAGGATGGGCCTCAAATAGGAGGTGGTACTATGAAGAAAGAGGATTCTAAGAAATAAAGCTGAGAAGTGAATTCATGCAAGGCATGAGGGACCAGGCTGCACAAAAACAGAAAGAGGAGATAGAACATCCTTAAGATCATCAAGATGGCCAGTATCATGAAGGGAATGGATCACTCCGGAACAGTCTCTCTTTTAAAGCACTTCACAGGAAGCTAAATGCATATTTAGTTTTGATTAAAGATGCCTTTTTCTAAATCAAATTGAAGTGCGGTGAGGTGCTATGAATGGGAGAGAAGCTTTAGGGGCTAAATGACAATAATAAACACAAACTTCCATGGTTGAGGATGAAAAGAAAGAATTTCATGTGTTAAATTTCTAGATTATTTGATATGAAGTGTTGGTCTAATTGAATAGAGAGCCTGACAACATTTGGCATCTCAACTTATAGCTTATTCCAACAATTTTGCTGTTGCACAGTCATTTCAGTCATCTCTAACTGTGTGACCCCATTTGGGATTTTCTTGGCAAAGTTATTGGAGTGGCTTGCCATTTCCTTCTCTAACTCATTTTACTGATGAATAAACTGAGGCAAACAGGGTTAAATGACTTGCCCAAAGTCACATGGCTAGTAAGTGTCTGAGGCCAGATCTGAACTCAAAAAGATGAGTCTTCCTGACCCCAGGCCTAGGACTCTATCCACCTACCTCCAAACAGCATGGAGTATTCATGTATGGTCTCCCATCCCAGCTTAGCTTCTGAGATTTGAGATCATGGAGTTCAGAACAGGATGGCCTTAGACATATTTTAACAATAACTAATGAAAATCAGAAAACTAAAGCATAGACTTCAAGGGTTTATAGAAAGTCAATTGCAAATTTGACAGCTCTATTCTAGCATCTTATCCTGAGGTTGCTGGGTGCTAATTGACTATGGAAACCTAGCTTAGCTGTTATATTTGGTTAACTCATTTTGGGTTTCAGTCATTGAAAATAAAGGTGCACAGTCACAAATGCCCTGGAGGCTTGGAGCCCACAAAGAGCAAGAGTTAGCAAAACAAGTATTTCCTGATGATTAGTTCTCTGAAAGGATTTATTTGCTCGATGATGTACTTGCTAAAGGTCAAAGCTGGAGCACTCTAGAAACACAGGCATTTTATATTAAGTTACATTCACCAAAGGCCAGACAGAATTCAACTGAATAATTGGCATTCTCTGGGGACCAAAGTGAGGGCTTCCAACTATATGATGATAATTGAATGGGGAGGGATTTTCTTAGCTATTTTAGGCACTTATAGAGAGGGTGCTCTCCAATAGAAGGCTAAAGACCAATCTTTGTCACAGAAGCATAATAAGATTTTATGTTTTCCTTTGCAGTGGAAAGAAGTCATTTCAATGGGCAAAGTCCATGGTATAACCATTCAAATTACTGTGTGTTAAGTAACATTAAAAAAAAATCTTTAAAAAAAAAAGGCAGTTCCTAAAAGACTGGAGGAAAAAGTTTTCAGATAAATATAACAATAATAAATATAATGACAAGTAATTTTACATATTGCTTTAAGGTTTGCAAAGCACTTTCCATGTTATCTCATTTGTCCCATACAACAACCCTGTGAAGTAGGAGCTGTTACGCTCCTTTTAAAGATGAGGAAACTGAGACTGAAGCGTTAAGTGACTTCCCTAGGTTTACACAGTAAGTAGTATCTGGAGCAGGACTTTAGCATAGGACTTGAAATGACTTCAAGTCCAGTACACACACACACACACACACACACACGCACGCACGCACGCATGCATGCACGCACATGCACACATAGAGTTTTTTTAGTTGCATTTTCATAGGAATATGTATGTAGATGAATGTTAAAAGCAACTAGTTCTTCAGAGATCTTTGGCAATACTCTTGTAACAGCAGATTGGTATAAATTTGGAGAGGACATAGATTAAAATCTCCACTCCACTGTTTATTAGCTGGGTAACTTTCAACAAATTACTTGACACCTCAAATGTCTCATCTTTAAATGTGAGAACTAGACCAGAGGATCTATAAAGTCACTATGAGTTCTAAATTCTGTGATGTGTACTCCTCATCTTTCCCTTGTCTAAACCCTAAAAAACAAGTTTGAATTCACACTGATGGTCATACAGAAGGCACTTAAAATTTTAATGAGATTTATATTGTATTTCATAGTTTAACTTGTGACTATGGTTTAATTATTTCAATCGTAGAATGTTTTCTGGTAGCAGGCTGTGTGTTAAACTTCCTTCTATCTCTCACAGCAAAATGACTGTGTCCAACATGGTGCTCATCAACAAATATTTATTAAGCATCCTTCATTCAGGGTCTTTGCAAAAGGTACTGTGTTAGTTAGCTGAACAATACAAGGTGGATTTCTCAAAGGAAATGCATAGATTAACTGAAAGCAAGGATTAATTTAAGGCCATTTCTTATTGGTCTGACTAACCTTCTGCTGCAGCTGAGTCATAGGTGTGAAGGGGACATGATGTATTTTTTTTGGGGGGGGGTGAGAGGGATGTATATGAAACATAACCATAGAGGAAATTTATTTGCAAAATGAAAATAGTTTAAAAATAAGGTGAGTGTACAAAGATTACTAGCACAATGAAGGCAATTGTTAATGACACCAAAACAATGTGTGTCATGTAGTCAACACAATAGGTATTTGGGAAAAAAAAATGTGCACTTTCAGCTGCTTATGCTGGTCATAAGGGATAGCCAGAAAAGGCTCTTCACACCTATGACTCAGCTGCAGCAGAAGGTTAGCCAGCAGGTGATTAGTTTTTTTGGCAACAGCAGCTCTTCATGAAGACTCTCTGCAAGGTGGGAGGGGTTGTGAACCACAGGGAGCACCCACCCTGCTGAAATCTTTGAGAGTATTGAGGTATTACCTGCCTATAACTATGCCCTTTTTTATGTCTTTTCACTTTTGGGAGACTTCAAGATGATGACTGGGTAAAGGTAGATATCCATACTATTGAAGTCTCAATTTTGTCCATGAAGTTACCAGTAAATCTCACTTGTGAACTTATTTTTATCTTTTTTTTTCAAAAAAAAAAAAGCCTAAGTAAGCTTATAGCCAAGATTGAAGCACCCCATAAAACCTAAAAAGGAATTAACAAAGTAGCAGAATGAACCAAGGTGAGGGCTTATAGTTTTTAAAAGTGACTTATTTTAGGAACTGGATTTTGATCTTTGCTAAAAAGTCATTTGTGTGAATCTCATCTTTTTTTTTTTTTTTTAGAACCTCAGTGACAAAAAAATGAGGTCTTGATAAAATATAAAGCATTACAATATAAACTCTATGTGGGAAAGCTATAGAACCAAAATAACATTCCCTTAAACTCTTTTTTTTAAAAGATCAACTTGTTTACCACAAGAGCTACTTAAAACTAATTTAATAGCCTGAAAAAAAATCCCTACCAATCTCTAGCTACATTCTTAAACATTAATACATATATCTGAAGAAGTTCTGAATCACATCTAGTCAGTCACTTTAAGTAGAAGCAATAATGTGACAAGTTAGTAAATTGGTCAATGGTAAATGGATACTTTTTTGAAAGAAAAATGCATAGACAAAAGAAAAAAGAAGGAAGGAAGATTAGTAGTTTATACATTTCAGACCTCTTACTTCCTTGAATATTGAGGAGACATCCACAAGTCTGATAAAGTCGATGGACTCACATGTAAATATGCTAGACACTGAGATGATATTGCACAGAGAAATACCTCAATCACACACTCTGTCATCAACTTAACAGGAAAAGACAGGATAAGATTTATATATCGACCAACAAGTATATCTAACATGGGAAAAAAGTCAAATCAACATTACCAGTCCTTGAGAGGAAACCAAAAAAACTAAATATAATAGACACAAAGCAAACTCAAGTAGCAATATATTCTAATGAAATTGATCCTATGATTTAGACCTGGAAGGAATTTTAGAAGATCACTTCATTTTACAGATGAGGAAACTGAAGTCTAATAGCCAATGACATTCCTACTGTATCAGTCATCAGAGTCTATAAACAATGAAGAAAGAAGGAAAAGGACACGAGACAATTTGGAGGGAAGGTGAAGCAATGCATCTTTTCATTTTGGTAAAGTGTGCATTTTTAAATTAGAAGGTGAGGACTGGAAAATGGGAGAAAGAATGTCCAAAAGGAAAGGATGAAAGCTGAGTCCAGGATCATTTAAACTCATTGTAGTCCAACTCCAAAAGAATTTTCTCCCTGAGAAGTGGTAGCCAAATGCTAAAGATAAAACAATGTAAGCTAGCAGGGAATTTCCCACCAATTACTGTTCTGTTTACTATATTCATCATGTTGTTAATTAATAGTACTTTCGGTAAGTAAATGCATCCAGATGCTATGGGACAAGCTCATTTCAAAAATTACAGTAGCATATAGTACACACATAGTGACATTTCACCATAACCACCTAACATGCCATTAATATGCAATGTAATATAACTAATTATTTTACTAATGTATTAGTATTTCTCTAGTTAGTGACGATATAATATTTTCACGGCATTTCAGTTCAAATGCCATACATTGAAAACTAGAAGCTATTTAAGCAATTCTCATCTCTCTCCCTCAAATCCTTTCTGTTTTGAGTCCAAACATCATCTGACTATCAACCTCTCAGCATACCTCAATTGTGCAGAGTCAATGAAAAAAGAAAAAAGGAAAGGATGTCCTGCTATTATGCTTCATCAGCACTACATAAACTCCCAAAACACAAATGACTTTCCAACATACTGCCTGCAGGCTCTGTTTCTCCTTGGAATTTCGGGAGACTGTTTTCACAGGATCCCCAAAGGAATCTCACCTCATTAGGCTGTTCAGATGAGTAGCCAAGTAGCCACTTCTGTTGCTTTTAAGAGAAGGAAGGAAGGAAGAAAGGAAGGAAGGAAGGAAGGAAGGAAGGAAGGAAGGAAGGAAGGAAGGAAGGAAGGAAGGAAGGAAGGATTACAGACAGACATGGAAGAAACCAGAAATGTTTTGGGTAAATAGTTTAACTTTGGCATTGACTCCGCTCCCAAAAGTTCCAAAATTGGCATTCACTTTCTAAGACTACATTCTGATAAACTGAAAGTTAGAAAAGTCCATCAAGCACAGGAGAAAAGTATGGGAGGAAGGGGGAGACTGGATGGATTAAAAGCGTTCATTGAAAAGAATTTTGTTGTATATAACTAAAAAAAAGCATTTGTTGTGTAAAACCAAATAAAGACCAACTAAATTCCACCAGCAAGTCCCTAGTGGGTGAATCACCAGGCTAAAAACTGTATTTCTCAAGGTTACATTTAGATGGGATTCTGAATGTCTGATTTGCTTGATTTTTCAATATTTTTAACCAAGTTCAGTGACACTTGTAGACCATAACTGCAGTGTCTCTACAATCTTGGTTTCACTTGGAAAAAGCTGAAACCCCTGACAACTACTTCTGTGTTGACCTGGAAGGATTATTAATATTAGGGTGTTAAGAAACAAACTGATTTTCATGCTGGCTCAGTCCTTAAGCCCTTTCCAGGCAAAAGCTGTCAGCTGTGTCCAATTCTGTGGCTGCTTGGGTGATGTGCAGGATTGTTGATGGAAGCTGCTGAGAAACTCATTTCACTGAGGGCTTTGGGCTGGACCTAAGCCAGGGTCAACAGGCATGCCCCATTCAAAAAAAAAAAGGCTAAGGAAAAGAAACACTAGAAAACACTATTCTAGAAATGAACCTGTATTAAAAGTCAGTAGCGAAAGATGAATAGCAGACTCACAGGACAATATAACATTTTAGACAATGAAAACATGCAAGGGAAAAAGGTTAGGAAACCTTACATTTCTTTAAGCTATCAACTAGGTATGACAAAAACAACTGAGTTTTGATATTTGGATTCACAAATGCTAGAAACAGAACCACTGTTATCTGTCATCCATATTTAGATTTCAGTGTCTCAAAAATTAATATAGCTTTAAATTCTATTCCACACATAACCTTTCACAAACCTGACACCATGAAAAAAGCATCTTGCTAGGTATTGTTCACAAATTGGCAAAGCAAGTCGAATTCAAAGAATTTTCCCTCCTAAATTCCAATTACCTATGCTAAGTAATTTAAAAGAAAACAGGTTGTCACAATAGCCTTTCCAATCTGTCTTCTAATCCAAGGAAAGGGTATATCTATAGTTTGTTTTTTTTTTTCTTAGAACTGAGGTTACAGCTATCTTTTCTATTAAGCCCCCATCACCCTCCTCTCCATGATCTCCTTTCCTTCCTCCCCTCCTCAACCCATCCATGTCCTCCTCCCCCCACCTATTGTTTTTCTCTCTCTCTCTCTCTCTCTCTCTCTCTCTCTCTCTCTCTCTCTCTCTCTCTCTCTCTCTCTCTCTCTCTCTCTCTCTCTCTCTCTCCTCTTTGTCAGTGCATGCCTGTCCCATCTGGTTATATTCCTGGCTTCTGCCAGCTCTAACTCCCAAGGGCCCTGCAAATGTTCAAATGCCAAGCCATTTTGGTCTTAGAAACAAGAATAAGGACCAGAAAGGAGATTATCAAACAGTTAACACAACTCATACCCACATAAACAAACATGCATACATTTTTTTTCCTCTCATACATATACAGCTGTTTTAAAACAAGTACTCTCTCATAGGCTAAAATGGAGAATTCTTAAAATCCCTTTCTTGGGAGGTTTAAAAAAATTCAAATCTTGCTTTCCAGATCTGAAATAAACAAGTAAACATATTTCTTTTAAAAAAAACCCCAATAACACAAATACTTCCATCCTTAGAAACATGTAGATTACTTTCTCCTCCCCCACCCAGTGATCAGAATTAGTGCTAAGAATTCAATAAACATGAAATAATTTCATTTGTTAGTCAAATGTTGTCATTCACTGTTAAGACATTTTCTATTCCACCACACATGCATTTAACTCACAGACATCCCCGCTCTACAAATTCTGAGAGAAAAACCCCACTGTGCCATAAAAGCATGCATGGTCAGGATCTAAGCATCCCCAAACAAAAACATCACTATGCCATTACAATACAGCAGCCAGGCAAGTCATGGAAGCAGCCTTTATTCATGCTTTCACTTGGGTCAACTTAACACACATATACATAGATACACCCTTATGATATCCATATGTAGAATATAGAAATAGAAAATCTCGTTGCTGTTGCCATAAGCATGCTGAAAAACCTCTCTGATGCTCGCAAAAGCAGCAAATGAAAAATATAAGCAATCATGCCCAGGGTTTAAAAAGTTATTTTTCTTTGAAAAAAATTCATTTTCCCAAGCTTTTCTAGATTTCGCATAGAGCGTGCCCAAATTTGATCTGAATCTTAACGCCATGCAATCTCCAAGGAGAGAATAGTCTGATATTTAGAATTCGTTTCAGTCATTGGCTTTGTCGCTGTTAGTATTTTTGCTGTTAGACTAACGGTATTTTAAACCCTGCATGCTGCAGCGCTAAGCCTGCGCTCGGTCTCGGCTGCGATAGAAGAAGCTACCTGCGAGGTTTCACAGTGCCATCTCATATCCATGTCTGTCTGGCTACCCTGCGTGCTTAGAGCTTTTTTCTTAATTCTTAATGGAAATCCTAGGAAATTTAGTCCATCCTCAGAAATCAATACTGGTGACAGGAGAGCTCCCTGACTCAGTGGGAGATCGGGATGATAAATTGCCTGCGCATCAGCCTGGCCTATCAGTGCCCTGCGCACAGACCGGCGAGAAAAGACACAGAAAAGGCTCCAACGGCCACGTGTCGCCGAGGAGCCAATGACGGCCGCGCTGCTGCAGGGAGAGGGACGCTGCTGCAGTTGCTTCTGCAGAAGAGGAGGGCCGGGAAAGGCACTGGGGGCCACCTCCCTCTCGAGCGCGCGCCCGCGGCCCCACCCTCCCCTCCGCCACGCCCCTCTGCCCCGCCCCTCTCGGGGGCGCGGCCGCCTAGGCCACGCCTCTCTCCCATGCCCCATCCCATAAAAAAAAAACCCTCAACTTGACTCTCCCGTCCAACTTGATGCGTGCCAGAGGGAGGCGGGTTTTAAACATCCCAGCCTTTTAAACTCTTCGGTTGACACCGTGTTTGGGTCTGCTCTTAAATGAGCGACCTTAAACTCTGCAATTAGCATGTAACCTTCTCCAAGCTTTATAATTGTCATTGTCATTTTATTTTCAAGTTAATGAATGGCATTTTTTGTGTGCCATGTTTATAATGAGCATTTTTATGGGCTGATTATGTAAAGGTAATTAGGCAGTATTAAGAAATACATTATTGTGGTCTTTGGCCAATTAGAGTTGTTCCTTAAAAAAAAATAAAGCCTTAGTAAAATCTGCTATTTTACAAAAGGATTAAAAATATAAACAAATAAAATATGCCTGGTCTTTTCTTCCAAAATCTGGTAGCTAGATAGGTTATCCTGTGATTGCAACATATATTTATCTGCTGTCTTTATTGTGAAAGTTACAATAATTCTTTCATAAACAGAGGCTGCACATCTGGGATACCATATGGAAACGGATCCCAACGCGCATCTGCTTTCATTGATCATACTGTAACAACAGCTACAAGGCACAGTTGTTTAAGGTAAGACATCCCTTCATCCCTTCTGACAAAGGTTACAAATTGTCATACCAGTAGCATTAGCTAATGGTGGGAAAATGCCACCCTAAAGTTTGCAAAAAAGAAGATTCATCTCTGAAAAATGGATTTGCAGGACCTTCTAGTCCCTGCCCCTTATCATTTTATGTTTTGCCTAATTTGAGTGACAGTCTGAAACTTCAAGAGTTAATATTACCCAGCTTCAATCTTCTCTTTCAAGGAGGCCTTTCACTCACTCAAATCTATTTAGAATAATGAATCAGAGAACAAAGGTAAGTTGGTATCCTGTCATAGGTAAATTGCCAGGAAGCTTTGGAAGAGTGGTTTGAAATTCTGAACCTCACATTATCTTGGCAATTATTATTATTTTAAAAAATCCTAAACCAGATTCCCTTTCAATCATTTTACAAGTTGTTATACATGGGAGAAAGGGAGGAGAGGAGAGAGGACAAGGTAGTGTAATATATAATAATTCACACAAATACCTGTTGACTGACGTTACAGGAAATCAGGACTAGGATATCACCAGCCCACTATCAAGGCACCACCATTTCCTGGCAGCAGTCTCCCCTAACAGACTATGTAGCCTTCAGAAGAGTGGCTCTTCACATTGATTGTATGAGGGCCCCTTTTTTATGTAAAAATGTTGCAGCCTTCCACAACCTAGTAGTTGTATTATTTGAGAATATGTATGACGACAAAAACACTCCGTCTTCCTTCAGGACTCATCCCTGGTACCATCTTGTACTCCAGTCTCTCCTGATTCCCTTAGTTATATGTGTGCTCTCTCTTCTCGGATTCTATTGTATTTACTTATCTGTTGTATTTTCCTCAGTAAAATTACTGGCTCCTTGAAAACAACTCATATCTTTTATTTGAGTGTTTGTCCTTGCCTAGCTTGTAAAATAGACAGACAGACATTTATTGTTTTCTGAGTGCCAGACACTATGTTAAGGACTTGTGTTACAGTCCCTGTCCTCAAGGAGCTTACAGTCTATGGGTGAAGACAATACAGAAAGAGGACCTGAAAAGGGGGATAGGGGAGGGTGGTGGTACATGAAACTATATGGTGTTGAGATGGCCAGGAAGTAGCATAGAGGCCAGGATCCTAGCAAGATAGTGAAAACTTGCCCCATCAGAACCTGAGGACCTGTGGGAGCAGTGAGGATAGGAGTCCAAGATTGTGGTGAGGAGATGATGGTCCAAGCAGAGAAGACATTGCATAAGAGGTGTTAAGGCCCAGAACCTAGCAAAACTCAGTGCCTTGTACATAAAATGGGCCTAAAAAAGCATTTTGTGATTATCGTGGAATTTCAAGGGACTTTCCTAACTGTCTAATTCAACATATACCCCCCCGCAAAAAAAGAGTTCCTTTTACACCACACCTTAAAAATGTTTATCCAGACTTGTTCAAATTGACTTGAGTTCACATTTTGAAATTATGTAAAAATGCTCCCTTTGGTCTTCGTTGTTTTTTTTAAAGGTGAGCGGTATCAGCCTATTAGGGCTGGAGATAACAACAACCCTCAAAGAACTCATTTCAAGATCTCTTAACAATCCTCCTTTTACCTTTGAAAAGATGACATGAGGGTTCAAGGTGCTTTTGTTACCATATCTTACTTGGAAGTCTCGTTGTGGACCCCTGGAAAGTTGTGGGTGGGTGAACAGATCAGCCTAGTCTCTGACAAATGCCTGTTTTCCTTCCAAGTTCAGTTCACAGGCTGCCTCCTCCATAGGGCCTTTCTGGATGGCCCCTTTTCTGCCCCCTTCCACTGCTACCCGCTACCTCCCTTGCCTTGCATGGATAGGTATTTATTTTGCATATGCTTCTCTGTTGACTCATTATTTCCTCATACAGATAGTTGCCTGCTTTTATGCTCCTTGAGGCCAGGGATTAAAGTTTCACCTTTGTCTCAGTATCCCCAGAAAGAAACACACAGTACCTGGAATGTAACCAGTATCTTATAAATGCCTGTTAATGGAGTGATTGCGCCTCCATTCTTTGGTCTGTGACTTCAGCTACCGTTTGTACAACCTGAAGCTGTTCTGTTCAACTCTGTCCCTGTTTGCTTCAGGCAATCCATTAGGTTTGCTTTGGGGTAAAAAAATCCCTAGGCAATCAATCACCAATGATTTATTAAGCACCTACTGTGTACCAGGTCCCACAAATACAAAACCAGAAATGAAACAGTCTCCGCTCTCAATGAGCCTATGTACTATCTGGGGAGGAGAATATGAATAAAAATTTACCAAACATATAAGCAACATGAAAACAAGGTAATTTCAGATTGGTAGGGGCATCAGCGGCTGAGTAACATTAAGAAAGTCTATCAGGGAGACAACATATGTGTGTTCAGAAGCTGCATAATATATATAAATTTTGAATGCAAGGTAGTTGAAGGAATATACTAACAGCTGGGAGGTCTAGAAAGCCTTTGTGTGGAAGAAAGTGTTTGAGCTAAGTCTTGAAGGAAACCAAAGATTCTGAGAAATGATAATGAGGAGAGTGCATTCTAGGCATGGGGAACAGCCAACGCAAAGGCAAGTTGATAGGAGATGGAGTACTGGGTATGTGTAATAACAAGTGAGGCAATCTGACTAGAGGGCAGAGTGTGTGGAGGGGAATATTATGGAAGAAGACTGTAAAGACAGGAAAAGGATAGATTGTGAAGGTCTTCAAATGCCATACAAAAGGAATTTATATTTGATTGCAGAGGTACTAGGGAGTCATGGGAATTTATTAAGGATGTGGATGAGGGAGGGTGTTCTATAATGTACAGTATGATCACATTTGGGCTTTAGGAAAACTTTGTCAGTCAAAAACCATTAAGTGCCTACTATGTGCCAGGTACTGTGCTAAGTGCTGAGGATACAAAGAAAGGCTCTAATAAAGTGAACAAAGACTATAGCAATAGTCCAGGCAAGTAGCAAGGAGGGCCTAAATGAGGATGGTGGCTGAGTAGAGAAGACAGGACAAAAAAAAAGAGACATGGATGGAGGCAAGATTTGGCAACTGATTTGTTAGGTGATATTAGTGAGGGTGAAGAGTTGAATGGGACACTGGGGTTACAGGAAGGATGATGGTGTCCTAGATAGAAATAGAAAAAGATGAGCGTGCTTTGGGGAAATGAAAATGAGTTCTGTTTGGACATTTCTGTCCCAGAAGCAGTTCATGACCCAGCACTGAGGCTAAGGGGATAGCTGGATAATGAGTACTCACCAGTTTAGCTTCATAAGTGACATGGTCAGATTCCCTACTTCTAGGGCTACATTATAGACCAAGGGAACCTAGCACGTTTTCCTAATGAGTTGTCAAGGTTGGGATATCCTAGGATTCTAAATACAGGCATACCATGGTCCTTATTTGGTTTAGGGGAAAACACTGCAGTTAAATGAAATAGAGTGGCATTGGGCTCCATTGAAACAATCTTATAAATGGAGGCAGTGTGACATGAGGAGAAATCACTGGTTCTAGAAATACAGAATGTGGCTTCTGGCACTTATTTACTGTGTGATCCTGGAGAGGTCACTGGACTTCTCTGTAAAACAAAGGTAGTCATGTCTGTACTACACCCTATCCCAGGGTGGTTGTGAGAATCAAATGATATAATGTACAGAATGTGATATACAAATGAGCTGTCATTGAATAAATCATCTGCTAAATGATGGTATAACCAGAGTACAACATGTGTTTATTCAGCCCCAAACATGTATAAGACTCTGCTGTGGGCATTGGGGACTCAAAGATGAGAAAGAGAAGCCTGCCTCAACTTTCAAGGAACTTAGTTCTAGAGTCTAAGGACTTGTGTTACAGAACTACTATAGTTCTACTGGGGAATTTTGCGTATAAGCAGATAAATAAATACAAGGTATAATAAATACAAGATAATTAGAGAAAGGGAGAGAGCAAGAGGAACATGAAAAGTTTCCTGTAAGAAGTGGGGCCTCAACTGACTCTTGAAGGAAGCTAAAGCTTCTAAGAGGTGGAGAGGAGAAAGGAGTGCTTTCTAATTGTGGAGGCCAGACCAAGAGTTGAGAGAAGGCATAACACGTATGAGGAAAACAGCACATAGACCCATTTAGCTGGAATGTGGGTGATATCAAAGAAATAACATCAAATAAATCTGGAACGAAAGTTCTTTGGAGTCAAGCACTGCCTCTTTTTTGTGTTTGTAAGATAGAATAGTTTCTGACATATAGTAAGTACTTAATAAATACTTATTAACTTATTGAAAAGAGTGGAGTCAGATTATAAAGGATATTAAATGCCAACCTGAAAAGTTCTTATTTTATGCTAGATGCATTAGGGAATCATGAAAATTCTTCACCAGGGATTTATATGACCAGATTTTTGCTTTAGGAAGGTTCTTTAAAAAGAGAAGGATTGGAGATGGCAAAAAGTAGACGCAAGGGATTCTAATTAGGAGGCGACTGCAATAGTTCAGCTGAGAGGTGAATCGAGCCTGAAATAGGGTGGTGGCTATTGGAGTAGTGAGGACAGATGTGAGAGAGATCCCTAAGGTTGAATTTAAATGCCTTGACAAAGAATACTTTCTTACAGTGAAATGAGGGAGAGAAGGGATGTGACAAGGACTTGGAAAGATGACTGTGGTTCTGAATCTGAGTGACCAGAAGGGTGGTGAAGGTCTAGAGAGAACTTCTGAGCAGGGATGGATTTAGCGTTAAGGATTTAGGCTTAGAGATTTAGGGTTATTTTCTTTTGGACAAGTTGAGTTTGCAACGGGATATTCAGGCTGAAAGATGTTTGGCAGAAAGGTAGTGACTTGGAATTGGACTTCAGGAGACTAGAACTAGATAAAACACAGATTTTGAAAATCATTATGGTATGGTAATATGGAGACCTGGCCTTAGTGTCAGGAAAACTTGGGCTTTCTCTCAGTGCTAATAGGAAACTCTCTATGACTAGAGACAAAATGCCTATTTGCACTGGCAGGGCTACTTTTCATATCTATGGTTTCCCACACTGGTGAAATCATAAGTCTGGGGGAATCATTTCCATAGACACAATATTTGACACTTAGGAGTTGAAAAAAGGAGAAGAGAGTACAGAACAGGACTTAGAGGCTTTGTGTTAAAGAAGTCATTTGGATGGGGAGCGGGGCTATACTTTTAGTAAAAGTTGTAGACTCCTTAAGTATGACTCTTTCTTTAAAAAAGTCAAAAGTATAAAAATAAATGCACAGTGTATAGAACACTAGACTTAGAGTCTGGACAATATGAGCTCAAATCCATCCTTAGCCATTTACCAATTCTGTTCTTGTAGCAAGTCACTTAACTTCCATTTGACTCAGTTTCCTCATCTCTAAAATGGGGGTAATAATAGGACCTACCTTTCAGTGTTGTAAGGTTCAAATGAGATAATATTTGTAAAATGTTTTGAAATCTGTAAATTTTCATATAAATGCTTCCTATTATTATTGTTCATTTCAAAGTTGAAAAGGACCTCAGAAGCTAGCTAGTTCAATTCAGTCCTGAAAAAGAATTTCCGTTTTACTGTGACTCAGAAGTGGTCAAACAATGCTCTGCTGGAAGCCCTCCAATGAAGAAGAACTCATTACTCCCGAAGCAGCCCATTCCACTTTTGTAGTTTTTTGGAATAAATACAAGCTGATATTCATACTTGCTAGGTGGTACAGTGGATAGAGTGCCAGACCTAGAGTCATTCAGAAGACCTGAATTTAAATTTAGTATCAGAGACTGTGTGACCCTAGGCAAATCACTTAACCCTTTTGCCTCAGTTTCCTCATCTGTAAAATGAACTGGAGGAGGAAATGGCAAACCACTCCAATATCTTGGTCAAGAAAATCTGAAAGTGGTCACAAAGAATTGGACATGACTGAAAACAACTTTAAAAAAAAAAAACAAACTTGTAGAAAAGCTTAGGACCTCTTTTACCAACATAGATAATACCTTTATCTGCAAGCATAAGGAGATTTCCCAGGAGCAATTCCAGATGGGGGCAACAAACCAAAAAGAAATATAACCCTTTGGGGTCAGCCTCCAAGATTAGATCTGTTCAATGTGATCCCAAAATCTCCAGGAGCCATGTGCCACAAGTTACATTAATTTCTCATTAAGCTGCCTTACAAGAAGTCTAAATTGTCCTTTCTGGAGATTCCACTCATTACTTCTACTTCTGCCTTCTGGCCTTAGATAGAACAAGTAAATCCATCTATGTTTTAAAGCTCAGTAGCAGATTATCGTTTCTGTTTTTTCTTCTTCTGTATTTCTTTGGATGTGACCAATGATTTTTGTTAGCTCTTTAATCCATATGCGCAAAGCTTTAAGAAAGTTAGAAGTATAAAACGATGAAACTTACAGGTGCATTGTTGGAAGGAAATTATTTACATTAACAAGGGATTCTTTAAGTCACAAAAGACCTCCCTTATGGTTGTACAAAAACAGTAAGATTCTCTAAGGGCATTTAAGGTGATTTGTGTTTAAAAAAAAATCAATTTACAGTCAACTTGAACATACCTCTTGAATAATACAGGGCACACTTGTATTCAATGTATCTCATAATATTTTGTTTCACTTCTGGATTTTCCACACAACAATCACTGGGTTTGCTAGACTGACATCTTATTGAAATAAATATCTTTCAAAGTAGCAGCTGTATCATAGCATTCTGGCCCTTCTGAGAAGTCTCAGAGCAAGGACATTCAGATATAATTTCAGGGTTTTGCAATGCTCAGTCAAAATCAAACGCTCTGTCCATTTTATGGATGCTGTAGACAGGGAACACAAAATTTAGACTTGATGTCAAGAAAAATTTCCTAGCAAGTAAAGGTTATACAAAATTGCATTGAGCTGTCTCCAGACAAAGTACATAGGTTTCCCTTTCACTGATGGTGTTAAACCAAAGATTGGATTGACCAGTTGTTTGGGCATGCTGTAAAGAGAGTTATTTTCTGGGTATAAAATGAGCTAAACCAGAGGTTTATGTCAAAATAATATACCTGGATTGATTATAATGACAAGAAATTATTAACAACATCAAGAAAACCAGTAGTTCCTGGAGTAATGGAGAGAAACAGAAAACAAATTCCAGTTCTTCATGATTCCTAAATATATGAATGTCTAATTATGTTCAAGGGTATTCAATATAACCTGCTAAAATGATTTAGAAGCTTTATCGTTCAGGCTGGGAGGAAGCTCCTTCAATGGGAAATCTTATCATTTCAAATTTCCTTTTTTATCTCTTTCTTTTCTTTCCTTTTTTCTTTTTAGTTTGGACTTAAAATTTCATCTAAACCTAAAGCTCCTTGCATCAAAAGCTCCTGCCCTTCTGCAGTTAATCTGGTAAAGAGCAACCTGAAGCACTCACTATGTGGTTAAATGACTTTCCTTGAGTCACACGGCCAATGGGTATGATGGGGTATAGACTCTGGAATTCTCCTGGAATTCTCCTTGAATATTCCCACTTAATCTGGCTTTTCATACCTAAATCTGTTTCTCTTAACCTAAGTTGGCCTATCCTTGATTACTTCCCACCCAAGTGCTGCATTGTCTGATACCTTCCAATTGCCTCGAGCTTTGATTAGCACTAGTTGCCCAAGTCCCATCTAGATCCTCCATAGACCCTTCCTCCCAGACTACTAGACCACCCCCAGATCCTTCCCACAGTCTTTCTGTATGTAAGTTCCATCTTGCTTCCATGAAGATGGTCAGATTCAATCCAGCTCTGATTCTGTCTAGCTGAGATTCTACCTGACCTGCTTGTCAATACAAGCATCACATATGGTTAGGTTTCTTAAGAGTCAACCCAATATGGCAAATCTTTAATAAACTTTGTTTTACTTTGGCTTATAGAAGGCTTGGGTCAAATTCATTTGGCAGGACCTGGTGTGTCAGTTTTTTGGGATCTGGAGCACCCCAAACCTCAACATATGGTTCCCTGACTTCTTCATTTTGGTTCCCTGACCTCAACAGATGTAAGAGACAAAAGGGACTTAAACCCCAAATATTTCTGGCTCAGGGTACCTTTTAGTACCCTGTTGCCAGTGGCTTCTCCTCACTTTCTTTTCTGTTTCACTGTCAAAGACACCAAGTCGGAAGAAGGAAAATAAAAGTAAAGCTCTATATGTACTAAATCTTATGAATTTCAGTCTACTTCTACAAACTTATTATAGGTGCCATGCCCTTGTAGTAGGCGGTGCAATGGATAGAGTGCCATGCTTGGAGTCAGAAAGATTCAGCTTCCTGAATTCAAATCTGGCTTCATATACTGACTAGCTGTGTGACCCTGGGCAAGTTACTTAACCCGGTTTGCCTCAGTTTCCTCATTTGTAAAATGAGAGAAGGAAATGGCAAATCACTCAGGTGTCATTGCCAAGAAAACCCAAAATGGGGTCATGAAGAGTAAGATAGCAAAAGACAAAAAGAAAAAAATAGCAACAAACGCTAGTGATAGTCCTGGGTGTACAAAGATGAAAAACAATAATGACAACAGTATAACAAATACAGAATTTGCACGTGAGGAGCTTAAACTTTAATAAGGTTATTGCATATGTACAAAAAAAGATACAAAGTGCACTGTGGTAAGTGGAAAGAAAATAAAGATGAAGTACAGTACTATGAGAAAATCTGAGGAGGGACAGACCCTTTCAACTGAAGACTTAAACCATTGTTCTACAGACACAAAGTTAATAGGTGTTGGTGTCCAGATTCTAGCTTTCTAACTCCTTAAGCCCTAAAGCACTGAACCTTATAGGAAAAGGTATTTTGTTTATGTTCTTTTGGCTCCTTTCAGAAGAAATCAAAAACCACAAATATGCAAATGCTAATGTCTTTTAGCCAAAGAGAATGCCACAGACTCTTTCCACTTAGACCCCTGAAGTCAGTTACGCGGAAGGTTTTTCTCTTAGTATTGGAGAAAAGGTTATTTTCTAATAGCATGAAATACTAAAATCAGAATAAATAAAGCTGCCCTACCTAACCATTTTTTTTTTTTACAGGGAAAAAATTCCCTTAGAAAAAATGCCAAGACTATTTCATGAGCCTTTGTAATTATGTGCAGTAATGGACTGACCCAAAAGGCATCAGGTCATTGACTTTCTCCCTAGAGAACTTAACGCTGGTCAATTTGTCGATAAAAGCCTTCAAATCTGGGGTGCTAAAAATATTTCCTTTACAGAAATAATCTCTTCAAGCTAGGAAATGTGTCCTTCTAGCCCCAAACTCATATCATATTCTAGTCGATATTTCTGAGGCTGTCAGCATAAGGACACCTAACTTTTGATAACAAACTGACAAAGCAGCTGGGCAGCCAGAGTCATGAGGCTACAATGGCCGGGTCAGCCTGGGTCAGGCCACTGGGAGGAGGGATATTGCCCTTTCTATGGACTGAAGATAGACCGAACTCAGTCAAGGGCAAAAGGAGCTTGGTGATTCTTTAAGGGCTGCAGTTAAGCAAACATTGAGCTTCAGGCTATTGACTCTAAGTCCATTTTAAAAAATAAGAAAGAAAACAAAACCTTGCCTGAATTAAGATACATTAACAAGGCAGCTGAACAAAGCTTTTTGTTGTCTCTGATTCATGGCATGTCAGTCATCAATAAAGAATGACCCTTCCCCACCAGTCTGCCTGAGAGGTCTTTTAATCAACATGAAAAGCAAAGATAAGCCAAATTGCACAGCTAGTAGCAAACTAGTACTGGACTTGGCACGCAAAGGCCCATGTTCACGTGCCCAAGATTTCCAGATTGATTTTACCCTAGCCCCTTGGAGAGCTCATCATTCAAAGAAAATCAGACTAGTAGCCCTAAGCTCATTCTGCCATCTTTTGTCTCTGATCATTTACTTAGAGCATCTACCATGCCTTGAACATATTCCATCTCCCTTGCTGCCTGATCTGGAACCTTTTTCTTCTTTCAAGGCCCACTGAGTTCTCCCTGATCCCTCCAGCTAAAAGTTATCTCTGTCTCTTCAAATTTTCCTAAAGCCTTTTGTCTGGGTTTCTTCTTTACTTCCGTTGACGCTCTACCTTACATTTCTTTGTAATAGTCCTACAAGACTTGGACTAATGCCTTGCAAGGGGGCTTAAGTCCCAAAAGACTCTGGGAGTTGTAATCCTGCCCAGTTCGGAAAGACAGAAAGCAAACAGGAGATGAGGACTAGAGGGCAGGTTCTTTTCCCCTAAAGTGGTAGTTTTAACAAAGCCTCCAGAGAGAGGACAGCGGCGGCAATGAAGCAGGAGCTGTGACTGCCCCAGAAGCAGTGAAGTTGGCCTTTCCCCCCAAACTCAAGAGCATGGTAAAGCAGCAATCAGGAGATGTATGACGAAGGCCCTCACTCTAGTGGCCCCAGTACTGAGGAGAAAGGAAAGAAAAAGACAAGGAAGAACCACCTTCCCTTGCTTATCTTAGATGAATCCATTTCTATGTGTGTCCTTTATTCTGTTCAAGACTGCATCTGACTGATGTAATCTTAGGTGTTTTACACTTGGGGTTGAAGTTGTCCTTTGCACAGCTTTGTGTCCCTCTATTTGAGGATTACTCTGGGAGCCACGCAGGAGAGTGACCTTTCCTAGTGAGTTTCCTCTCTAACTTGGAGCATAATCACAAGCCATTCATGTTTCATACTTTCAAGGGCAGGATTATTGTGCGCTTGGAGTTTTTGAGATCAAGGTTGTCAGAACACAAGCCTAATGTGACCCCCTTGGGTTACATATGTATTTGAGTAAATATTTCATCTCCTATCAACAATCATCATTGTCTTAGCTAATATATATATATATAATATATTATAATATATTATAATAGCATTTTTAGGTTTGCAAGGTACTCTACATGTTATCTTGTTGGGTCCTTATGACAACCATGTGAGCTGGGTGCCACTATCATTCCCATTTTAGAGATGAGGACGTTTTGACTGACAAAGGTTAAGTGATTTCCCCAGGGGTTATGGTTAATAAGTATGTGAGTAAGACTTTCTTTCCACTGTACCCTTCTGCCTCTCATCCAGGTCTCTAAGACTTTGTGAAAGAAAAGAGCAAGGAAGAGGGGAAGAGATAGGAAGGAAGAAGGAAGGAGAGAACATATGTATGAATAAGAGGGAGAGAGAATTGGGGATAAAGGGGAGAGAGATGACAGAGAGAGAGAGAGAGAGAGAGAGAGAGAAACCATTCACTTTTTTTACTTAATTCTAAACTGTGGAGTGAACAAGTTTTAAAAAGAAGAAATTTCTACAACCATGAGGGTATGAAATCATTATTCATATAAATAAGCTAATTATCCAGAACTAAAGAGATTAAATTCATAGATCATAGGATGATAAAGTTTGTTTCAAAAGGGACCTTACAGTTCAGCTTCTCCAACCCCGTCCTTTTACAGATGAGAAAACTGAGTCCAAATAGAGTAAATGACTTTCCTGAGGTCACACATTTAGCAATAGAGCTAGGAATAAATACATATGACAAAAATGAACTGATAAACAAGTGATCTCTTTTTTTCCAATGAATTTTCAACAAAGGCCATATCCCAAAACTCACTGTTATACTCAATCACTACTGCTGTTTCTTGCTTTCTAACTGTTTTATGTTTGTTAAGTCTTCCCTTTCCAACTATAGTATAGGCTCTAGGAGGGGTGGAGTGAGGGGTCATATTTCTCGTGAATTGTACCTTTTGTCTAGCCTGAGCCTGGGGTTCTGAGGCCTACAGCTGGAGATGTAGCTGTTGTAACCTGTTGACTGAAACCAAAGAAGTCCCTTGATGGCTCCTAGCCCCTGAAATAACCTTTTAAATGTTTGATTTAGGAGCAGCTGTATAATTTCAAAATGTTTGCACCTCATGTCAATGGCCAATGTAAAGAGAAGTTGCCTGAATCTAAATTTATAGCAGATGAAACAAAAATGTTATCCTAGGCAGCAGCTGTAACTGTAGGCAGAGAGATAAGAGAAGGGAAGACTGAGGTTCCAAGGAAGCATTTTTTTTCTCTCTGTATAACTTTGTCCTGATAAGCCAAATACTGCTTTAGAATCTAATAATAATAATCATATTTTAATATATGTATATACATACACACACAGATATACATATATACATATATATATACACATATATATTCAGATACACACTTTTTGGGGGAAGGTAGCAGGAGACTAAAAATCCACAATGGCAAAACAACATACAATTAATGACGTAGAAAAAAATGTAATTGGTTCAATTGGGAGCTATACTCTTTTATACTACTACTAAATAATACTAAATAGATGTAAGTGGAATATGTATATATGTATCTGTGTGTATATGTGTGTTTATATATGCATAGATACATACATACATATATATCTATATAAAAATCCCACCCACCAATGCAAAGCAGCAACATATCTGCAGCAAAATCTTGGTGAGTTACTTAGGACGTTAAGAGGTTAAGTGACTAATAGGCAGGATTCGAACTCAAGTACTCGCCTCTAAGACTGGTGCTCTCCACACTATTCAACACTGCATCTCGTTATTAATGTTGTTATTTGTTCTTTTTCTAAAACAGACTCTGTGAGAAACCTACAAGAGGCAGAAATAACTTTTGTCTTTGCTGTATTTTGGCTGAGTGGGAAGATAGGGAAAAGAAATACAAAAGAATGAAATATTCCTCCTAAATTACAGGTTCTATTTCTTAATAAATAATTTGTCTAACTATTAGTAAAACGTTCTATTATCTCCTAATTGAGGGAAGCCCATGGAGAGCCTTGCTCAGAGTCTGTCACTGCCGTGCTAATCAGATAACTGTTTTGACTGTTCTGTCAGGTAAACAGCATAGTTTGAAATAAGGCTCTTTGCTGCTAAAACCTGGGTAAGTAAATAGAGCAAATCTTGGACAGGAAAACTAAAACGAGGGGTCAGCAATCTGAGGTGACTGCTTTCACAGCCCTTCAATAGAAGATGTACTGTCTGGTGAGGGAAGTCAGGGAGAATCCTTCTCTCCATGTTTCCTTTGATTACTGAATAAATTATGCATTGATCATATAGTTCCTATAAGCCTTTGTGGTCCACTGACTCAAAATTCTTCAAGAAAAGATTCTGAAAGTCACAGTGGAGGGGCTGAAACTGTAACACCTTTCTCTATCTCAACTCTCTCTTCCTCCTTCCCTCTATACAAATTTACAGTTCAATAGGAGATGGACTTGCTGTTCAATAAGGAAGACTCACAGAAGGTTATCAAAAGCTCCATCTAAGACTATAGCTTCAGATAACACTAAATTCATTCAAATCATCTACACTTTCAGGAAACTGATCTACAAAGGATCCTCTTATCAAGAGTTAATTTGTTCATTTTGCTGAGATCTGCCTGAGGAAAGCGGTCAAAGAGCTCCTCTTTCTTAAATTTTACCAGATAGGACTCAAATTTCAGCATTGCTGCAGGTCTGATTATGTTGCAATTAATCAAAGTAAAGTGGAGTCCTCTGTGATACTTTCTAGGTATACTAATTACTTCTAGAAGAATGAATAATTCAAAAAAACACTAGAAAATAACTCACACTCACAGACACATATACCCAATCTCACACACACACACACACACACACACACACACACACACACACACACATACACACCATGACACATACCATATAGATAAATCTCAAAATCATTCCTTCTTATCAGCTCAGGGACAAGGTTAGGGTTAGAATTATTTGGTTTATATTCAAATAGCTCTTTCCTTTTGTATTCTGTAAATAAGTTGGTTACTTTGGTTAATGTCAAAATTGATTAGGTAGAGATTTCAGATATCATTATGAGTTGAACTGATTGACCAAACCATAGAAGTGGCCCCCGAAGACCTGGAGAGATTCACCTGTATGCAGAAGAAAGACTTTGCAGTGGACTGAAGATAATAAATCTGCTTTAGGAATAGAGGGACAGCAAAAATATTTCCCTTACCTACAGGTGAAATTATTATAAAATTCTAAATCAGGACAGGGACATGAACTACAGGCAATTGAATTGTGGTAACACTTGGACCCTGCCTATTTTAAAAGGTAGCCTTGAATACCATGATGCCAGTGATTTACAAAGTGTAGTCCAGAGATCTGTGTGCATCTCTGAGACCCTTTCAAGGGAGGGTCCACAAAGTAAAAAAAAAAAAATGTAATCATATTAAGTCATTATTTACTTATTAAAATACTTCTCCCTTCTCTAACTACATATCTGGATGAGAACTGATTTTCTTCACATACTTCAACCAAAACAAAATTTCGCAACAGAATGAATGTAGACCCAGATATGAAAATCTAGCTGCTTTCTATTAACTAAACATTAAAGAGATTTGCCAAAAATATGCAAAATAATGTCCCTAGTCTCACAATTTTTTTTGTTTTGGAAAATATTATTTTTTCATAAAAATAGTCAGCAGTCAATAAACGTTTAATAAGCATCTACTACATCATGGGCACTGTGCTAAATGTTGGGGATCCTAAAAGAGGCCAGAGATAGTCCCTGCCCTTAAGAAACTCACAATTTAATGTCAATAAGTTATTTGTGTTAACATATAACGGGTTTATCATTATTATTTTTAAATTAATAAATATTTTTTAAAATATTCATTTTAACTTCTAATATGGTAAAAATTATAGAGATAATATTCATAACCAACAGCTATTTGGGACCCTCAATAATTTTTAAAACCTGACTCTGTGGCCAGAAAGTCAGGGCTTGAGTCCCTACTTTCTAATTACCAATTAAATGAACTTGAACAAATCACTTCACCTCTGTGGGATTCAATTTCCTCATCTCTGAAATGGAAGTAATAATTCTTGTAAAACCCACATTGTAGGGTTGTTTTGAGGTAAGAGCTTTATAAACTATAATGCATACTATAAATATTAGCTATCATTACAAACCATTATTATTTCAATGTGATTATATTAAACCTTTCTTTAAAGCAATTCTAACAGCAAATGTGTAAGACTTTGGGTACATAACATCAGAAAGTGTTAGCCAGCCATGTACTGCCATTTTGCCAAGAAGGAATCATCATTACGCACAAGAGCAGCAGCTGGGCTAATTAACTTCTAGCAATAAATCAGTACATCTGCTAGGACCACAACAGAGATCTGTTTCCTCTCCCTAAGGCAAGTCACTTAAGGAGCAGTAAGAAGAGTATGATATGGGGCGTACCACAGTTCACCAAGAATCATCAATAAATCCATCAACAAACACTTGTTAAATGTCTTATATGTGCCAGGTCCTGTGCTACAAACTAATGACATTAGAACAAAATAGGCTTGCCTTCAAGGAGTCTCTATTTGGATGGGGAGACATATGAACATGTATAAGTAGATTCAAAAGGTACAGAAAGCAAATATTAGATATTTCAGAGGCCCTTCTAGCAGCTGGGGAGGTCAAGAATGGTCTCATTTTGGGACAGAATGGATAAGTAGGGCTTTGAAGAAGATTAGGGATTCTAAAAAATGGAAGTGAGGGAAGAAGGCATTCAAGCCATGAAGGACACTGAATAACTGCATGGAGACTGAAGTTGGGCATGTCAACAAGCATCTATTAAGCACTTACTGTATGCCAAGCTGGGGATAAAAAGAGAGACAAAAATACCAACCTTGTCCTCAAGGGGAATGCCGTAAGGTTGAGATAAGTAGATAGGTTTAGCAGTCAGGAGTGGGGAACCCTCTAGGTCCTCAAGTGCAGCCCTTTGACTGAATCCAAACTTCACAGAACAAATCCTGCAAGACCCATCTTCCCTGCCCCTGGCTAGACTACAGAGTGTGCTAAGAGCAGTGATATATGGTAAGCTTGGAAAGGTAGACTGTAGCCACCTATTGAGTGTGAAGGACTTGAAATGAAAACCAAGAGTTTCTGTTGGATCCTAAAGGCAATAGGTGGTCACCAGAACTTCTTAAATAACATAATTTGGCAGTTGTGTAGAGGTTATCTTTGGGGTAGGGAGACAAATTAGGAGCCTACTGTATAACTGAAGAGATGACAAAGGGCTGAATAAGAGTTGTGGCTATGTGTGTTGCACAAGATGTTTTGGTGGTAGAACTGATAAGGCTTGTCAACTTAATGGATAGGTAGGATAAGGGTGAATCCTGTATCAAGTATGCCTCCAAGACTGCCAACTGAGTAACAGATGGATGATAGTACTTTCAGCAGAAATAGGGAATTTAGTAAATCATTTCAGTGTAGAGGGGAAATGCACTGAATTCTGTTTTGACTGTGATGAGTTTGAATTCACCACGGGGCAATAAATTTGAAATGTCCCATAGGCAGCTGATTTGGGACTAGAACTTGAGAACATAGGGATGGACTGACAGATAGATGATAGAAAATTGATAGATAGATAAATAGATATTTTATTCCATTGATACCCACAAAGCGATACTGACTCTTACTAGACCAAGGTTAGCATCCTGAGATGTACTAGAAAAAACAAAAGCAAGTCCATGAAAACTAATGACCAAGTTAACCATAGCCTATCCCCCCCATTCTTTTACTTAGAAGGTTCACTTTATTAGAAGTGTAAGAGATCTTGCCCAAAAGTGCTTTACAAAGAAATGGAATGGGAAAATGGAATATTGACTTTATGTAGGCTAATCCTCATCACTCATTTCAAAAGAATAAGTGAAAAACACCTGAGAAGCACATCAAAGAAAACTAGAAAAAGCAAATGAAAATTATGTCTTCCAATAACCTCTTCCCCTTTGTATTTCGTACAGCTCAGGATGCCCATCGCCAGTAGTGGCTTGTGGATTGCAATATTTGTCACTTTCTAGATTTATGTTATTAAACAATCTCAAAACTCTGCAGGGAAAACAGATGAAAAATAACGTACATTTTTCTACTGATTAGGTACATTTGGAAAATCTAAGTCATGTGGATCCTCTCTCAAATAGCAGGAAAACACAGAAAAGACCTGAACGATTTTCAGAAACAACTACGCCTGCCTCCTAGGAATAAGGCTGAGGATGGTCCATGGCAGGAAGATTTTCAGAAATCATAGATCATTGCTCATAAGTCAATAATTTTTGATTTCATTGTTTATGGAATTCCATCCATAATAAAGATTATTACCCATATAAAATTAATTGGATAAGACATAGAAAGTTGCCTGAGACTTAGAAAAGTTAAAGAATTTGTCACTCTACGAATAAGTGTCAGAGGCAGTATTTGAAGGCATGTCTGTCAAGTGATGACTGCAAGACTAGTGGTATAGCAGTACATGCTTTGTAATTCCTGCTGCTGGGGGATGTTTAAATTAGGGAGTCCTCACTGCAGTAAATCTAAGATTGATCTAGTGTCCACACTTAATCTAGCATTAATATGGTAGATAGAGGGTCACCAGGATGCCAAAAGGGGAGAGAGGAAGAGGTTAAATTGCTCCAGGGAGGAAAATGGAGTAGGTTAAAGTTTCTGGGCTGAGGCTGCACTTCTAACATTGGGTAAGATGGCATGCCTCAGTCTCCAAAAATTTTTTTTGAAAAACACTGTATATTTTCATTAAAAATAAAATTGATTTTCCTTGTCTCTCCAATGCAGATCTCAGTTCCTGGCACAAGGGAAATACTTATTGACTGAGTGGAGATAGAGTATGGAATAGACCTACTATTTCATTGGAACTGGGAATTTCTAAATGAGGAAACTTCCTCCAACAGTGCAGGTTGGCAGTTTTCTTCAAAGTAGTCTTAAAGAGCTGCCTAGGACACCAAGCAGTTCAACATACCATCTACAATCAGAAGGCCAGCAAGTGCCAGAGGCAGGGACCTAAACCCAAGTTGTTGTGCTTGTTTTTTCTGGGTCCTAAACCCAAGTTGTTGTGCTTGTTGTTTTTTCTGGGTCCATGGACAGCTTTTTTGAATTATTCAGTGATGTCTCTGTTCTGTGCTGTTCAGACATTGAGCAAATCTGAATGATGTTTATCCATGTAGATCAGATTCTTTTCTTAGGTCATTTCTGTCTGGGTTCCATGGAGTTTTGAACAAGATTCCATGACTAGTGAGATTTCTTCATTATAACCCAAGACCAAGTGCTAGACCTCAGAAGTTTTAAAGAATAAGTCTTCCTGTCCCCTAGGTCCTACAACCTAAAAGGATAGCACTTTACCTCAAATAGCCTTAGCAGGGACACCAGAGGTTTTTTACTCCAAAATTATAGATAAGGCTTAAAATTAAAATGCCTCACAAAAACAATTCACCTTGAGATACATATAATTGAGAATTTAGAGGGTTTTTTCATTTTGTTTTTCTAGATTTTTTTTTAATCAAGAGAGAAGAGTAAGAGCCCAAGAGATTAAGATAATAGAGTGATGGGAAAGTCTTCACCCAGGTGAGAAAAAGGATGTGCTGATTTACTGCAGAAAGGCTCCCTGGCGATCTGCAATGATCTCATTTCCTTTCTGAAGTTTTTCTTTTCATGCTGGATACTTAATTTGTGTATAAAGGCTACAGGTAAATTCTTGGGCATTTTTTAAATTTTTTTGGTTTATAAAAATTTGTTGTTGGAATAAATCCATGTCATGCAATAATCCTTAACTTTTTTTGTATCATGGACCCATTTAGCAGTCTGGTGAAGTCCATAGGCATCTTCTCAGAATATTTTTTTTAATTCAAAATTGAAGAAAATGCTAAATTTTCATTGTAGGATAGTAAAAATGAAGATGTATACATATACGTATATACATATATGCACATATATGTACATATGCACACACACATATATTCCCCCATCTAAATTCATGGACTTTAAGAGTCCTTGGTTTAGTGTACACATTTCAGTAATATCTTTAAAAACAATAAGAAATTCGTGCTTCACCCGTATTATCTGGGAATGAGGGATTCTGTATAGGTGAATTTTCTAGATAACAAAAACTTTCCCTTTTAAAAATAAAAACCAATTTCAACTCAAGGCAGTAAGCTTACATTATGTGACAGGCACTGGGCTAAGCACTGGAGAATAGAAAGAAAAAAGAAAAAAATGGAGGGAAGTCTTTCTAAAATGGATTGTTCATTTCCTTTGCTTCACAAATCAAGCCATCCTTTTTCTTTTCTTTATGGTTCACAGTCATTAAAAACTATAGATCTTGTAATGCAACATTGCCTTCAAGGCCAGTTGAATTTGTCTCTGCAGTTATGAAGTATACTAAATGACTCCAGGCAACTGGGCTTTTTGAGTTCCTGTACCTGTTTTTTTATAGTTTGCAGTCCTTTCCCATAAGGTCGGGGTGTTACTTTTCACTAGTGTCACTATGTTTGTCCTTAGCCTCTCCCCTTTCTAAATCACTTTTTTTTTTGTATTTAATCCACTATGGACTGAGGAATTAGACAAACCACAAGCTAAATTAAATTTTTGATTCTTAAGACACACAAGGGTCTGTGAAGCCTTTCTGGGTTTCTGCTTTGCATAAAATGGATAGGCTTTAATAAATAATCTTTGTGGCATCCCTTTCTTTTCTTTATTTTTTTTTTAGCTCAGAGACTTTGCATCCTTCTGTGCTATGGGTTATGTTCATATGACAGGATTTAAAGCTGGAAGGGCACTTAGAAATAAACCATCTAGGCTACGGTTTCTTAACCTTTTTCTCTGTCATGGATGATCCTTTTTGTAACAGTCTGGTAAAGCCCATGGATCTCACTCAGAATAAATAGAATTATTAAAACACTTAAAAAAAAAAGTTCACCAAACCTAGGTTAAGACCCCCTGAAATAATTCACCTCTTCTGGATGGGATGAGATAGTACTGAAATAAAACATATGGTCCCTCAGGAAAAACAAACACAAAAACAATTATTATTAGTGAAATTTGTCTGTGGAATACCCAGCTTTCCAATCTTAGATGCTTTCCCTCATTTCTTCCCCTAGCCCTTAAACTAGAGTAATTCATCATCTCATTTCAAATGCCTTCAAATTCTCTCACAATCAAAAAACCTACTCTTCAGAATGGACCTGAAGTTTAGCTTTCTATTGTCTTATTGTATTAGAATGGAAATTCCTGAAGGCAGGGATCCTCTTGTCTCCTTGTATTTTTATTTCTGGCACTTAGCTCTGTGCCCCAGACCTAGTAAAGACTCAATAAGTATTTTTTTAATGAATTCATTCATTCAGATGGCTGATACTTTAATATTTCAAAGTCATTTTGGTATCATTGATATGTTATATCTTTCACAGGTATTGGATCCCTTTATGACCTGGTAGGCAATCTTTGAACATCCTAGGGCCAAAAGATTCACCACCTCACAATCAATCAATCATCCTGCTGTTATTAAGTGCCTACTATGTGTCAGGCACTGGAGGCAACCTAGTGATAAAACTCTCTAAGATTAACCAGATCTTTATAGATAAAAGACAAACCATTTTTTACCAGACCATAAACTAAATTTTCCATCCCACTAGCACTTGCTAGAGGTTGTATTTGGTTAGCTTAATCTTCAGGAATCCAGCATCACCTCCAAGCCATAATGAAACATTCAGAGTTTGACATGTGGAAAAAAATGAGAGATAGATATCCCTTTAAAATATTTGTTTCCTCAAGGAGATTTGTAATAAAAATATTCATAGATTAAATTCTAGAAGGGATCTCTGAAGCTATTTAGCCTAACCAACATATTACAGAAGAACTATAAGTTCTAAAATGTTTATAGCAGAGTTTTCTCTGTGGTAGCAAACAACTGGAAATTGCAAGGATGCCCATCAATTGGAGAAAGACTGAACAAGTTGTAGTATGTGACTGTGATGGAATACTCCTGTGCTATAAGAAATGTTGAGCTCAATGATCTTAGCAAAACATGAAAGACTTGCATGAAGAGAATGCTGTATACAGTAACAGCGATATTGTTTTAAGAACAACTTTGAAAGATTAAGTTATTTTGACTATTATAAATACCCAAACTAACTGCAAAGGACATATGAAGACACTATCTGCATCCAGAGAAAGAACTGATAGATGTGTACAATAATTTTACATATATGTGTGTGTATATACATACACTCTCACTCACACATATATCTATATATCTATATATATATGTCTGTGTCTGATGGTAGCTATCTCTAGGTTGGGGGGAGGGTAGAGTGGAAAAAAGAAATTGTATATTTGAAAGAAATAGAAAGTTATATGCAGTAGATTTGTAGTTTCATGTACAATTTCTTTTTTATTATACTGTTATAGAAATGCTTGTTTTGTTCCATAAATATGTATTAATACAATAAATAAAAGGAAAGCAAAAAGAACTAAGACCTGGAATAGTTAAGCAACTTGTCCAGGTCACATGGGGGGGGGGGGGGAATGGCAAAGAGCACATTTGAACACGGGTCCCACTGGACTCACTTCCAATTCATTGTTCTTTCCAATCTATCATACTTAAGCCTTTAAGCCAAACAGATGGAGTTTCTGAGATAGAATTCTAGTTATCAGCAAGTAGGCAATAAATACTAAGAGGATGAGAGAGACATGACAATCTTCTCAAGGCCCCCAAATTGTACAACCCAAGAGGGACTTTTCTACCCTGCTAGTGTTAAATGTAACAACGGTGTGTAGCTTCCATAATCTTTTCCTCACTGTACAGTTCCAAGGCTGAAGCTTCCCTGGTGCCAGGTGGAAATGTTTATATATAGTTATGAAAAGGTTTCAGACCTGATTTAAAAGGCATGAAAAAGGAGCCAAATTTGTTTTGTGTGCAAGAAACAGCCTCAGTAGATAAACAGTTCAAACTTCAGGTCAAGGCTAAAAAACGATAAATATAAAAATCAATTCTGCAACTCATTTAAATCTACATAGAAGTTCTTTTCAATGGCAGACTAGATTTATCATCTAACTAGAAAAGGAAAAACAATATACCTCTTTCTATTAAAGAGCTATTTAATGAAAATAAAAGGAAATTGTCTAACTGTAAATGAACCAAATATTCTGGGCAAAGCTACTGGCTAGAAATAACTTTGCAATACCTTTAGAGATAATATGGTATGAAATGGTATTGGTTAATTTAACTTGGACCCTAAAGCTGTTTTTATGTTATATCTTTAATTATATCAGTTTTTGTTTCTTCCATAGCCTAAATATAATCAATATTAAGAAATCATAGTGGCTAGGTAAGCCAAGAGTATCACTAATTCAATTCAATAAAAAATGTATTCACTGAGTTATTATGAAGCAAAATCTCACCAAGAAAATGAACCAAGTTTTTTGTTTTGTTTTGTTTTTGGTAAGTACACTGGAAAATGTGCCACTGAGCATACATGCCATCTCCCTAAATCATAGGACAATGGTTCAGTCATTAATCAATTGTGTCCAACTTTTTGTGACCCCCATTTGAGGTTTTCTTAGCAAAGATATTGGAATGATTTGTCATTTCCTTCTATGGCTCATTTAACAGATGAGGAAACTGAGGCAAACAGGATTAAATGACTTGCTCTGGGTCATAGCTAGTAAGTGTCTTAGGTCAGATTTGAACTTAGGTCTTCCTAACTCCAGATCCTGCACTTTGTCTACTGAATCACCTAGCTGCCTAAATCATAGGCAAGCAAGATCTTAAATCTAAAAGGGACTTTAAATTAAAGATCTAGCCCAACCCACTGATTAATTTAACCTAATTGTATTTTACAAATCATAAAACTGAGACCCCAAGAAGTTAAGTGACTTGACTAGGATCACACAAAATAACAGCACATCGTAAAGGAATAGAAACCACAGCACAAAGGAATTCTTTTCATGACCCCTGAGAATGTTCTGTTTGAAAATGACTAGAAATCAACTCAGATTGCTGGAACATGAGAGTGCATGCTGTGAAGAAAAACAAAATGAAGACTCTATACTCAGCTTTCTTGGCATTCAGTTGATTCTCAGTTGTGACAGTAAGATAATTTCATTTAGATGTCTAATAAGACATAGGAGCTTCCTCAAAAAAACAACAGTATTGTTAAAAGTGAAAGAAACTAAATCCACATCAAACAAGTCTCTACAAAGTTTCCATAATGAATAAATGAGTTAGAGAATAATTTATTTCAATGCACATGTGTATACTATAGTGATCAATTTTTATATCTCTGTTTTCATTATATTGAAAAGGAGCCTACTCTCTATCCCTACCCTCTTATCAGTTGTTTATTCAGGAGAAAGAGGGGAGAAGAGGCTTCATGGTTCAGCAGAAATACCCACTGGATTTAAAGTCAGAGGAACAATCTTCAAATCCCAGCTCTCCTATTTATTGACCTTGAGCAAGTCACTTACCTCCTCAGTACCTCAATTTCCTTATCTCTAAGGAGAGGTAGCTTCTAAAGTTCCTTCTAGCCCTTAGTCTACAATCCTGAATGTTGATATTTTTCTATGTGGTTCCCCTATTTTACTTTCCCTTTCTCATACAGTGTTTTACATATTGAAGATAAGCAAATAGTCTGGAATTTTAGTCACATAATCATTGACTCATTACTTATATGTCCTGTTGTTTTATTTATTTTTTTTTATTTTGGTGACCCTAATGTGTTATTAATGTCAGATCAAGCTGAGAGCTGGGAGATGGAGGTTTTATTCCTGACTCTAACATTGTGGAATGCTACTAAGGATAAAGAAAGATTTTACTTCCCTCCATTTTTCTGGCCACTATCCAATCTCTGTTTTAATTTTTGCAAGTCCCAGTCTCACATGGATTCAGAAAGTGGAGTAGAAGAAAGAAGAGCAGGAGGAAAAAGCAGCATGGGAGGGAACTGTCCAACACCAGCCTCCTTGTTGTTCCTGGAACAAGATACTCCATATCTGGCCTCCCAACATTTTCACCGGATGGCCCCCATGTTTTCCTTTCTCTACTGTCTTCCTGGCTTCCTTGACTTCCTTCAAGGGCTAAAATTCCTTCTTCTATAGGAAGCTTCTCCCTATCACCCTTAATCCTAGAGTTCACACCTCTGCAGATTATTTTAAATTTATCTTGTATAAAGCTTGACTGTACTAACCTGTTTGTATGTTGCCTCCCCTAGTTGACTATGTGTTCTTTGAGAGCACAAACTATCATTTACTTTGCTTTGTATCCCCCAGCATTTAGCACATATAGCAGACAATTAATATATGTTTACTGATTGACTTGTCACGTAAATGGTAGAGGGATCTGGGATTCCTTATCTCCCACGGGTTAGAGAAAATGACCCTTCTGACTTTGAAATTTGGGGATTTCTGTCACTTTAACGCTTAACTTGGGAATCAGCAGCAGAATAAGAAGCCTGAGCAAGGAGACAGACTATCTAAACCTTAGTCTCGACTTTGTGCTTAATTTTAACCACATCCCTTTGGGTGTTTAATTTTAGTAAACATTAGTCTTTCTCATATGTGAAACAAGGTGTAAATACTTCTGTCCTACTTTATTGTTGGGAAGAAAAATGAGATAATAGATTTTAGAAGTTATTTGGGGGGGGGAAATAAATGAGGTACAAAGCAAGGCATTATTACAATGTGAAAGTCATTGAAAGATAAATCTTTGTAAGCAATAAAAAAATTATGAACAGATTTATAAGTAAAATACCAGCAGAGGTATCTTCACCCATTTATACCTGTAGCCTATGAAGTACAAAGAAACCCACAGTGATACTGTTGCACACCCCTGGCTTGGCTGTGTACATGGCTATAGAACTTTATAAAATTATCATCCATAGGAAGCATGGGAATTCAGCATGCCCATCTATTCCAGGCAGATGTCTCTGTTCATTTATGCCAAACATATTTTTTTTTGCCATTTTGAAAGCCTGTGGTTCTTTCCTTAAATTTTTGATAGTTATATTGCATATTACTACTGTGAGGAAATGAAGATCTAATCTTCAGAATATAATACTTATGCTCAGTTTCTATTACATCTATTTCTCCTTATTTTCAAGTTGATTAAATCTGTTGGCACCCTCTGAGCCTGACATTTGAACCAACAAACTGGAGAAAGTATTCTTTAAATGGATATATTGGTCATTGTTGAGGGGGAAGTGTTAGTGCTTAAGTCAATATTCCTCAAGTATCATGTAGACCTATAACAGGGTAGGGTTGGGCAGGTGGGACGAAATTGGCAGTCTGGAAGTTTGCAGACAGCAACAGAAAATATGACAATCTTCTGGAACAAATGGGACATTACACCTCAAACAGCTACTATTTGTAGGATTCAACACTTAAGTATGTGTTAGAAATTACAAGTCAGAACAATCTCAGATGTTTAGTTTGGTGTTTCTAACAGGATATTTGTAACTCCAATGATCCAAAGTTCTATCTACCATAGACTTTATTCCCAGATACTCTCCTGTTTTTCATGTATTTCTTTGTCATTCAAGGCTTTCTCAAATGGATAGGATCAGATCAAGTTTTCTTCTGTTTGCTTTCTGTCCTTTTCCAGTCCTCCAAATTTTACAAATCTATCAGGTGCACAATTGGAGTTTCTAACTCCTATCTTGCCTTTTCCAACTGCTCTCTTAAAAAACTTGCAAATGCATCCTTTTTTCTATCTTCCTCCCCTGGCCCCACTCGTCATTCTCCCCCTTCCACCCTAATCAACAGGCTGAATGTGGACTGCATTCAAACATGCTAATGGGTAGTAATCACAGCTAATTTGACACTATGATTCAGAAGGGAGACAGAGAAGAATGTTAGAGGCTAGTGCAGGTCCCATTATTCTCTGACTGCTCTGTGACAGATTATCCATATTCATTTCTTGCATACACATCTAGTTGAAGTACAAATTAACAGTAACTTAGATGTCTTAGCAAGAAGCAGAAGAAGCCTAAAAGCTCATCACATTGCTGAATCTTCAGAAACATCTGCTGAATAACCCAGGCACACACAGTTTGGAGAAGCCCCCTTAGTTGGTGGAGAGTAAAAAGATCTCTTTAACTCAGCCTTATTCCACTGTTGAATGCTGCCATAACCCAAGGAATATCAAATACTGCATCCAAGAAGTGGCTTCACCATCTCCGTTCTGGAATCTTTTTTTCTATTTCTTTCAAAGAAGCAAGTGACTAAGAATTTACTACTCAACTGATCACTTTCCAATAAAATAATAATAATCACAGAATAATCATCAGAATTTAATTACACTCACTGGACAAAGGCAGTAAGGAAGCTGACATAAAGAAATAGACTATAGGCTATATGTAGCAGTACATGCTATAATGGGAAAAAACAGGAATGCTTTTAAGAAAGCAGCAATGATATTTAGCTGATCATTAAGAAATCAGCAAGTCCAACTCCTTCATTTTACATATGAAGACACTGGGACCCCCCAAAAGGGAAAATGACAAGCATGAATTCATAAAGCTGCTAAGTAGTGAGGTCACAGATTTCCAATGGGAAAGTTCCACTAAGCCAGCTGAGAAAGCAGCTAGGTAGTGCAGTGGATCAAGTGCTTGTTCTGGAGTCAGGAAGTGCTGCGTTTAAATATGACTTCAGATACTTACTAGCTGTATGACCTTGGGCAAGTCACTTAATTTCTGTCTACCTCAGTTTCCTCAACTGAAATATGGATAATAAAACCTACTTCTTAAGGTTGTTGTGAGGATCAAATGAGTTATTTGTAAAACATCTGGCACACAGTAGGCACTCAATAAATTCTTATGGCTTCCCTTACCTGCTGTAACCTTTTTATTTTACAGGTAAGGAAACTGAGGCCCACAGAGGTTAAGTGAAATCATAGGTAGTAAGCATGGGGAGGTGGGAGTTGGACTGAGGTTCTCTGATTCCAAAACCAGTGTTCTTTTCACTTCCATTTCCATTGTCCTCTACCCCAGATGTTCTGATTTCAAATCTAGAATTCTTCCCATTGTACCATGGCATCTGTTTTGTTAAGCCCTGATTCCCAATCATCACTTAAGGATAGAGAAGGATGTTGATCTAGCAAATCTATGGACTCTATTACTTTCAAAATAGCAATCTACTCTTCCCATAACTCCTAATTCATAGTCAGCATGGTATAATTGAAGCTATCCTGGCTGAGAATTCCTGGCATATGGGTTCAATTCTTACTAACTTGCTATGTGGCATTGAGTAGAGCCTATAAAATGAGGGGGTTAGCTTACTAGGGGTGGAGAACCTGTGACCCCAAAACCACATGTGGCCCTCTAGGTCCTCAAGTGTGGCCCGTTGACTGAATCCAAACTTCACAGAACAAATCTTCTTAATAAAAGAATTTATTCTGTAAAACTTTGTGTTTGTCCTTCATTGCCAAAGATCATGCCATCAGAGAAATAATGATATGACTTGAACTTGACTTTGCTTTGATTGAGGGAGGGCTGTGCAGGTCACCAGCCTCATTTCTCCTTCAGAGCCATCTGAATCCAGTGGCCTTATATTCCTCGGGATGATTGAAAATGACCCAGGATGCTCTGTAAAACTTAGACTCAGTAAAAAGGCTATACCCAAGGACCTAGAAGGCCACATGTGATTCAAGGCCACAGCTCACTACCCCTGAACCTAGATGATCTATCTCTAAGGTAATTTCTAGCTTGAAGACTTCTTAATTCTGTTTTTGAGAGAAAGAAAACAATTTTACAGTGCTTAGTACTTTTGCCATTAAAATCAGTCGTATAAGTATATGTATTTTTAAAGCCTTTATAATTATACTATTTATCTAACTGTGATTTGATATGGTAGAAAGGGGCATGGCAGAGCTAAGGCTAATGGATGAGAGTATTAGGGAGACAAATTATAGTTCAACATTAACTTTCTAATAATTATAACTGTTTAGTAATTAATGAAGCTATCTCAAAAAGTAGTAATCCACTTACTAATGTGGTATTTGAGCAGGGGGTAATGACTATCTGTTAGCAATATTGCAAAGAAAATTTCTGCACTCAGTGGGAGTTTGGACTGGGTGACTTTTAAGATGCCTTTTGACTATGATAACAATGCAATTTGCAAACATTCATTAAGTTTATACTATGTGCAATGCACTGGGTTATTGCTGGGAAAAAAAGATTTTATAACTCTAGAATAAAAAGTCCAGGTAATTATCACCTAAAAAAAGTACTTTTTTTTCTTTTGTGCATTTTCCCTTTGTCAAAAATAGGCAGGTCCTAAACTAGGTCATGATTGAAGGGCAGCATTTTGAAAACAAAAACCTTTGAATTCATCTCCTAGGCTTTTATTTCACTGGTCTGAAGTGTTGTGAAATTTTGTTTTTGTTTTTTTAAAAATGAAATGAGTATAACCTTGTCAATTACCACTACATAATTAAGCATTCTTTGCTCCAGTTTCCTAGACCCTGAAACCTTGACATCAAATGGTGGCTTATAAATCTTACAGACACATTTTCAATTCAATTTTTCTCGTTTAACTGAACAGAGACAATCAGGGTTTAAAAAATAGTGGAGTTCAACCTAAAGGTCCAACAATAGTTTCTAGTACAAGACAGCCACCTGCCATCTGATTTTAGGCTTTCTTTCTTTACTTTTTCTACACTTTCCTCCTAACGCATCATGGAGTGTTCTTTACAATACTTCTTAAAGGTCTGCTGAATATCAGTGACTGAGTGAAGGGCAGAAGTCTTTAACCTCCATTTCTTCTTTAACCATCAAAGTTTCAGGAGATGAATCCCAAAATAACCTATCACTAAAGCCTCATCTTATCTTACGGGAGCTTCAATGCAGCCCAGTTCAGGGCATGTGCTTTCCTAGCTTCCCCAGGCGTATGGAACAATTATGATGCCCTAGTATTCATTATTAAAGACTAGCCTAGTTTCAAGTTTAAATGGTGATTTTAAATTCAACTTTTGATTTGAATATGCTTTAAATTCTTTCATATTGAAGAAATGTTTGCTGAATTGAATTCTGTCTTGGAAATCTAAATGGGACTTTAAGGACTAAAAATTTGGAGAAAATAGTCTGAACAGCCCAAAGAAGAGGCATTCTTGGTATGTCTCCCATTTCCTACTATAGTGCTTCAGTTCTGTTCTCACTTAAAAGATTCTGAATTTTCTCCATAAAGATCCTCATAACCAATGACTTTGGTTGTGAAGTTTGGGAGCTGAACACAGGGGTCCTTTTAAGCATCTCATGAAACCTTGGTAATCTTGTCTTTGGTATCCACAAATTTCACTAATTTCTTTTTCAAGAAGAAAGAACTATTTTAAGAACTATTAGAAGGAAAACAGAAAAATCTACTTTATGCTTTCAGATGCTCAAAATGTACTTTTGGATTTCCCTCCCCCAATCATCTGAAATTTCCAAGAGAACAGGTTCAAAATGATAAGCATTTGATGGGTACGTGCCATTTCAGTGCCATTTTGGACTGGGACTACAGAGTAAGAGGAAATGGATCTCCTACCTATCCCTTGCTTCATTAGGAAAGTTGAGCTACTCTGAAGTCAGCATACTAATTTAAGGTTTGGATCTTTCACCAACTAATTTTTCATATCTTTCATCAATACTCTTGGAGCTATTTTTAGGTCAAAAGTTCCCCTTTTGGATTTTAGGGGTACTTAGAACCATGTTTCCTTCTTCCCCTAAGCACTACAACCTCAACAAGCAAAGCAGGCAAAGAAAGCTAAGGATGAGCAATCTTATGCCATTCCATCAGGGTCAGAGGATTTAGAATGGAATGGGACTTGGGGTGGGATGGTTACATCCCTTCATTTTACTAGAGAGAATGAACATGAGGGAGGTTCGAGGAATTGCTGAAATTCCCACAAAATTAGCAACTAGAACAACCAGGGGAAAAAGTCCATTCCAGTTTAACGCCTTTATTCTACAAATAAGGAAACCAAGGTGAAAAGAAATTAAATGACTCATCTACCATCACACAAGCAGTAAGTAATTAGCAGAGCTGGAATTTGAACACAGATTCTCTTATTCCAGGTCCAGTTCTTTCCCCATAGTACAATGCCATCTCATTGATATTCCTTTTTGTCCCTCCCTTGTCCTTTAATGGCTGTATTCATTACATATTTGGGTGGAGGTGTTCAGTGACTTATTTTCACCATCATCATCATGATCATGATATATTTAGCTGTCCTTAAGGATGTTAGCTCTTGTGCTTATGCATAAGAACCATGTACAAATCTTTGGAATAAATACATTTTCCCAGAAGGGACAAAGAACCTGCTGACCATGATTGCCCAGGGTCTAATGATGTTGTCTATGCTGACTCTTCATCTGTATCACACAGCAGCACAATTCTCTAGAGTCTCTACCTTCAGACTCAGCAGGTGGCTAAGGAACCCATTTCTGGACCCCAACCTAGCTTGAATTAAGCATTGATTTCACAATAATGAGTGACATTCCTTTTAGTGAAGAACATGTACCTGCCACCGACAGGATCATTTAATATGTTTAACTTATAATGACTGTACCACGATGAACCCTGAGATAAAAAATAACTTCCCTAGAAACAAGATGTTAGTGGCACAGGATATCAAAATGAGCCAAAGGGGCCCTTAAAGATGAAAATATAGTAACTTTTCCAGCATGGTCAGAGTGGGTGTTCAGGATAATCAAATACTCAGGTAATATGGAAAGTTATCACCTGCCTGAGACACAGACCAACTATTTTGAAACAATTAGGGCACAGGAGAATATACTTTGCCCTAAAATATATATTGAATAGGTAAGTGTTGTTTTTCAATTGTTTCAGTAGTGTTCAACTCTTCATGACCCTATTTGGGGTTTTCTTGACAGAGATATTAGAGTGGTTTGCCATTTCCTTCTCCAACTTATTTTATACATGAGGAAACCAAGGCAAGCAGAGTTAAATGACTTGCCCAAGGTCACACAGTTTGTACATGTCTTAGGCTGAATTTGAACTCAGATCTTCCTGACCCACATGCCACTAACTGAATAGTATTGGCTTTATATTGGCTAAGGGTAGGTAGTCACCTGGTGAAGTGACTTTAGGCTCCCTATTACCTTAAAATAACATCTGTCTGGTGTAGAGAAATTGCACAATCGGTGGTTCATTCTTAGGTAAAAAATATAGAGACTATATATGAAGTGTTCTCTTAAGTTCTGGGTTGCATGTTTTTTTAGTAAGGACATTTATAAATTGGAGAGCATTCAGAGGAGAGGGACTAGGATAACATAGAAGATCTCAATAAATATAGGAGGGGATATGGGAAGACAGGCAGTCCAGTGTGCCATTGGTAGTGTTGTGAAACCATACAGCTCTTCTACAAAACAATTCGGAATTATACTTTTAAAAAATCACTGAATTGTACATACCTGTTGACCCAGTGATGCTAACACTAGACACAATGGAAAAGATTCCATATATGTGAAATAAAAAGTGGCATAGTGCATAAAGCACTGGCCTTGGATTCAGGAAGACTCATCTTCCTGAATTCATATCCGGCTTGAGACAATTACTAGCTATGTGACCCTGGGCAACCCTGTTTGTCTCAGTTTTCTCATATGTAAAATAAGATGGAGAAGGAAATGGCAAACCACTCCATTTTCTTTGCCAAGAAAGTCCCAAATAGGGTTACAAAGAGTTGTAAATGACTGAAAAATGACTAAACAATAACAGCAATTTTTCTAGAAGAAAAGAAAACTCAATCCCAAACTAGAAGTGGTTGCCCATTGATTGGAGAAAGACTGAACAAATTGGTATATGAATATGATGGAAATAATGAAAATGAAGACTTCACTGAAGCTTTGGAAGACTGATAGTGAAGTACAAAGAACCATGAGAGCAATTTACATGATGATCAGTAACATTAAAGAAAACAACTCTAAAAGACTTTAGAAGTCTGATCAATGCAGTGATCTATTGTAACTTCATATGACAGCCTGGGAGTATTCCTCCTGCCTACTGGCAGAGTAATGGTACACCATGATGCAGAATGCAGCATATATTTTCATGTATGATCAATATGTTGTTTTGTTTTACTTAATTGTACTTTTTACAAAAGAAGGATCTATGGGAGGGAAATGTGGAGAATCCTGAGAAGTGACAGTATTGATAAATTATACACACACACACACATTTCTATATATAACTATTATTTACAAATAATATATATGTCAATGTAAATATATGAAACATAAATATATGTGTTATATCATAAAGAATATCATATATAATTAATATAGTACATAAATTATATATGTATACTTTATTAATATGATCATGCCCTAGCTAATCATTCATTATTTTCATTTATTAATATTAATTTATTATTAAATTAATCATTGTATACACATATGTATTTACATTTAAGGTACTAGGGACCATGCCACATAAAAATTAAGTGAGGAACTGAGGATGTTTAGCCTGTTGAAGAGAAGAAAGGAGGGACATGATAGCTGTCTTCAAGCATCTAAAGGACGATCATTTGGAATAATTACTAATAACCATAGCTAGCATTTATATAATGCCCGCTGTGTGCCAGTCAAGATGCTAAGCATTTTACAAATAGTATCTTATGTAATCTTGACCACAATACTGGGAGGTTTGTGAAACTATGACCTCCATTTTATGGCTGAAAAAATTGAGACAGAAGTGAAGTAACTTGCCTAAAGCAATACAGCAAGGCAGTGTCTGAGACCAGATTTGAACCTAGGTCTTTCTGACTCCATATCCCATGCATGCTCTATCTACTGCATCATCCAGTTATTTGGATCCTGAGAAAAGCACTAAGTACATTTAAGTGGCCACTCCAAATTACAAGTCTTAGATGATATGAAGTGGGAATGACCACTGCCTTGAAGACCAGACTCTGAATCCCAGTTTTGGCACTTAATAGCTGTCTGGGAAAATCACTTGATCTCTTTGAACCTCAGTTTCCTTACCTGTAAAACATGGATAATAATTTTTGCATTACTTCTTCCCAGGGTAAAAGCAGCTAGGTGGTGCCATAGATAAGAGCACGGGACTTGGAGTCAAGAACACTTTCTACATCTTCTTGAGTTCATTATCTGTGTGACTCTGGGCAAGTCACTTAACCCTGTTTACCTCAATTTCTTCATCTGTAAAATGAGCTTGAGAAGGAAATGCCAAACCACTCCAGCATCTTTGCCAAGAAAACTCTAAATGGGGTCACAAAGAGTTGAACACAACTGAGAAATGACTGAAATCTCCCAGTGTTATTCTGAGGAAAGCAATTTGGAAATCTTAAGGCACTTTTTAAATGGCCATTACCATTACTCAATCAGTTCTCTTGCATATCTCAGTTCAAGTCTTTTGAGTGATATCCTTTCCATAAATTTTATCTAGTAGCAATTAATCACCTGATTACAGTGCTCCAAGTGAAGATGGGTTGAAGTTGTTGAGGAACTTTTTTTTCTATAGTTACCTTGAAGACCCTCCTCCAACTTGTAAGTTATACTTTGAGAAACTTATGAGAAAGTGAAGAGGTCACTTTAGCTGATGTTATGTGTGAAATGTGAGCTATATGGTCTGTGTGAAGATCATAGCACATGATGACATTCTTGATGATGTCATCTCAGTCTCTGTGAATGTTAAACTTGTATAAGATGTTCAATAAGGTCAGAACTGAGTGGTTTCTACCAACAAGGCTACCCTACCTCTTGTGTAGACTATAGTGAGCCGTAAACTCACCTCTACTAGTTATATCGAGGATATCTTAACAATCGATGACTGGAAGGATGGCTCATTAATGATCTCAAAGTTTTAATTTCCTCTGTTCTAGGGACTTTAGGATATCATCTATGCCCAGATGGAATGCAAGCTGGACATTTTCTTTAAACTGCTTAACATATGTGTGTCATAGCCACAGTAAACTTGTATCAAAAAAAAACCCTTGTTCAGAATCAGGGCTCAGAGGCAAATAGACTCTTCCTGCTGTGGTCTTCCTTCTGAAAGATGAGAATAAGCCTTCAAGGATTTGATGTTGGCATAAAGAAAATTGCTATTGTGTACAATTAGCATATTTACTAAGTTTTGTCATTTCTTTTTGTAATTAAAATTGTGCAGAGAAACAGACATATCCAATTCAAGAAAATTACACAGTACAGTAATACAATCATAATCTCCGCCTGACAATTATTAAAATACACTGAATTCTTCCTTACAGTAAAAGTATTCACTAGAGTAGCTTCTGAATAGGATCATTGCTGTGCTCTCTATTTAAACGTGTTTTTTTTCCTGCACAGAATATTATAATTACATTTGCATAACTACTATAATCAATCTAGAAATATGGCTCAAATTTTCATTCTCCAGATCACCAGGCTTTTTAAGACATTGGGATCTCTGTGGCATAATCTGCATTCTTCATTCATTATTCCAATTTTAATAGGATTAATTATGTGCCCTCTTTACGTGAATCCATTGTTCTGGAGATGTAATAGACAATTGAACCACAGGGTCCGATTTATTGATTTCTATCTTGAAAAATAGGTTTTCATTTGCCAAATTCATTTAGTTGGTGCTTTAAAAATCATAATTCTGATTTATAGAGAGAACACATAAATGTTCAGTGAAAATCTAATTAGCATTTACTGGTTGCTTATCTACTGAAAAGTCAAATATACATATATCTCGACATCCAGATGCCCTATACTTACTGAAATCAGCTGGGATGGCAAAGATAATTTCTGTCCCATTTTGCAATCACTGACTACTGACACCCAAGTTGTCCTTTGAATGTACTCTTCAGCTCTTGTTGAATCAACTGGCTTCATGGGACTTGAGATTATAAAAAAAAGCCATTTTTTTTCAAGGGTTGGGGGTGGTATTGTCTAGCCGGAGTCAGAACCAAAGATGAAAAGAAACCAGCTCTGTGAAACTTCTCACAGTGTGTGGGGTTTTCTGAAAGATGCTTTCAGAAAGTACTTCCTGGTACTGCTAAGTTCTCAGGGAGCCTTGTTGAAATAAGTCATCTGTGGCGACTGTCTGCATGTAATGCTCTCCCAAGAGGGACAAAGAATGAGACACTGTCGTATGCAAGCAAAGGGAGGCACTCTGAAGCCTGACCTTGTCCCTAGGGTAACTCTGCCCTGTGTTTTTGGTAACCAGGACCAGCCCCTTAGGGAGTTACCTATGTTGCTTCCCCTGGCCAATACCGCACAAGATGAATTCTCAACAGCACAGACTTTGCACATCTACTGAGAGACAAAATGAGAGCCAGCATGGAAGGAAACCCCCAAACCAAGTTCAAATGTGGGGATTTCAATATGGCTCTCCAATGAAAAGTGCTAAATCAAATACCATGTTTATAGGCCTTTCCTTCTTTTGGATGGCACTTAAAGCTGATACAAGGATCTGTTTTAATGACTAATTACCTCAGATTGGCAGGCAGGCAAGGATAAACATGTTCTGTGAGGAACAGAAAAGATCACATGAATACACAAGGGGCTGGTATATTGACTCTTAGAAGGGAAATTGAGATGAGCTGAGGATAAACATCAAATCAGCGAGCAGTTATGCCCTTACTTAGTTGTGCATCCAAGTGTTTGTTTACAGACACAGAAAATAACTAAGTAGAAGAGTAGCTCAGGAAGCAAGGAACTTAAACTTTCTCTTGGAACAATTTAGTCAAAGATGTCCTGGATTTATTATCTCGAGGTGTAATAGGAGAAGTTCAAATGACTGCAAATCAGCTTCAGGAAAACTACATATGAGCTTGACTTAATGGAAAGTCCTATGGATCTATGAATACTTTTAAAAAATATTGATTTCTTTAGTTATTTTCTCCCAATAATGCTGAGGCACCCACTTCAGAGGTGGAAGAAATGTTTTGACAAAGAAGAATTTGTTCAGGCAATCATGTGGCAATGCCCCAGATGAAATGTATACATTCTAAAACTAAGTAATGACAGTACAAATTGTCACTCAAACAGGTACAGTGGGCAAAAGGTACATTGTAAGCTGGAGAGATAGGATCTCTTTTGTGATGGCCTTCAGAGTACCACAGTAAACCATTTTTTTTTTAAATCCATGTTCTCATGGTATTATTCAACAGATTCCTTATGGAAAATAGATTTTAGTTCAATAAGAAAAATAAAGATCCTAGCAGTCAAAACTTCACAAAAGTAGAATAGGCTGCCTTGGGAAGTGGCCTCATACTCAACTCTAGAAGTCTTCAGGTAAAGGTTGAACAACCATATTTTGGAAAGGTTGCAGAAAATTCTTCCTTGGGTTCAAGTTAGACTAGATGATCAGTAGAACCCCTTCCAAGTCAGAATCTGTGTCAACAGAACTGGGTAATTTACAAAAATAAAGATACATGGGAAAAGAGGCATTCAAAAATTAGTTGTGATTCAGGAAAACCCAGGGTTACAATGAACAGGAAAATGACTGAAAGAGCAGCATCCTTGATTCTAAAGAACATTCTACCATTGTTTTTCAGCTTTATTGGGGCAAAGGAAACTACAACTGACAGTGTGTGGTCTCAAATATTTGACATTTTAATGGAATCTCTTACCAAAGAAAACATACCTATGATCCTAATCTCATGATTTTGAAAAGTAAACAGTAATAGGGATCAGCAAGGATGTTGTTTAAAAATATTATATGTGGAACAGTCTAGATAAGCAAGAAACAGAAGCAATCAAGCAGATGAACCATTGTTCAGTAAATCCAAGAACATAAATAACTTAGGGAAGAGGATTCCTTTTTTTAAAAGAAGTTTTACAAAAACTGGAAAATAGTTTATTAAAAATTAAGTTTAGACTAATAACTTATACCATATGCTCAAAATGGATACATAAATATAAAAAGTTATACCATTAACAGAGAATGAAATTAGGTACCTTTCACAATGGATGTGGGGAGAATTCATTACTAAACAAATTATAATAGACAATGAAAGATAAAATAGGCAATTTTGACTTTTAAATAAACTTCTCTACAAACAAAATTAATGAAGGTTGAAATCAAAGAGAAAATGGAGAGTGCAAAAATATTTGCATCATACATCATTGATTAAAGTTTGCTATCTAAACCATATAGGAAATTGATACAAAAGGTCATTCCCCAATAAGTAAGTTGGCTATGGATAGAAGCCAACTATTTTCAAAAATTGCAAACTAAGAATGGCCACCTAAAAATCTGTTTCAAAGCATTAATTGTAAGAGGGATGCAAATTAGAGCAATGTTGAAGTTTCACCTAAAAACAAACAAAATGGAAGATTTTCCTGAAAACAGGTTGTTGGTGGAGCTTTGGTGATAGGGCCTTTGAGGGCAAGGACTCTCTTTTGCTAATTTTTTTTTTCCACTCTCCAGTACTTAGCACAGTGCCTGACATAAAGCAAGCACTTAAGAAATGCTGATTGATTGCCCATCTTTTCTGCATATGAAGAGGAAATTATGCAAGAAAATTAATTAAATTTTCTATACCCTTTGAAGCATGTTGGATATACAATCCAAGGAGGTCAAAGACAGAATCAAGGATCCATTTATGCATAAAAAATATTCATATCAGCATCATGTAGGTGAAAATCAATTGAGAAGTGATTGGAAAACTGCATGTAAATGTAATGCAATATTATTGTACAATAAGAAATATGAGAAATTCAGAGAAATATAGGAAGATGTATGTGAACTGATAAAGATCAGAATAAGAAGAATGAAAAAAACACTCACAATGACGATAACAATGTAAGTGGAAAATAATCCTAAGAGGAAATTGAACTAATTGAAAAAAAAACTGACAAAGATTAAAAAAAAGGATACCAACTTTTGAGGTATGGGCTCCTTAATTTACAAAACGCTGCTGGGAATCCTGGAAAGCAGTCTAATAGTAATAGATTTAAGCCAACCTCTTTTGTTGTTTAGTCATTTTCATTTGTGTCTGACCCTTTGTGACTTTCTTTCTTGGCAGAGATACTGGAATGGTTTGCCATTTTCTTCTCCATCTCATTTTATAGATGACAAAACTGAGGCAAACATGGTAAAGTAACTTGTCCAGAGTGGCATAGCTAACTACCAAGTGTCTGAGGCTGTATTTGAACTTAGGTCTTCCTGACTTCAGGCCTGATACACTACTCACTGTATCATCCAGCTGCCCCTTATGCCATATCATATAACATTACAGTGAATATATAACATAAATATCAAAGGTCCCAACCTAAAAGAAAAGAGAGAAATAAGGAGGGATACTTTTCCCAATTAATACTAGGAGAAAATATCTTTAGACAAGATGGTCATAAAAATAAAACAGAAATTTTTGATTATATAAGACTTAAAAGCTTTCTTTAAAAAATCAATGCATCTAGAATTAGAAGTGAAGCAGTTGATTGGTAAAAATCTCACAGCCTAAATATATAAGAAATTTATAGGAAAAAATTAAGAACAAGAACCATTGGTGAAGAGATAAATACTCAAAAATATCAATAGTCAATTTTCCAAAAAATGAATAAAACATATCAAAATTCATATAACAAAATACTCAAAATTACTGCTAGTAAGAGAAGACAGGGAAAGATACTAGACCTGTTATCTCATAGATACAGAGAACTCCAGAAGGCAAACCAACAACTCCTATTTCCAGTTCAGATTAGCCCATCCTTTGCAATTTACAGTCTTAGAGAACAGCATTGGTAATTGAGGATCTGCCTATTGTCACACAGCTAATATGTGTCAGAGGTAGAACTTGGAATCCATCTGGTTTCAAGGGGCAGCTCTCTATCCACTTACCTAGAGTTATAACTCAGTAAGAGAAATTAAAATTAAAACAAATCTGAATTTCCACTTCTTATCTATCAGATTGACATAGATGATAATACATTAAAATATTAAATGTTGAGGGAGCTGGAGTACACTCATTTGCCATTGAATAAATTGTAAATCTCTCCAACTACTCTGGAAAATAATTCAAAATTATGCCCCTAAAGATTTTAAGCTGTGCATGCCCTTTAAATTAGTGACATTACTACTAGGTATATACCCCAGTTATCACAGGCACAAGAGAAAGAACATTATATACAAAATATTTATAGCACCACTTTGTGTGGTAGCAAAAAAATTGGAAATGAATCCACAGCCCATTAATTGTTAAACAACTGATACTATATGAATATAAATAGAATACTATTGCACTATAAGAAATGTCTAATATGAAAAATTCAGGAAAACCTGGGAAGACTTGTATAAAGAGGTGAAAAGCACAATGAGTAGGGCCAGGGGAACAATTTACACAATGAACTCTATAATAAAGAGGAAAACAAAATTGAGAGACATCAGAAATCTGATCAATGCAGTGACCACCTATGACTTCAGAAGATGATGAAGCCGACTTCTTGGAAGAGAGATGATGAATTAGGGGTGGAAAATGAGGTGCATTTTCAGACATAGTCTACATGTAGATTTGTTTTGCTTCATTATACCTATTTGTAACAAGAGAAGTCACCTTTTGAATACTGAGGGTGGCATGTTAGTGGAAAAGTATGTTAATACCTCTATCAGAGGTACAAAACAGATACTTTAAATAACAAAATTATATAGAGCAGGGGGCCATAGTTATATATGTAATGTTCTTTTTTGAATATTGCATTATTTGTGTTGGTTGATAAGTTTCTAATTTTAAAAAGCTATTTAAAAAAGGCTTCTGGAGAAAAGGTAATGAAACATATCTACCATATGTTCAAAAAAGAATCAATAAGCTACTAGAGGAAAGAGTATTATAGTATTATTCTATCAAGTTTGCTTCTTAATTGTTTACCATGATTATGGGTTGTTGTGAAAAAATTATGAAGTAAAGATATAAAGAATCAATAAGATATGTGTGTGTGTGTGTGTGTATTAAAGCCCATGATTCTGTGCTTTTAAAGGTGAGACATCAAGTTCAGTAAGATATGCTTCAGTGAGGGAGGTGGGGTGGGGCAGGGCTGGGACACAGGAGTAGAAATGGGACAGCAAACAAGTTTACCTATCTGAAGCAAAGAGATGCTGTCAGAGAGGTAATGAAAGTAATGGGACAAGACTATGGACTGAGTGGAGGAGGATTTCAAGGCAATTAGTATATGACTTCTGAAGCATCTGGAGTTGATATAATGGATCACAGGGAATCAGGGAAATTTCTTATCAGGAGAGTAACATGATAAAAACCGGTGTTTGAGCAAGATTAGTACCTAAAAAACTAAAGATCACTTTCCAAGAAAACTATATGGGCATAAATCCAGATTTTTTTAAAAAGCTCTACTGCAATGATTCTCTATTCTGTTTGAAATTAAAAAGATAATTCAGCCAGTTTCCCTCATCTTAGATAATGATATCCCAGCTAGTGCAGTAGAGATTTCTCAGTCTGTGGCTTTGCAATTTATCTGGGGACTATCTTTCATATCTAATGCTATTTGAGTAATATGTTCTACATAATGTTTATGAGATTTTACTGTATCTGACCTTAAATCGACATTAGAACTGCTATTATGATTTTCAGTGCCTCTATATTCAGCACTTCCAGGCTTCGATTGTGTGTAGGAAATGAAAGCCACTTACTTTTCAACAGCTCTCAGGAAAAGGCAATTATTATAGAATACCTTCCACCTCCCAAGTGCCCCAAATTGTACAATACACCTAACAATCCTAGGGCATAGGGATGATCTACCTCCAGAATTTCTGATCAAAGCTTTTCTATTCCTGTTAATGTTCTGAGGGAGAAACAAGAAGCAGAAAACTGAAAAAGAAAGTTCTCCCTTTCTTTGATGTAGAAACCTCAGAAATCAGTAGTGATGTCCTTTTAGAGTGACTTTTCCTTTTATAACATGCTTACAGAGAGAAAGGAGTGAGACCTGTGCTATCCAGGGTATATGAATTGATCTGTAGTAACAGCTATAAACAACAACACAGAGTCCACACTGGTAATATTACAGATACATTTCTATTTTTTGAAAGATGCAGAAAGAAATGTTTAAAAAGAAAACGTAAACTGGGAGAACAGGAAGAAACTTGAAGGCTTGCTTGCTATTTCAAATAGAGTAGGCAGAAGGATGTGACAGATGAAGAAGATTTTAGGAATCAGCTCAGGATTACCAAGATTAAAAGTCTACAAAGAGCTCAGGGGGGAAAGCACTGTCCTTGGTGCTAGAGGGCTTACTGAGTGTGGGAAAGATGTGTTCTCTACCTTCAAGAGTAAAAGTAAAAATTAATTTAAAGAGAACTAACCAAAATAAAAGAGAACTAACTGCCCCATAGCAGTTCCCCTAGTTTAAGCTAAGGAAGAACAAGTGGTACACTATCAAAATAAGAGAAAGAAATAATTTGCTTTATGTGAAACCAACATATCACAACGTTACCAAGTTTCTCATTGGTGACATTTCATGATGGCCCAGAAGGCAAGAAGCCTGATATTGTTTTTCTTTTTACCTTGAGGACTTTTCTTTTTCACAGAATCATAAAGTATAAGAATTGGAAGGAAATTCTATACTCATCAATTCCAACATATAGAGGCAAATAGTTCCCTCTACAATATACTCACATATCTAGTCTTTTCTTGAAGACCTCAAGCAATAAAGGACCACAATTTCATGAGGCAGACTTTATACTGTTAGGTAGCTCTAAATGTTAGGAAATTTTCCTTATATCAAATTATCAAATCTTCTCGCTCAATGGCTAGTTCCATGTCTTTCTCTTAGTTCCTTCTTCAGAGAAAAAAATACAACATGTCTAATCCTGCTTCCTTGTGATAGCCATTCATGTACTTGAAGATAATTAATATATTACCTCTTAAATCTTCTATTGATCATCTCTAGCTTCTTCAGCAAGTCCTCATATGGAATGATCCTGAGTCCCCTCACCATCCTTGTTTTCCTTTTCTAGTCTCTCTCTAACGTTTCAATGTTATTTTTCCTAAAATGCAGCACCCAGAGCAGAACATAATAGATAACTTTAATCTTCTTATTATTGGACTCTTTGCCTCTCTTAGTAGTCTTATATCACTAAATTGATGGGATGCCATATCACCTTATTGACTTACAATAATCTTACAGGCCACTGAAGTCCAAATCCCTAGTTCTTTCTCATATATACTGCTGTGTGGCAATGTAATAAATTGAAAATATTAATAAGAATTTATTTTTTAAAACGATCAAGTCAGAAAACATATAAACTTTGAAAACCTTAAATTACTATATAAAGTTTGACTACTAATAAATTCTACCAGATAAATGAGAATGTAAGAAATTCTCTATGTTCAGAAATGTTTGTCAAAGTTAGTATGACATTAAGTTGCATTAAAAGAGGCATAATATCCAAAGACAAAGAGATGATAGTCTTGAAATATTCTGCTCTAGTCAGTGACATCTGGAGTATCATGTTTGGTTCTGTAAATTATATTTTAAAGACATTAATAATATAGAGACCATCTCAAAGAGGGCAACCAGGATACAGAAGGACCTCAAAATAATGTCATACAGTGATTGGATGATGGAATTTGGATATGTTTAATTCAAAGAAGAGAAAGAAGACCTAGGAGGGACATGAGAGCTGCCTCTCTTATTGCCTGTCTTACAGAAAGGGAATACATACGTTCTTTCTGGCTCCAAGCAAGATAACTAGAAACAATAGGTGAAAGTAGTAAAAACAAAAATAAAGTTAGAAATAAAAACTATTATTACTAAATCATTAAAACTAGAATAAAGAAACACTTCCTAGCCATCACAGTGGTCCAAAAATGGAATCAATTGCCTTGGGAGGTGGTAGGTTCTACCTCTTCAATCACAGACCAGATGGCCACTTGGAGTGGATTCTTGTTTAGATAAGGTTGCAAAAGACAGATCCTGAGGTTCATTCCAATGCCAAGATTCTGCATTTCTATGACCAAAGCAGCGGGATATTTTCAGACTGCACTAAAATCATAGGATCATAGGACTTAAAATTGAAAGGGGCTTTAGAAATTAACTTAATCCCTACATTTTACAGATGAGTAACTAAAGCCTAGATGGATAACATGCCTTGCCCAAAGTCATACAGATAATATGAATAATAGTTCCAGACTCACCAGTCTTCTGACACCAAACCCAATTGTGTGTTTGTTTGTTTTTTACTCAGTGTTTGGACTCCCTTTAGGTACCACCTACACCTATGAAATGTGCCTTACTGTAGTAGCATACCAGGTCTAACACTGAAATCTTCCAAAAGGTCTCCGTTTTATCTTCAGGTTTAGAAATAAGAAGTGCCTTAGTTATCAGAGTCTTGGGCATAATACTGGAAAGTGATGTGAGATTGGCATTTTATGCATTGTAATCTTGTAAACTTTTAGTTGTGCTGTGTAATAATCCTTTCCTGCAGTATGTTGAGCACTTTGGGATCCTTCTAGATGAAAGATGCTATATAAATGGGAAGCATTATTATTATTTATGTTTTGTAATGTGTCAACTCTATGTCCTCTGCCACAACAGAGGCATCTTTCAAATGTGTAGTAACAGCCCCCAAGTGAAACATTGTCAAAATATTTTTGAAATGAAAAACCAAAATTAAGCATAAACTGCCCCCTAGTCTCCATGAAAATAGCACTGTAATACAACCAGGGGGAAACCAATGTTAAATAATAAAAGATGCAGCAAAAACAAAAACCTCAGGATTGTATTGAACAGAGAGGCACAGTTTTTCAATCTCAACAATGGCAATTTTACTTTCCAATTAAAGTATCATATTGAAAGAGCAAATGATCACTCAACCACTCTCATGAAGAGTTCAATGAATTTTGCTTCACTTAATAAGAAAACCTCCCATGTGTCTGTCTCCCCAGTGAAGATGGTAGAAATAAAGACATAGGAAAATGGAGTTTTCTGTTCATCTCAATCAATGACCTAACACAGATTTTTCTTTTACTCAGCAAGGGAAGGGTAGGAAAAGTCCATTTGAACACAGAGAACAAAGAAATTACGTGTTCTATGCTCTTCCCTGTACTAAAATCCCTCTCTGGGGTCTGTTAATTGCTAAAGGAAGCAAATTCATCTTTTTAAGCCCCCGGAGTTACATACAATCAATGCCCCAAGGCACAAATGCTCTGATTTTAAAACTTTGTAAGCCATTTTTCTACTGGTCTGGTTTCAGGGCTCTTAATCTTTTTCATGTCATAGACCTCTTTGGCAGATTAGGGATGCCTTTGAGCCCCTTAGTAGAAATACATAGGATGAGAAATGAAGACCACTACATTGTAAAACAGTTGTCAAAATTATATATAATGTATATATATATATATATATGTGTGTGTATGTATACATATGTATGTATGTATGTATAAATCATGTACACAAAATTAAGAAGTCCTAGTCTAATTCTTAGACTCTCAAGCCAAATAAGGCTTTCTGTGGCTTTCTAAAAAAGAAAGATGGAATCTGAGGTCTTGCAGATATTTTATTTAGTATAGTGTAATACATTTTAACCATCCTGTAATGAGAATTCCTTTCCAGCTATAGCACTCTACCAAATACTCCTCTAGTGGCCTGAAGGAGTTAATGCACATCTCTGAGTACCTTACTTGGTCACTGGGGAAAAACAGGGTCAGTAAAAAATCATTTCTTTTAATTTATATCCTAGTCACAGCATCGTTCCGATAAAGTGCCTCAAGCGCACAAAGCTGGACTTTTTCCAATTTATCATTTACAAGGTCGGTTTATTTTCCTCAACCTCCACATTAATGAGCTATTTATTCAGGAAAATAGAAGATTTCAATTTCTGTCAGATTATCTTTCAAATTAGCAGAGTTTTCTGTTGTCTAGTATACAGAGCAAGCAGGTACCTTTAATTGTTTGGAAGGAGGAAGCTTGCTGAAGTATATAACAAAAGCTGGGAGATGAAACGGAATAATTCCAATGCAATGACTTCATTTAGAAGGCAGTGATTTCTTGGCATCTCTATCACTTGTGAGACGGGGTTTGTTTTGCAATATTAACGTGCTTTCTTATCTTAGGTTTCATATTCTCTATCTTTGTTGTTTTTGTTGTTTAGCTTTCATTTTTTTTGAAGAGGACCAGTGATATCATGAATGATGTCTTGACTTGCCCATGAATTGGATTTACGTGAGGCAGTAACAGTCATCAGCCCCACTCTCTCTTACAGAGTCATTAACATCCTGTGGATGTTGTCCTAGGATCATAGATTTAGATCTGGAAGGGACCTTAGAGTACATATAGAACAATTTTCTCATTTCGTGGGTAAAGGAACTAAGGCCCAGAGGACTGAAGAAATTTGCCCAGGGTCACATGATGAAAAGTAGCAGAGCCAGGATTTGAACACAGGCTCTAAAAGCTGCCAAATTCAGCACCCCTTTTTCAAGAACCACATTGCTTCCAAGGGGTAATTCTTCCTATTCTTTTAGGGACCCTGACCCTGAAATTAGGTCAGTTACCTAGGCATTAAAATGGATAAAGCTATGAAATTCTAATGACTAATCTTGGTCTCAGTGAAGAGATACAATAAGTTACCTCCTCAACCTTCTTTGAAGAGGTAAAGGACTATGCTTATTTCAGGCATTGTCATTATGCTGGTTAGTTTCTTATTTTTTTCTTTGTTATAATGTATAATTCTTTGTTATAATGTATAATTCTGAAAGAGAAAAGGGGTGGGGGAAAGACATATTGTGAAATGTAAGCTGATGATTATATATACATATAACTGGAAATAACTTCACGGGTTACTAGTTAGTTACATCCAGCTGTTGTCCATATTCTTCACCAGTACTTTATGTTATAGTCTTTATTCCTGCAACCATGGCAGCAATAGAAGCTACCTCAAAAATATTCAATTTTCCACTTATGAAGGAAGTCCAGTGTTTTAACAGGACAATATAGTATTGAAAGCTATCTTTCTACCCCTGATTCCTTGATTCCACAACTGGAATGGAAAAGTAGATCATCAAGGATTTTTTTTTTAATTGACAGAGAAAAGGAATATAGAATTGATAAACACCATAGTTAAATGAAGAAGGGGGAGAGGAAAGCCTCAAGGTCAGGTAGCAAGCAATCTGAACTGAATATTTCCTAATCACTCCCTTTGCTTTGCAAACCATTCCAAAACATTACCTCATCTGTGTTTTTATTATCCCCAGGGTTTCTATTACTCATCTTGTCCCTTTGCATAGCACACAGCTAAATCTTAAAAAAAAAAAAATCTACTGACGATAGTCATAAATAACATAGATTATTATTTAACTATTCTTTTACTTTTGACATAGTGTTCTTATCTGCCCTCTAAATGAACTGAAGGAAGGAATATGAAAAGAGACTGGAACAAACATTGATTGTTTATTGTGTATAAGGTACTATCTTAGACACTAGGGATCAAATAGTATAGGGAGTAGAGCTATGATTTCATTTGTATAGAGAACTCTGAGATGAGGAAACTCATCAATTAAGGCAAGTCACTTTCTCTGCAATTTACAGTCTTAGAAGATTGCCTCCTACATTAAGATGTTAGTGACTCACCCAAGATCACAAAGCTAATATGCATCATAGGTAGGACTAGATCAATATCTATGAGGGTTCCCTCTTCCTTCCCATCTTCCAGCAACGAGTTAGGCTACATTTAAAAAAAAAAAAGGACAAAAAACCAGTACTTGGGCTGTGCCTCTCTTGACAGAGCAGCTATTCAAGCAGCATTTAAACTTCTAACAAATTCAATCTGTCATATTTGTAGCAGCAGCAAGTTTAATACCTACTTAGGATTTTTTTTTTTGGCTTTTCTATGAATTCTTATTGTAAAGAATATGCTGTTATTTCTAATGGAATGGGGGATAGGAAGAAGAGAAAATTGTTGTTTTTAGGTAGAGAAGGGGGTGCTACAGATGTGGAATGTTGCATCAATTTCACATGAAGTCACTTTACTTTTATTTTTATTTCATTGATTTACTTTATTATGAGACTTCTCATGGAGGGGGGGAATAATCTGTAAATGTTTGTAATATATTCAAAAAACAGTAAAATTTTTAAAAAATCCTACCTAGGTAGGTAATAAGGTTTCCACCTATGAAACAGAATTTCCTTCACAAAATTATAGAATAAAAATTGAGATTTCAGAAACTATCCCTTCCAATCTATATCTCAACAGTAATATCCGCCACAACATAACCCATAAAGGTTTATAAGGTGGGGAGAAAAGAAAAGAGGAGAAAAGGTGGGAAAGAGGGAAGAAGATTAGGAGGTGGGGAAATACAGAAAGACAGATACAGAGAGACAAAGACAGAGACAGAGTGACCAAGACAGAGAAATAGAGACAGAGAGATACAAAGACACGCAGAGAGACAGACATGTAGACAAAGAGAGAGAGAAACAGAGATTGGCAGGAAGACAGAGAGAGAAAGAGAGAGAGAGAGAGAGTTCTGATTTTCCAAAGAGAAAGAAAAGCTTCCTTTCTTTAAAATTTTTAAGGATTCATAGTCAAATTATGAAGAGGTTAGACTCTTCTATGGTCCCCTGAAGCTCTAAAATCTATGATCCCATGGTACCATGAATTTCTACCTCTTTTACTTTCCTACTTGGATAGCTGGAAATAATAGTGTATATATGCAGAAGAATGCACTCAACTGGAACTCAGGAAAGCATTTTTCTTATTCTGAAACTAATTAAGTTCATAATTATGAAATATATTGCATTAAATGTTCCATTTAATAATTAGCTATGATTTAAGCAACCTTCTATTGAAAACATGCATGGCACGACTTCAGATTTTCCTTTTTCCCATTTGTGAGTACCTGAAGTTTACTCTTCCTAGAAGGCCTCTGAGAGGAAAATGATTCTTGTATAGACACACACACACACACACACACACACACACACACACACACACACACACACCCCTTCTTCCCTTCACCAATGCTCCTATTTTCTGCATCAGTAGTGCTAATCCGGGACGTACTCTGGTTTTGTTGACATATATCGTTGTTTTTGGTTGATGTGCCACCTTTAAAAAAATATATATTTGACTCATTTAGATTGTTGACAACATGCTATAAAGAACCTGGGAAATAATGATGCAAGGGAAAGAATAATAGTTTTGGAGTCAAAAGGCTCCAAGATGATCAAGTCCCAATTCTACCCCTGACTAGCTCTTAATATAGGAAAGGTATTAAACCTTTCTGAGCCTCAGTTCCCTCATGAAAAAGAAGGATAATAATACTTAGATTGATGAGCTTGTTCTGAGAAAGGTGCTTTGTAAGCTATAAAGTGGTATGGTTGTTATTATATGGGCAATATCAGGAACTGATGGGAAATACACTGACAGAGGAAATGAGAAAGCAGCCCACTTGGGTGAAACAATACAAACACAAAGCACAGACCAAGAAAGAATGTTTATGAGAGTACCTACCCCTCACTTTAAGTCCTTCATGGACAGGGACCATGTCTATGTGTGTGTATGTGTGCGTATCCTATGTCATTACCACAACGCTAACTCTATAGTAAGCACAATAAAACGTTTATTATGTTAAATTAAGTGGAGGATCTAGATTGAAGAGGAATAAGAGATAAAGACTTACAGGGATCTAGTTATTGGAGAGCCTTAAACGTGAGATGTTTACAAAGGCTAGAAAAGGAAATTAAGGAGTCAACCTCAAGACCAAAGCAGTAGATAAGTTTCCCAGTTCTAGTCTGGTTATTTGGACCCAATTCAGAACTCAAAATATGCTCAGTAGAGAATACATTAATTGGGACCTTTTAGAGAATGTTTCTTTAAATGGATTCTTCTTGATTGTTTTAACCTTGTAGATATCCAGTTCTTTGAGCAATGGAGTTATGATGACTTCTTTTGAAATTTCCTTATGTGCCTAATCCTGTTACCTGTACACAGAGGTATGCTGTTGACTGACATAAGATTAAATACAAACAAAAAAAAAGATAAAGAAAGAAAGGAAGGAAAGAAGGAAAATGGAAAGAAGGAGGGAAGGAAGGAAGGGGAAAGGAATGAAAGGAGGGAAGAAGGAGGGAAGGAAAGAAGGAAGGAGATAAGAAAGAAGGGAAGGAAAGAATGAATAAGGGAGAAAGGGAGGGAAGGATGAAAACAAGGAAGGAGAAAGGGAGGGAGATAAAGAAGGAAGAAATGACGGAGGGAGAAAAGGAGGAAAGGAAAAAGAAAACAATGAGAAAATATTTTTTATTGTATTAATCATGAACATTGAATTCCAGACTCCCAAAAGACTTTAATCCAGTTTCTCTCTGAGTTCAGCAATACTTTTACAACATTCTTAACAATCTATAATTAAACTTCTTTTTAAAAAGTAAAATTACAATAAAACTTGGTTATTAGTGTCTGGTCTTCCAATGTCCTCAATTAGTCTAAACACTTCCTAACCTAAAGTATACTGTAAGTAGGGAGGATTTGTTATTCTTTTAGACTTTAGTTTCTCAGGATCCATGGCCATGGCAAAGTCTAGTTTCCAGGTGTTAGATACCTCCTAGAATAGCCCCAAGGATTCTAGACAGTAATTCCTAGAATCATAATGACGGACAGTCCTACTGAGGCTGCACCATGAGATATGGGGTGACATAATTGATATTTACTGCGTTTGTACTGAATGATGATATTGCTAAAGTTAACCTGTGAGCTTAATGTTGGCAAAATACTTTGTCTGTTGCTCTATAAAACAAGTGGGCACAGGTCAGTGAGTGGGGAGAATCCATAGGGGAATCTATATGTGTTTTGACCAGCCCCCAATAAGGCTTGAGGAGAATCTATAAGGGAACCCATGGGGGAACCCATTTGGGATTTGAGTAATACATAGAGAAATGTGTACACCTTCCTCAACCAGCCCCCTTTGAGGCTTGAGAGGATTCAGGGGAGTATACAAGCTATATCTGTCTCAACTGATCCCATCAAGACGTAGGGGTAATTAGTTGCCCCACCTCTCACTGTCTCCTGCAAGAAGGGTGATTATAGAATGGTGCAGGAGCTGGTGCTCTCATTATCAGCAACTTCCTTTGAGAAGACTACATTAGACTAAAGTAAGATTATTAACCCCTCCAAAAGCATCTTCCTATCTAACCAGATCAAGAGTGGACCTGTTAGAGGCTGGAGTCCATAAACTCCAATCCCTCCTGTGTTTTACCTGTGAAATATACACTTGGAACTACAACTAGCCCAGGGCAGCACAAATATGAAAACTCCTATCAACCAAATCAACCAAGTTAGTGTGGAGTGGGATGTAACAGGGCCTTGATTATAGAGGGGTCCCTGATGTGGTCAAGATTTCCTTTCCTCTGCTATATACACAGAAGTGGGGGAAAGTACTTAGGAAAATATGGTAGTTCTTTCTGTAGAGAGGACAATATGTGGATGGGGTATCAATGCCAGTGGAGGAGGATATATATATCTAAAACCTTTGAACTGTTGCCGAAGGACCCGCGTGCCACTTGCTGTTGGTAACCAATCCTTCCTTCTTCTGTTTATTCATCATTCAGCCATGTCCAATTCTGTTATACCACTTGGAGTTTTCTTGGCAGATACTGGAGTAGTTTGACGTTCCTTCTCCAGTTCATTTTACAGATGAGGAAACTGAGGCAAACAGGGTAAATAATTTGTCTAGAGTCACACAGCTAGTGTCTGAGGTCAAATCTGAACCCAGATCTTCCCGATTCCAGGTCCTGCATGCTATCTACTGTGCCATCTAGCAGTCAGTCCTTCACATTAGCACAAAAAGGGAAATTAGAGGGAGGACAATAAGTGGATGAATGAAGATACTGAACCGAATTCCCATCATGCCACCAAAGCCTGAAGCCTTGCCAATACTATTGAGAGAACATCACAAAGTTTCATAGAACTTCCCTGTCTCTTGTCTTTTTATCTAGTAGAGATCCTGGAAGAGTGTACACTAGATGGTGAGGTCTAGGGATAGGTCCAGCTGGGGGAAAAAAGATTGCTAGCACTTGGGAGTGTGACCACTGCTGTATGTATGGGGGAGAAAGTATGTGAAACTTTATTATTCCTAAAATGCTGAAAAAAATGCAAGCACTTTCTGCTTCTTCTAAATTTGGTGCCCTGGGCAAAGTCCAATTGCCTTTCTGTAATGAAATTTCTGAGTATCTTCTACCACCCTCTCCAAATATTTTGATGAAGAAGAAGGAACAATGAAGAAAATAGCTGGAAGCAGAAAAATGATACCTAATGTACAAGAGTGGTCAGTTAGTTCACCCGAAGAAAAGGAATGATTTAATTGGTTAGTGATACCTAGAAATGATAGTTTTCATCTTGAAACAGTAGTCCCAGTACCATCACATATTAAGCACATAATGCTTGTCATGTGAAGGAATCAAGAGAAAGTTGAATTCTGTTACCCATCTTTTTTTTTAAAGGGAAAAGTATATAGGATGTTTCAGAAATTCAATTTGAGTTAAATGCCTACTACAACAAGTGCTAGAGGATATAAAGATGAAAACATACTTCCTGCCTTCAATGAGCGTATATTCTAAAGGAAATATTTTACCTGATTGCACATAACATATACCAGATTACTTACAGTCTTAGAGAGGAGGCAGGGGAGGGTGAGAGTTTTAGAATTTCAAAGTCAAAACTTAAGAAAAAAATGCTAAATATTTTTACATCTAATTGGGGAAAAATAAAATATTAAAAATGAAAAATGTTACACAAAGATACTGCCAAAAAATAACAACGAAAAAGAGCTCATAGTCTACCACAGGATATTATACACAGATTAAATTTAACACAGATAGGGAAGATAGGGAAAAAATCAGGTTTTGTCCCAGGATGCCAAAGTAGGAATACTCTAGGAAAATCCTTATGATGCCTTAAGCTAGGTGGTCAGGGAAGGTTTCATGTAGGAGGTGGTACCTGTGCTTTACCTGCTTTTCTATTACCAAAGAATTAAAATCCTCAGATTTCCATTAAGCTCTCTTACATAGAATGACTCAGTCTTCTCATGATTCTCAATAGCAGAATTGATACATAATTCTATTCAGGGAAAAATATGACATGTTTGAAATTCCGGATATCAGACAGAAATATGAAACTTAAGGAAATGATTGCGCTTAGATCAGAAGAAAGAATATAAGACAGCTTTTGGTAAATCCTAGCAGAATTGGGACAGAATGTGTAGAATAAACTTAGCTTTCTCTTTAAAAAATGGAGTAGGGATAAATTCTGCCTCTCAGAGCCCTGAATTTCCCATTATATATCTATCTGCATAGAAATCTGTATAGAATAGTCCCTGAAATGTCAAAGAATTAAGAAATTAGGTGATTATTCATTGACCTGTAAGATTGTTGTCTGCCGGATTGTTTTTCATGGTAAATAGAGGGGAAGGTTGCGTGGCAATCACATCTTATCCTTAATTAATTCTGTAACTCAGCCTCTACATCTATTCCCAGTTTACACTGAAATCATATAGTACTATATCTATCTGTTGTGTGTCAAGGGACTGTGTGTCCTTCCTTTCCCACCAATGCCCAAGGAAGCAACAAGGATAAATTCCGGATGGTGATTTGTTGCAGGTGCTGAGAGCTCTCTTGATATATGTACATATGCATGTCAGGCTCAATAATATACTGGAGCACCGCAAGCAGAAAAGAGCATAAATCATTGTCGAGAGCTTCTTTTGTCCCTTTCAGGAGGAAATCACGCTAGTTTAACTTGCTTGGTAAATCCAGGTGCTGCTTTGTTCTAAATGAGATTTTGATTAAGAATTATTACGTCTGAAAGTCTTTTAACCCTTAGCCCTTATCTTTTTGACTGCCACTTCAAAACACGTGTTGTAAGTAATAAAGGAACCTTGCAGAGATTATAACTGCCTTGACATTAGCCAAATCCAACAGAAAATGAACACGAGCACTCTAAAAGGGGCCACTGTCAGGCTGGCTTTGTTCTGTCAAAGAAAGAGCTCATCATCATATTTTCTTAGGGAAGCAGAAAAAGATTTGCAGGTTTTGAGCCAAATAACCTGGGTCCAAGTCTAGGCTTTGTCACTTAGGTCAAAGGGAATAATATTTGCGAAGCACTTCCAATAGTGCCTGGGACATAGTAGATAATTAATCAATGGCTGGTCCCCTCCTCCTGCTCTCTGGACTTTAACTACACTATCTACTGGTCACCATGCCATCTTCAGTCTTCCTGAAAAAGGGGACACTCACTGTTCCCCACACTTGGAATATTCTCCTTCCTCAACCCTACTTTGTAGTATTGCTGGCTTCATTGAATTCAACTGAAATGTCACCTTCTCCAGGAGATTTTATTTACTCCCTGAAAGGGTGCTAGTGCCATTTCTTTTGAGACTATCTTCAGTCTACTCTGTGTCTTGTATATTTTATATTTTGTCTTCTGATCCTATTAGAATGTGAACTCCTTGAAGACAGGCACTGTTTTGGACTTTCTTTATATTGGCATCATTTAACCTAGTGTCTGCTGTATATTCAATACTTAATAAATATTGTCAACTGACTAAACAGATAATTTACTTAACTGTAGTGACTCTGTTCTGTCACTTGTAAAATGGCAATTATAATACTTATACTGCTTTCCTCACAGGGTTGATGTGAGAAAAATATCTTGCAACCTATAAAGCATGTGAAATATTAGACAGAAAACAAATTCCAGTACAACTGGTCAGAATCTCATTGTTCCTCTCTTCCGGAAATATAAAAGACAGTGGCCAGATATTCTTGTCTTCTAATTTCCTAGGAGTTGCATTACTCCCAAATTCTCTTGCCACAGATGCTTCTGATGGTAAAATTGAAAAAGAAACAAAAAGATCTCTTATATTCTACATTTATTGCATTGTGTATTATCAGTAATTAAAGCACTAGCTTTATTTTATTCATTTACATACTTATGAATACTATAGTAATTTTCATCTTGAATGGAATTCTTCATTCTTTCCATTAACATTTGCTGAAAAAAATTAGGTTATATCTGCTACCATCTAAAGCCTACGAAGCTCCATGGAGAGAAAAAAATCATATTTTTTCCCTGAAAAGTAGAGACAGGAGGTGGAGTGTGGGAAGATCGGTACATAGGCAAGATAACTGGATCACAGAGTTCATTGAGGCAAGTAAAATATAAGAAGGGTGAAAAAAGTAGAAAAGAGTCCAGGTGCTTTAAATGTCAAACAGAGTTTATATTTATACTGATTATATTTTATATTCTGTGGGAACTGATGAGATTATTAAGTGAGATATGAAAAGAATAGATGGCCCAGGACAGAGTTTTTGGAGATACCGATGTTTAGGGAATATTATATGGATGCTGATTCTGTCAAAGAAGGCTGAGAGGCTGTGGTCAGACAGGTAAGAAAAGCAAGAAAAAGTAGCTTCACAAACACTTACAGAGGAGAAAGAATCCAGGAGGAGAAGGTAGTGAGGTTAACAGCACCAACCGCTTCAGATTGCTCAAAAATCACGAGCATTGAGAAAAGCATTTTTGATTGGAAAATTAAGAGATCATTAATAATTTTGGAGAGAGCAGTTTCAGTTGAATTATAATGAGGTCAGAAACCAGAATTCAGAAGACTAAAAGGAAAGGAAGTAGAGGCACAAAGTAGAGATGGCTTTTTCAAGGAGAGAAACTCCTTGAAAAAGCTGGGAGAGTTTTAGGATGGTAGCTAACTAGCCAGTGGAAGGACCAACACTTATCTTTTTGACATCTTTCTGATACTAAATCCAGTATTCTTTCCACTAAACCAATACTGCCTCTACTGGCTACGTAGTTCAGCACTAGTATGAAGTGCAGGTTCATGTAGAGGCCTAAATGCCAATTTGGACATAGAACAGAGCCTATCCTTTACAAATTTGGTCCTAAAAAGTCCCCAATTTCAGCTGTCAGGGGATTTACAGTAGTGATCTTCAGAGTCCTATAAAAATGTGCTTTATTTTTCAGCACTAAATGAAGCATCCCTTCCCTTCATTTTGCTCAAATTGGCCATTTCCTTCACACTGTTTTGTTTTATTATTCATGTCACTGGATCTAGCAATTCAAGATTTATTTAGGGGAAACATTTCATCCATCACAAGACGTGAAGCATGACTCTGTCTATCAAAGGGCACAGTAATCCTTTAAGTAAGTCCTGACATATTGTGAGATTGCAAAGAACACATTTCTGCCTGATGAAACCATTACTTAATCAGGAACTGAGATTGTACAGGAAAGGTCTGAGGAGAAGTGCTATTTCTTCTTAGATTTCTTAAGTGTGTTACTCTTTTAATCCAGGGAAATGCATCCCTTCCTGTATCTTTAGATTGAGGCTTTGGTAACATGACAAACAGTGAAACAACATGGAATATAAGGCTATCAAAAGCTAATGCTTTAAAAAGAGAAGTAACCCAATGACTTTATCATTTGAATTCAATTAAGAAACCTTTGCTGTGTGTTCGTCCTTTGTTGCCAAAGAAGACCATGTCATCAGAGAAATGATGACATGACTTGCACTTGACTTTGTTTTGAGTGAGAGAGGGCTGTGCAGGTCACCAGCCTGACTTCTCCTCCAGAGCCATCTGAATCCAGTGACCAGATATTCATCAGGATGACTGGAGATGAGCCAACATGAGGCAATTGGGGTTGAGTGACTTGTCCAAGGTCACACAGCTAGTGAGTGTCAAGTGTAGGAGGTGAGATTTGAACTCAGGTCCTCCTGTCTCCTGCACTAGTGCTCTATCCACTGTACCACCTAGCTGCCCCCACAAAGGATTGGGATAGAGATAAAATAGTTCCTGCACACATTATGCTGGAGAAATGATATCAGTCAGTCAACAAGCATTTATTAAGCACTCACTGTATGTCAGGCACTGTGCTAGGTCCTGGATACCAAGAAATGCAAAAAAAAATGTATTTCTGCTCTTAAGAAATTTACAGTGTAAGGGATGGTGAGCAAATTCAAAATATACAGAAAGCAAATACAAAATTAATTCCATGGAGGAGGTGAGATGGTAATAACTAGGGAAATCTGGAAAGACCTCTTGTGGGGACTGAAACTTTTTAATTGACTTGATTGTTTCAGTGTATATATAACAATATTTTACCTGAAATAGGAATTATGGCAAACAGGAGGATGGATTTTATATTCCTTAATTATTAACACCTACAGTACACTATGGTAGCTCACAAATGGTCTTTTTCTTTCTTTTCACTTTTAAGTAGATCTATAATGTTTGCCTTATTATGATATGAATCCAGAAAGACTGTCTGATTTCCCTGTGGAATATAAATTCATAGGATAAGATGGTGCAGTGGATAGAGCACTGGGCCTGGAATCAAGAAGATCCAAGTTCAAATCCAGTCTCACTCACTTACTAGCTGTGTGACCCTAGGCAAGTCACTTAATCATTTGCCTCAGTTTCCTCATCTTTAAAATGGGAGTGATAATAGCACCTCCCTCCTATGGTTGTTGTGAGAATCAAATGAGGAAATTATTGTAGAGTGCTTGGCACAGTGCCTGGCATATAGTAGGCCTTGTATTATTGATGATGATGATGATGATGATGGCGGCGGTGGTGGTGATGTTCTGTCCGCTGGCCTAGAAACTTCTAATACTCAACTTTAAGAACCTAATTCCTTTTTGGGAGCCCTATACCTCTGATGGTTTTTCTCAGTATATTTTCTGCTTGTCTGACCAAAGGCTCATCAGAAACTCTATTGGGATTAGCCATGAAATTTCAGAGCTTCAGGGGGGAGAAGGAGGAGAGCCAAAATTGGGTACATTTTGGTATAGTGACCGTATGGAGGAAATTTCCCTGGATCTCCAGGTGGACTGAATATGGTACAGAGACCCTTGAAGAAATTCCAGGGCATAGACTATGCCTTGTATGTGAGGCAGGAGTTGCACGGAAGAGTGGGGATGGTGGAGAGGAGGACAAAAAGAGATAAGAGCAAGGAAGATTCTGATATCTCCATTCTCGCTTTCTGCTTTCCTCTTTCTTCCCTCTTTACTCCTAGGGATATATGTGTATATCCATGTGTATGTAGGTAAACATGTGTACATCAAGAATATATTGTGTGGATGTGCACATACACATGTGTACATGTACATATACACATGTGTACATGTACATATACACTTTTTCTGTGACCAGTATAATTTTGTATATATATTCATATACATACTCATATATTTAGCATGAATGTTTTCTGTAAAGAAAAGGAATATATTTTCCATGGTCAGTGTAAGTGTATATATATAGTATGTAACATAATAATAATTAATATGTGGTATATGATCTATAAACACAAGCACAACAGAATATATCATATAAACATACTATATAATTATGTATCTATATAAATATATGTTAAATTGAATATGGTATATAATATTATATGTACACACTGAAACTGACAAAAGAAAATGCATTTTTTGTCTGCACAGAAAATATTCATGCTAAATGATTACATTTGGTTTACCTATGCTCTTAAACCATTTTGTGAGGATATTGATGGAGCTATTTAAATCCTGTAAACATAGCACATTATGTAAACATTTCTTTTTATAGACTGATTGTGTAGATTTTTTTTCAGCCACATAGCTGTGATTTGCCAAAGCAATGTAAAGTAACAGTCAGATTATAAAGTATCAATCTCTTTTACTCTTGAAGGCTTCAAGCTAATATGTTAGCTTATTTTTAGTACCCCTGTGAAGAAATGTTCTTAATCTTTTCCCACCAAGTCTGTCAAGTTATTCTTGTAGAAAGTATGGGAATTTGAGCCTGCCGGAATTGTCAGTTTCAAAGCATAGTCATTCATATTTCTATGAGTTCTATATCCACTGGGAAAGAGGTCTTCAGTAGAGTGCCCTGGTCTAAGTTAGACACTGTCCTAGTTGAGATTTTATAATAACTTGGATATGGGCATAGCATAACTGGATCAACAGCTAACATACTGGATGAATCAGTCAGGATGCAAAAGATTTGATACCTTCATCACAATGTCATAGCTTAATAGGATGTAATTTAAGAATGATACATGAAAAATCTTACAGTTGGACTCTAATATTAAATTCATAGCTATAAAGTGGATAAGCCAACAGTTTGTGAGAAAAAGAACTTGGGCTTTCTATGGTCTGTAAGTTTGATAATTAACGATATTCCATGTCATTTAAGAGAATTAATGAGATGTTATGCTGCATCAGAAGGGGCATAACATCCAGGAATAAGGAGGTTCTTTTGTAATTCTTTGGTAGTCTTTCTCAGAATATCCTTTCATTTTAAGTTCTAGGCACTATGTTTTCAAAAGGAAAATGGCAGCCTAAAGAAGAACATCCAGGATTAAGAAGGGTCTCATGGGCATGCCAAAGGAGAACTGGTTGAAGGAACTAGAAATGTTTAGTTTGAAAAAGAGAAGATTCAGAAAGGATATTCTTGCTGGACATTCAAGAAGCTGAAAACCTGTCAGGCAGAAGATGAATTAGATTTGTCTTATCAGACCCCAGAAAACAGAACTAGAAGTAGGTGAAGAGGCCAAGAGGCAGATATCAGCTTGATAAGATGGCAGGAAAACAAAAATAAAAACCTTCCTAATAATTCGAGCTTTCCAAAACTCAGCAGTGGGGTTCTCCTTCATTAATGGTCGATAAATGTTTATTAAATGCCTACTATGTTTTAGTCACTGGCTAAGCACTGTAAATTCAGATGTGGTTTGAACTAGAACCCTGAAGTCTTTTCTGACTCTGAAATTCTGTGATTCTGTAAAAGGAACAATGAAATTATTTGTCATGCTACAAATCATGCCAGAGATATTCATTAGATTAAAAACAGGGAGTTTTTATTCCCAATATTCCTCTTACTGATCATTGGGGTAGTGTAAACTCCATAAAGTAGAATGTGAGTTGCATCTCATTTAGGAATACATCTCATTGCCATTCTATGAACCACACCATGTTCTTGTTATGTAGGATGCTGGTTAGCATCATTTCTTTAATAAATTCAGAACAATTTCTAAATTAATCAAACATCAAAATTCTCTACATAAAGCACTATCCTTGGTGCTGGAGGAATGCAAATAAGTATGACATTCTCTTTGGAGATGAAACACTACACATGAATAGATAACTAAAAATAAACAAAATGAAACAAAATAAGGTAATGTGTGAAAAGTGCTAAATGAGTATTATAGACAAAAAATTCTCTATGACTTCAGGGGAAGGAGAGCTCACCATGGTATGAAGCGATTCGTGAAAGTTTCACAGAGGAGACAACTTGAACTGGGCCTTGAATGATGGATAAGATTTCTTCCATAACTTGCACACATATTGGCAATTTATGAGACTTATTTAAACTATGCTGAATAGGCCAGTCTGACTGATTTTAAGACAGATAATGTTAAGCAGAGTAGATAAAGTTGGAAAAGTTGCTTGGAGTCTAATTGTGGAAAGCCTGTAATGGCACAATAAAGAATTTTTCCTTGATCATTTATCCTATAGGCAAAGAGCAGTCATTAAATGCTTTGGGAAAAGGGGGTGAAATTTTTAACATGTTGATTTAGGCTATCTAGAGCTATGACTATGGCAAGACGTTAAGGATTTTGCCCCCAGGTACCAATAGTACCTCTGAGGGTGAACTTTCCTTCACACAAACACAGTAATTTCTTCACTGCTTGATCGCATTAGCCTTAGTAATGGCAGCTTCATATAGGATATGCCCCCTCCCCACAAGAGGCCACATACCAGGTTAGTGCCCATTTTTTCACCATGTGCTCCTACTACATACCCCTATTTCCAAAGGTGAAATAATTCTTATATAAACTAACTTTGCAGTAGGCACGTGAGATAGATTGGCAAAGAGAAATCATTTCAATTACATTAATAGAGCAGGAGTTAGTATATGAAAGTCCTGAACTAGGGTGACAGTAGTGATAACTGATAATATATGGAAGAGATATTTAAACAAAAAAGAATGGATAGGGCAGAGTAACTAAATGAGTAAAGAAAAGACAAGAGGCTTTCAGTTGGTATTAGAGCTTGATTTTTTTGTTTTGTTGATCGGCTGGACTTAAGAAAGTGATGGATAAAATGTTAATGATGAAAATTAAGCTTAAAAGTTTTTGTGCAGTCTTTTTTTTGGAGAGTTTGACTGTTAAACATTTACCGACATGTTCTTTCATTGCTCTATAAACCAGATTGGAGGCCTAGTGACTTACTATAGGCTAACCACAATAACTATAACTGGCATTTTCACAGCACTTTAAGCTTTGCAAAGTGCTTTATATCCATTATCTAATTTGACCCTTACAATACCCTTGGTGGTGACTACATACTTAATCAGAAATCTTGTCCAATGACACAATGTTTACATAAGGAACATCAGTAGTTTTTGACACATTGCTTAGAAGATGAAATGGAGAACATATGGTGACATCTTTTAAGAGACCTACTTTACCCTGTATTATTGACCACTAGGTGATATGACATCATAATCATACCACAAGTTTTATAAAGCACTTTCCTTGCAACTCTATTTTGAATGAGGTGGTATGAGTAATATCATCTCCAGTTTATGGACAAGAAAACTAAAAGATCAGGGAGTATGAATCAAGATTGGAATCTGTGCCTCTCTGAACTCCAATCCCAATGTTCTTCCCATGGTATCATGCTACTACTCCTTTATACATAGTTTGATGTGGGTGCATTTCCAAAGTAAACAGAGGGTCCATTCTGAAAACTCTTTTTCATATGCATATTTCCTTCATTACATCAGAGAGGAAAGTCAATCCTAAATAGAAAGGATCCTCAGATTTTCTACACTTAAAAAATATAAAAATTACAGGAAACTCTGCAAACCTTTTATGGTAATTTAAATGGGAAGACCTTTCCCATTCATTAATAAGTCCATGTGACCTGCTCAGGACACATGGAAGCCATGAAGTCTGTGGTGGGAGGAATTTGCTGAAGAGGTGGAGCAGAAGGACTAGAACAGGAAGAAGAGGAGCTAGAGCAGAGCTGAGAGGAATTTGGTCAGAGAGCAGTCAGAGCTGAGAAGGATGCAGGCAAGAAGGCAGTGGGCTAGTGTGAGTGAGAGAGCTTGTTTATGATTTTGTTAATGGGAGCCTACTTGTGATTTGGTTACGGGAGCTGATTTGTGGGAAGCCTAGCAGAGGAAGGCTTGGGCACGGTGCTGTCCTCTGCTTTGTTGTTGTATATAGAGTTTTATTACTATGAGGGATTTGGCTTTCTGGTGTCTGAATAAATGTTTTTGTTCTGTCTTCCATGTGGAGTGCTGCATTTTGCAATTCAGAATTGTGCCGGGATATTTGTGGCCACTATAGATGCTGTGAATATTGCAATGGTGCTACAAAACTTTGTAAAAAGAAAACATACAAATCAAATAGAAAACTGCCTGCATATCCATCTTATTTTTCTCATACTTGCTACAAGTGTGATAGGGGCAAGGACTATTATAGCCTGGGATACTCTTTGCAAACAGTCCATTGTCAAATTGTATGACAAGAGGCACTAAAATTCTTCCTCATATCACTCGCCCCAACAGCTAAAAGCATAATGTTTATTGACATATCATTTATTGACCATGTGTTCCTTGAGTTTGAAGGCTGGAATTCTGTGACTACCATAAGGTACCATCTGGGAAAAAAAAATCCCCCTTCTACTCCCTCATTGACCCTTGTCACCTTCCATGCACTCTGGAAGACTAGTTTCCTCTTCGGCATTGAAACTATATGTAGTTGCCTAAATCCTTCATTTGCTTCTAGGCAAAGAAGTAAAGTACCAATTGCCACTGTCAATGAGCTGAAAGGTTAAAACATATTTGGATAAAATGATTTATCAAAATTTGTTATATCTGGACCTCTCTCCTTATGCTTCTTAAACATCTGGCATGTTCTTAATGGAGCATGGTGATAGAATTAGATCCCAAAGCCTTTATCTGTTTATTTGTTCTTTCCTTATACATTCAACTTATACCATGTAGAATTTCCCTTACTTTTCTTACTTATATGGATTTATATTCATCTTAAAGGTTATAATTAGATATGCATAAACATGTGAAAGGCAGCATCAAAGTGTCACACTTTTCTTTTAACTCCCAGATGAGCTATAGTCATTTGTGCACAGAACATATACGGAACCAAGAAAATGCTTTAACTTGATAAAGCCTGAAAACAAGGCAGAAAATGTAATTTGGCTAATTCTCCTGTTGTCTGAAACTAAGCCTTTCTCTGTGCACATAATTTGCTCTTTGAAAATGTCACTGTATGAAATAATGCCACTTTATTCTACCCTAATGTACTTAGAACATTAACCAAATTTTTCCTATACCTAGGTGTTGATGAGTTCCAGAAATGTGTCCTAATGAAAATACATTCTTTGGTATTCGTAAAGTCAGCCCTTTTAGTGACAAGGACTTAACAAGAGAGAAATATATGGTTGAAGACTTCTTATTAGACACCTCCCATCCACATTAAACCATCATGGATACATCTTGCTTGATCAACCTCCTTTCTCCTGCCTTCCCTAATTTGGAGGGTATATACAAACATACAAACATACATACGTAATACACACATATTTATACAGAAGTGTGTATGTATACACAATCTATTTGATTTGAAGAATAACTTAGGAAAAGATTCCATTCAGGCAACGAAAAGAAAGAAATAAGGTATGTGATGAAACTTATTAATTCTTCCTAGGTAAATATGGAAATGGCACATATGTTATTTGCCTCCAATGATCTAACAATGTTAATTATCTAGATAGTCTGACTTTTATGTCAAGATAACAGTGAAAGATAGGAATAAAACCATCATTTTCTTAAATTAGATCTCATATATCTTCTTTGTGCAAACTTTGTTGATAGGAAATGTGGCTTTCCAAGTTCAATTTAACCTGGAACTTTCTCCATGATAACATTGGAAAGATGATGGCAGTGTTGCACAGGATAAGTGGTAGGCTCAGTAGAGATAATGAAACCAGTTGAGAGGCTGTTAGAGTCCTGGGAAGAGGTGATAAAGGCCTAGACTAGTGAGATGTAGCAATGGGAATGGAATGGAATGGAAGAGACAAAAGTAAAATACATTTTAAAGTAGAAATAAAAGGGTCACTGTGTCTGACTTTTCAAAAGTCAGTGATAAAAACAGGCCACCCAAGTTGAAAGTGAAAGCCTGCTCAAGCTCAAGGTTTACATGAAGTATTCTTGCCCCTTACAAGAACCCTGAGGACTTGATATAATAGTAATTCAGTATGAAATGGATCCATGTAAGACTTCATCTGAGGACATTTCATTATAATCTAAAGGTCCTCATTAGGAAGTAATCGTACCTATAGAGAAATCACACGGCATGGATCCCTAGGACAACCTAAGGATGAGGTTATCAGGAGGTACAGAGCAGAGAAGTAAAATATTAGAAATGGGTGAGCCATTCAGAAATCCAACTACTACTACAGAGTTCTTAACTTTTTTACTGCAGCAGCTAGGACGTGCAGTCAATAGAGCACTAGGCCTGGAATCAGGAATACCTAAATTCAGATCAAGCTCAGATACTTACTAGCCATCTAACCCTGGACAAGTCACCTAACCCTGCTTACCTCAGTCTCCTTATATGCAAAATGAGCCGGAGAAGGAAATGGCAAACCACTCCAGTATCTTTCCCAAGAAAAGCCCAGAAAGGGGACATAAAGGGTTAGACACAACTGAAAGACAACTGAGCGAAAAAGCTTTTTAGTATTGTGTATTTTTTATTAATCTGGCAAAAATTTTTTCTCAGAATAATATTTTAAAATGCATATAATAAAATACATAGTCTTACCAATGTTTTAGATCAAGATCCTAGATAATAAGAACCTCTGACCTAATATATTCCTGCTTTTAAATGGGAGGTTTCGGTGGCACCCCTACCTCTTCCACGGCCATGGAAGACAATGGTCACCAAATGTTTTATTAGCTGAAGAAGATCTTTGGGTGTCATCTCAGACAACCTCTTACTTTTAAAGGTAAGGAAAATAAGGACCCAAAAGTACAAATGATTTGACTAAGAATATACAATTAAGTAATGGTACAAGTGGAATCAAACCATGTGATCTGACTTACACATTTTTTTTTCATTGTATAATGCTAGCTTCTGACAGGATTCACTTTTTAAAATAAGGATATTTCATTAACTTCCAGCTCAGGAAATCCCTTCTACTAATATAGGTACAATAGGCTATCTTATAGTCTCATCAAGTTGCTTAGATTCATGAGAGATTTAAGTGACTTGTTTACAGTCACAAACATAGTACGAAGTGCATGAGGGAATCGAAGCCATGGCATTGCTGGAGTTGAGGTGAATTATCTATCTACTATGCCATCAGGTCTCAAAGTGTGGTTGGGCGGCTACAATCCTTTCATAATCTTTACAAGGTCAAAACACTGTTCATAATATTGAGATACTTTAGTTTCTAATGTGATAAGTATCATTCATTCATTTTATCTGTATTCGATTCTTGGCAACCCCATTTGGGGTTTTCTTGGAATAGATACTGGAGTGGTTTGCCATTTCCTTCTCCAGTCCATTTTACATATGGAGAAACTGAGACTAACAGAGCTAAGTGATTTGCCCAGAGTCACACAGTTAATAAGTATCTAAGGCAAGATTTGAACTCAGGTCTTCCTAATTCCAAGCCTGCCACCTAGCCATCCAATATGATAAGTAGCCATGGATATAACCCATGTAAACAAAAGCTCTTTTGGGGCTCCTCAAAAATTTTTAAGAATGTAAAGGGAACCAGACACCAAAAAAAATTGAGAACCATAGTACTCTGCCATCCTATAAAATGAGGCCATATTTATAAAGAGCTTTGCAAACCCTGAGCACTCTGTAAATACTAGTTATCATTATGGCCACCTGGTGTGTCAGTGGGAAAAGCAAAGGATGTGGAGTCAGGAAGACCTGAATCCAAATCCAGCCTCAGAGATTTATTAGCTTTCTGACTCTGGGAAAGTCACTTAACTTCTTTCTGCCTCAGTTTCCTCATTTGAAATAGGGGGATAATGATAACATTTATCTCCCAGGGCTGTTATGAGGATCAAATGAAACAATATTTGTAAAATACTTTGCAAAACGTTATATTGATACTAGCTATTATAAATACATTCACCTCCTAGTGCTTAGCCCAAGATTCAACTGAGAAGCCCAGGCAAAGCAAGAAAATAGAAAAACACAGAAGTGAAAGAAAAACAGCCTGAAGATGAAAAAGCACAGGTGTGTCCACAGACATATATGTAACAGAGACACAGGAAGAAGCAGAAAACTATGAGATTATTTCATTGCACAGTCTGAACATGCCTGCACATCAGTGCATTGATAATGCAATGAACCACAGGAAGAAAAAGAGACAGCTTTCTTGTCTTTATGCTTGTGTTCTGAATCTCAAAGTGGATCCAGGGCACCTTGTAGCAGACCTATATTTTACTGACAAAATGAATTTATTATCTAGTAGTATCAAAAGTTGTTGATGAATACCTTGGTGGGGGACAAGATTAACTGCAGGACTCATATAGCACATTGCACCTGCTGTCAACTAAGGGGCTCCTCTGCATTGACACTGACTATCCCTTGGCAGGGGATCAGGGCTCAGGCTGAGTGTAATGACAGGACCACCAGAAGAGAGAGGTAACAATGAAAATGAATGAACAGTAACGAGGGGAAAAGGTATTGGGAATTTGAGGCTTTTAGAAAAATGTTAAAATTAGCCTTTACTTACACAATCTGATTTTTTTAAAAAAGCATTTTAATTAAAATCTGACAACATAATATGCTTTTAAATAGCACAGAAAAGGGAGTCTTAATTGAGGTTTTGCAATAACTTCCCAGGGCTGTCTAGTTAGCTAGTATTTATAACTTTTAGGTTTGCAAAGAGTTTTATATATGTTACCTCATTTGATTCTCACGAATACCTTGTGAAACAGATACTATTTTGATCCCCATTCTACTGACTAGGAAATTAATTGAGGGAAATTAAGTCATTTGCCCAGGGTTACACAAGCATTTATTAACTGCTTACTATGCGTTAGGCACTGTGCTAAGAAATGGAGATACAGAGAAGGCAAAAGATGGTCCCTGCTCTCAAGGAGCTCACAGTCTAACGAGGAGACAAAATGAAAATAACTATGGACAAACAAGATATAAACAGGATGAATTGGAGCATACCTTGAGTAAGATCTGAACTCAGGGCTTTCCTGACTCCAAGACCAACACTCAATCTCCTCTACCACCTAGTTGCACAAGGAGAGCTATAAAATTTTCAAACTTCCCCTTTACCCCCCCAAAACATTTTAATTTAAAAATGAATACATGCCATGCCATATGCCAAGGGTAGAGGAATCAATGTGTTTGACTAACAAAATAAATTACTGATGATAAAAAATAGGGTGTGATACCTCTAAAAAGCTGAAGTGTTTCATGGAATCTGCTCTAATTCAGGCCAGTGCAATGAGTATTTAAAATAAGGGGGAAATCTTATTTAAGAAAAGAAGAATATATAAAGCAAAGAAAAAGACAAAATTATAATTTTCTTTTCTGACATAAAAACTCTTTAGAAAATAACAATTGAGATAATGCAGATAAAGCCCTTTGTAAACCTAATAAAGGCATTGTACAGGGTGTCCCAAAAGTCTTAGAGTAGTTTTAAGTTCTTAAAAGCTGGCATTTAAATTATCAAAACCTAAATTGCTTCAAATTGAACTAAGACTTTGGGACAGCCTACATAAAAAGTCAGCAATTGACAATACTACTCAAAAGAATTAGCCATTAACTGGTTCAAACACATGAGCTAGCAGGTAACTTTTTTCCCCAAGGATGTTAGTTGAATTTTCTCTGATATATAATTTGTTGGAATTCAAAGTCAGTATCCTAAGATAATATGACCCTTAAAAGGAGATTAAGTCAGCTCTGATGGACACCTATCCTTGACACTCCTTAGGACTAATTCAGGCTTAACTGAGGAGACAAGAAGTTCAAATCAACATACATTTATTAAGTGCACCTTTAACTAATTGATGCTAAATTGTCTTCTAAATGGTTCTAGATCCCCAGGGAAATCCAAGCATGTGCTTGGAAGGGTGAACTCTCTCAGTCCCCCTTCCTGTATTGCATTCAGACATGGTACAGAGAGCTTTTGAAGGGGAAAAGAGAAATGAAGACTTCTAAATAGAAGACCTGAGTGTCTGAGAAAAGGGCTTTGACCTTGGAAGGAATATAGAAAGGCAGGCTAAATTACTGTATAAATGAGAGATACTGTCGGTAGTTAGGAGTGGGTGTCTGCACACATCTTTCCATGTGCCTGTGGAAGGTGGATTTTGCTTGTGAAAGATCTGAGAAAACAAAGCCCATTCAGTATAGGCACGACAAGGTAAGTCGGAACTTCTGGGAAGCTTCTTTGTTAATGAGAGCCCTGCAGAAAGCTCATGAAGTGTTTTGTGTGAACCAAAACAAGCACAACATAAATGAGGGGGAGGAGGAAGTAATCAGAGGTAGTTACAATCCCTGGTCCCCTCTTGGGCCTTAATATTAGCACTCCAGCCTTCTCCTTTCTCACTTCCCTTTCCCTGAGTGGAAATCTGAGTTCCTTTTTACAGCCCCCAGACTTGCCCTAATTAATTCCACTGCCCAGGTGCTTTTGAAGTCAAGACAAAAAGGACTATGGACAGAAGATCACTCTGGAATCCAGAAAGTGGCTTCTATGACATATATTTCCCTATAAATCTCCTTGAATTTCTGTATTCTCTTTTCTGGAACAAATTGAAATAATATACAAAGCCAGAAAGGATATCTATCTATTCACATGATTTTCTTTTCTGACAAATGTACAGATAAGTACTAGCCTGTTAATGAAGCCAAAACATTGGACCTTTCCCTCCACTTTTCCACCCATCAAGATTTCATTAAAGGCACAATATCAGAGACATTTAATACAATTGTGGATGGATTTCTCACCATCCACCTCCAGCTATTGGAAATGAATGACCACAGAAATAACATAAATGAGTTCAGCCCTCACCAACCACTAAATCATTGGGGAAAATAGCAATTGCTGTTTGAGTTCCAGTGATTATTGTCAAACTCTTCCAAAAGGGGAGGGGAAAGATTAAAGGATGTCTTAGCCTTTATTAAATGCAATTTCTTTAATGTTCAGACAAGTGGAATTTAGGATAGTGAAAAACCCTGCTGAGGCCATTTACCGAAGACAGTGAGAAAAGACCTTAAGTCCAAATACTTTAGGATGCAGCAGTGGGTAAAAGCACATAAATAAGTTTTATGATTAGATTTTGATACAATTTCAAGTCTAGGTTAACAACAAGATGGAGGGGTTGGAGAGTGAATTTAGGGTGGGGGCGACTGTATGAGAGACTTTTGTTGCAGTAGATGGAGCACCGGGCATGGAGTCAGGAAGACCAGGGCTCAAACCCAGCCTCACTAGCTGTGTGACTCTGGGCAAGTCACTTAATCTCTGTTTGCCTCAGTTTCCTCATCTGTAAAATGGGGATTGTAATAGCAGTCAAATGAAATAGTAATTGTAAAGCTCTTAGCACAGTGCCTGACACATAGTAAGTGCTACATAAATGTTAGTCCTTTTATTCTTGTTATTATATATATATATAAAATATATACATATATTATTTTATATATATTTTGTATATATCTCCTATATTATTGTATAGGCTAGAATGGAAAAGTTTGAAAGGACAATGCAGTTTTTTTGACACTTTCAGTACTCCAAATCACTTGACTTCTCTCTCCATATAGAAGTAATCTCTACTTACTTTCTAAGTCACAGGAAGTGGTACCAACAAAGCAAGGCTTAAGATACAGTACTAGTAGCATTCCAATATTAATAATGAAAAAAATGGTTCCTCCCTAACCCCATCCCCTCCTCCTATTAATATGTTTCTTAATGGAAAAGGTTAGGACAAACCCAGTCAGTTAAGAATTAAGGTGCTAGACATTTTAAATCTTGTCTTCCAAAATCACCCACCTGGTATTAATAAAAAAAGACCTTTGGCTTTTTATGAGATTTACCAAGCTTATCATGTAGGTGGTAGCACACAAGGATGGCAGTGCACTCCCCAAATTCCATTTAAGTCCTTGTCTCCAATTAGCTTTATGCCAGCATGTTTCTCTAATCTTTTGCATTCTCCTCACTACAAGCTCTTTGTACTCTGTTCCCATTTTAATTTGCTTACTGTCTTATCACAGTTTTGTACAAGCTTTAACTCTGCAGTGTGTCATTTCACATCATCACTGCACCAAGTCCTATCTCTTTCCTTGTGACAGTGTATTGTGAAAACATCTCTATGTGAAGAGTCTCCAGTGAATCCATGCCAGAAAGGACATCACGGCACAGGCTGTGTTAGCATGTCCTCAATGGGCCATTGTTTCCCAGGGCTTCATATTTGCCTGAAAGTGAGTTTCAGCCACCAATTCAGCTGTTTGGGGATGGGAGTGGAGAGGGGAGTGAGAGAGATGTCATCTACTCTTTTCATCCTGCTCTCCAAAGAGGACAGGAGAGAGAACACAATGCAGCTGTTTGAGAACATGAAACAATGCCTTCTTGATACAGAATTGAATCTGCCTTTCTGAAATGACTGTTGAGATTATGACAATAATGGTGGCCAACAGTGATCTTAAATTCCTCTGTGTGACTGTCATTGTTCATAAGAGTCAGTATGGCATAGTAAATGGAGAACTGAACTTGAAGTCAAATCCTGGAGTTCAAGTACAGTCTCTGTGTGACCCTGGGCAAGGCATTTGAACTTTCAATGCCCTGGACAATTCTCTGATACAATTACTAAGAGCACTAATGAAACCAGAGGTCAGTTTTTGTCCCTCCCAAAAGTACCTGTAATACCTCCTTCAAAGGACTTTCTGAGGGTCAAATGAAATTGTGTATGTAAAGCCCTATGAAACAGTAAGCTATCACTGTTATTAAAAGTAGGAGTATGATAAGCAATGTGGGAATCTGTTTCGCTTGACTTGTACAAGTTTCTAACAGGGGTTTTGTTTTCTTGCTTTCTCAATGGGAAGGGATAGGGATTGGATGGGAGGGAGAGCATGTATACTGGAAAATAAAATAAACATGAATTAAAAAAGAAACAAAGTGATGTGTTTAGATTACATGACCACAAAGTTCCCTTTCAATTCTCAATCTAAATAAGAACAAACCAATGGTACATATGTAAAAAAATAATTTGCTCATTTACAATATGCAGAAATTAATTCCCTCACCGCTACTCCTAGTTTCCCAAGCTGTCTATTGAACCAGAAGAACCTAAGGCCTCGCAGTGCTAGGGACTACATAGTAAAGGAATGTGTACTTTGGTCTACAAGTATGTCTTTCTTTATGCTATGAAGGTGTTTCTAAGGAGGCTATAAACTGAGATTTTGCCATTTAACTCTAGTTTCTGTGGGTATGAATTCTCACTCAAATGTATGTGTGTGTATGTATGTATGTAGTAATTATTCCTATTCCATTTATGTTTCTTCATAATAACCCAACAAGGGAGGTAGAACAAAAATTTTACAGATGATGAAAATGAGGAAAAGGAAGTCATTATCCTAAGATCTCTGTTCTTGACTTAGGCGTGTTCCCCGGAGAGATAAGGTGAAATACATGGGTAGAAATAGCTAGGAAGAGCGTTAAATCTGTAAGTGTGGGCCCCCAAACAAATTCTCCTGACTTCCATGTTGATTCTTAAAGGACCTACTGAATTATGTCTACAAAGGCTCTTGGGTGTCTGATTACTCTAGGTCTGTAAAAAAAACAAAAGCCCCAGATTCCTTTTGTCTCCCTCGGTATAATTCCCTCCTCCAACCCCCATGCTCCAGGGACTAATCTGAATTAAGAATTAGTCTGATGTGATTGCCTATGCAGAGTTTTATCTCCTCGTGTCAGAGAAAGCCGGAGACCTCCTAATAGTCATCCTGAGGAAATAAATGTCTCCTATCATTTTGGGTGTGAGTCAGTGTGTGTGTGTGTGTGTGTGTGTGTGAGTGTGAGAGTCAGTGTGTGTGTGTGCATGTGAGTGTGTGTGTGAGTCAGTGTGTGTGTGTGAGTCAGAGTGTGTGTGTGTGAGTGTGTGTGTGTGAGTCAGTGTGTGTGTGTGTGTGAGTCAGCGTGTGTGTGTGAGTCAGTGTGTGTGTGTGTGTGAGTCAGCGCGTGTGTGTGTGTGAGTCAGTGTGTGTGTGAGTGTGAGAGTCAGTGTGTGTGTGTGTGTGAGTCAGCGTGTGTGTGTGTGTGAGTCAGTGTGTGTGTGAGTGTGTGAGTCAGTGTGTGTGTGTGTGAGTCAGTGTGTGTGTGTGAGTCAGTGTGTGTGTGTGTGTGTCTGTGTCTATATGTGTGGATTCCTCAGGTCACTAGTATATAGTATAGTTATATTAGAATTTTAAATGAGGTAGATATATTTCACTTCCTTGAGACTAATTATTAGTAGTAATACTAATCCTAGTAATTATTCCTACTCCGTTTATTGTTTTTTCATAATAACTCAACAAGGGAGGTAGAACTACCTCAAGGTAGTAAATAGGAATGCTAATTAATATGAAAACTAGAATTCTGAACCCAGAACTCCTGATTCCCTGTCAAGAGTATTCTTTTTACTAAACAATGCTACCATTAAAACACCTATAGCTCCATTCTGGCTTCACCACTGACTCTAGAATAGGAATTCTTAACCCAAGGTCCACTAATTTGCTTTTGTGCTTTGATAACTGCATTGCAATATGATCAGTTTCCTTTATACTCCTATGTATTTTATTGTATGCATTTAAAAACATTAATCTGAGAATGGGTCCATAAGCTTCACCAGACTTCCTGACACACATACACTACAATTAAGGATCTCTGGTCTAGAATGCTTGGAAGATGGGCAAAAACTTCATCATTATTCTGGTAAGGACCAAATATACTCAACAGACTAAATATACAGCCTAAACACTTAGGAGTGCACTCGACTGTCTTAGTATGTTTTGTAACAAAAGACAACCTAGCACCGTTTTGCTTTTGAAAAGTAATTACAAAAGAACTAAAAATTGAGGAAGTGTTCATCAGCTGGGAGGAATGACTGAACAAATTATGACATATAAATGTGATGGAATAATATCAGGCTGAAAAAAATAGCATGAAGAGGACAAGTTCAGAGAAACCTGGAAAGACTTAGATGAACTGATGTGAGCAGAAGCAGAACAATTTATAATAAGAAAAGTATTGTAAGGACAAAAAAACTTGGAAAAATTTAAGAACTCTGATCAAGGCAATAACCAACCAGGATTCCAGAGAACTCACACATATTCAAGCATGCCATGCATCTCCCAACAGAGAGGTGATGGAAACATACTGTTTGGACATATTCAATGTTGGAATTTGTTTTGATTGACCATATGTGCAAAAGCACATGTCCGTTCAGGTCTGCATATGTATTTTATAAGGATTTGTTTTTCTCTCCTTTCAATGGTGGTAGTAGGGAAAAGGAATGGTGGAAAGTAGCTTTGCATTATTTGAAAAAGTAAAATACAAAAAGAAAAACAACTGATGTTGAAATGATGAAATGTGAAATGTACATAAAGGTTTACACTCTATTGAGTAGGATAGTCCCAATGGCTTTGTAAAGAGAAACAAACTCTCTGGGACACCAAAATAGTAGGCTTCCAGTAATAAATTTGTGTTTACCTCAATAGTCATACTGCCTCTCAACATTTCTTTCTGGGCTACTGGGACTTAATCAGTCCCTCAGGTCTTCAAAATTTGACTGCAACATTTCCCTACTGATTTAAAATATGTTTTTAAAAATAGTTTAACTTCAGTTTAGAATGGTCTTCAGATGGCAGTGTTTCTTAACACTTTATTTTAAGTAATTTTAATAACTCTGACCTTGCCCCCACAGTCCACCTCAAGGCCTCTCTGAAATACTCATTTATAAGCGAATATATATCTATCCAAAAGGAGTTCATTATTTTAAAGAAACTTTACTTTATATTTCCAATTATAGAAAAACTAAGAAAACTCTTATCTGTCTTCAGTAAATTTCCAAATAGTTTTCTGAATTCTAATTTTCTAACTATTTTCACTCTGAAAATGGAAAGAGTATCTAATTTGTAGTCTTGGTTCAAATCTCAGCTTTTCCAATGTACTACCCATGGGATCTCAAGACATTTTATCTCTTTGAGACTCAGTTTCCTAATCTGTAAAACGGAAGGCAATGATAATATCTGCTTTGATGGGTTGTTGTAAGGATCAAATGAGTTACATATCTAAAGTACTTTGCAAACCTTAAAGCCCTATGTAATTGATATGCAATATCCCTTCCACATTGTGACTTTTCTCATCATGATTTCAAAAGATAGCAGGTTGACATAAGAAATTAAATGGCAATTTTTGGGGAACAGCTTGCAGACTACACACAAAGGCCAACAGATGACCCAGAAGAATTTTTGAAACTCAGAAATGCATAAAATATATGTATAGTATTGTATAATATTGACCCTAATTTGACAATAAGGTACTGTGAACACCCCATAAAAGAAAAAGAAAAAAATTGAGACTTCTTATGGGACTTTTTCAGTGTCAGGCCACTGAACCCATAACCCCTGTGATGTGGAAGGGATAATCATGTGTGTGTGTAGACACACCTAACAGGTATACACACAGAGAGAAGGTACATCTTTATTTATAGAGTCAGTGTAGTATAACTGACAAAGCACTGAATAAAATCTAGCCTCTGATACTAGCTAGGTACATGCCTCTAAGGAAATCACTTAAGGGGTCAGCCTCAGTTCTATTTTCTTTAGAATGGGGATATGATACCACCTACTTCACAGAGTCACTGTGAGAATCAGATGAGATAATATGTGTACATTTGAAATGTCTATTACTATTATTTATGGCAGTGATGTCAGGAGAACCCTCTAAGGGTTGTGACGAAGACACAACATATTTCATTTCACAATTAGATTTAATGTTAAAAAAATACATTGCCTGGGGGAAATACAGACTAAACTTTTACGATGTGAATGTTTAATGTTAAATTCCTTTTTAAATCAGGTTTTGATAAGAGAAAGGGCACTTGAAGGGGAAGCAGGATACTACCTTAAGGTATAGACTGAAAGAAAAAGCTAGAGGCTCCAAAGTCAGACTAATTTTGACCCCTTCTTTTGTTTGTATCCCCTATTGATTATCCACTCCAAGTCTCCTCTCCCCATAAAATAGCACAAGTTTGTAGCTGAGAGGTACTGTGGAAATCATCCAATCCAAGGGTTCTTAACCATTTTTATGTTATGGACTCCTCTGGCAACCTGGTGAAAGCTATGGAAGCCGTCTCGGAATAACGTTTTAAAATGCATAAAACAAACTACTTATTCTTTCAAAGGAAATCAATTTCATTGGAATATAGCTATCAAAATGTTTTTAAGAGGTCAGAACCCTAGGTTAAGAACTTGATCTAGTCTAATATTGTTTTATGGACAAGGAAATGGAGACTCATAGAGGTTACTTAGGCATCAAGATATCCATGGCCTGGTGTAAAGTTCCAGGTTTCTTTCCAGGTTATTCTTAAAAAAGAGCTGATTCAATATAACAGGAAGGAGACTACATATGGAGTTATACACCTTGGGTTCAAAATCTGGCACTGCTACTTAATGCCAAGGGTCACCTAGGTAGTAAGCGGGAGTAGTGTTCTTTTTTTGCTCGATTGCAATGGATCTTTATGAGGCCAGGCATGATAGCCCATGACTGTAACCTTTGCTCCTAGGGAAGCGGCGACTAGCAGATTGTTGGAGCTAGGGAGTTTTGAACTGCAATGGGCAGTTCAATCTGCATTAAGTCCTGCACCCAGATGGTGAGCCCTAAAATCAAGAGTCCATCCATTGAGGTGGAAATGGAGTGGGTAAAGCTACTTTGTCAATCAGTAGCTCATCAGGCCTTCAGATGGCCATTGTACTACCAGCTTAGGCAAGATAAAAAGATTTAGTCTCCCTACAAAAAAATAAAAAAGCTATAAAACCTGGAACTTTCTGCCAGATCTTTGACATCTTGAACCATAGTGACTAAACCCCTACCACAATACTCCAAACTCCAATCATTCTGATTTCACAAAGGCGTGGGCAACTGAAAGGAGATTTGGAGGCAGTGCTGATCATCTAGAAGACCTGCTCTTTTTTATTCAGCATTATTACCATTTCATTATTGCCTTAGAAAAAAGTAATAAAATCTCTCACAATGGAGTTAAGGTAACAACTGTCAGTTATTGCTTCTCCTGGAAAAATCAGGTGCACGGAAGACTATGTTTTCAGGGAGAGAGAAGGGAAAGGAGAAAAGGAGAGGAAAGAGAAAGGAACCAAGCAGTTACTCATCATATTTGAAACATGAGGTATAAAAAGAAAAGCATTGTGCATTTTCCAGTGTCAAAAGTGTTGTCTCTCCCTTTTCTTTCTCCCTTCCTAATCTCCCTCCCCTTCTCTTTTTCTTAAAAGTGACTTGCACACCCTATAAAAAGAGGGAGAAAAATAAAAACTCAGGCAGTTTTCTAGTGCACTCACTGGATTCTGAGGTCACACTCAGGGGCAGCCTTTGCTGCCAAACAAACCAAAAGACATGAGAAGGGAACTGAGAGATATGAATAATCAAGTTGCTTTATCTACCTTTAATTGAGATGTAGCACACTTCCCTCCCCTTATCCAATCTATGCTTCCAAAAAAAAAAAAGCCTTACAATAGTTCCTCAAAACAATCACTTATCTATTCAGGAGAGTGGGGGGATATGCCACTTACCGGAGTACCCTATTTTACTCTTGGAGTTCAAGGGTTAGTCACATTCTGAACCTGTTCTGTTATTGGAGATTTTAATATAGTTGGACTAAATCTAAATAGCATAGGGGAAAGATATGTGGCATGTCTTTGCTTTTATATTTATATTCCAAGTGCTTAGTATAGTGTTTAGCACATGTCAACAGCTTAACTAACATTTTTTCATTCATCCGTTCATTTACCTACCAAAGCTGGCATTATTAGTGGAACAGTTTGAGCAAACCAAGATGCAAATAATATATGTTAGATATACATATATATGTAAATGTAATTTAAAATCATTTTAACATTTGGTTAATTGCACAATCATGCTCCCCTTCTAGAAATTGGTATTTTTTAATGCCTGACACATAGTTGCTGTTTAATAAATGCTGGCTGACCAAGCTTTAACCTTTCTAGGAAGATTAAATTTATAATTAATTTTAAAAATTAAAAATCTGACTCCATATTTTGCTATTTGAAATATGTGCAATTCTCGAATCTGACCAGATGCTTACTCACTTCAAGGACCAGTCCCATATTCATAATATCCAATATAGAAATACCCATTTAATTCATTGATAAGGGAGAGTTGAAATAGGACTGTGCTACGAATCACTTCTAGTGTTGGACAAAAGCAATTCATGGTTTGGGTGGGAGAGCAATTTAAAAAACAAATCAATAATTTATGCACATCAGAACATAGAGGGGTATGTTTTCATTTTATATTTTATTAATTCTAAATCTCCTCACTTTGTACTACTTTGCCAAGTTTAGTATCCTTAAAGTAAGCCCCCCAGTCTACAGAGTATTAAATGCAACATTATACCCTCATCTTGTAAACAGCATACCAGTTTCTTTGTTGCTTTCTGACTCTTTATTGTATGCTTGCCAGTGGAATAATTCTAGTCAAACCTCATCACAAAGTTCTTGTTACCACCATATGTTTTCCCACATTTAGTATTCCAAAGGTTAGCCTACAGAATACAAGATAAAGTCTGTCCTACAGGCAACTGTTCTCATCAATTATTATTTCGACCTTAAGCCCGGGAAAGAGGGCTTATTTTTATATTTTGTGGAGAATTTGAGTGCATTGCCAGAACTAGGAATGTGTGAAATACTAATATTTCTATTAATAATGTCCATCACAATGTATGTTGCAAAAATTAATTTGGTAATTATAAAGAAATAAATTATTTTTCCTTTTGTTCCAGGCTTTCTTTAGTGATGCAGCTGAGATTGTGATCCTATTAATTTTAGATTCTAGATCTGTAACAGAATGGAGCTTTGATAATGTGGTTGTTGTAGGGCATTTTAAAGTTTATGCATGAATTAAAATGAATATTAGTAATCTCTAAGCAGTCAGACAAAAACATGTGGTCTTATTGAAGATGCAGGAGTTCTCAACCAGAAGTTCGTGAACTTCTTTTTTGAATATTTGATAATTATATTTTAATATAATTAACTTCCTCTATATTTCTATGTATTTTATTATACATTTAAAATCACCATTCTGAGTAGGGGTCCAAAAACTTCACCTGATGGTGTACAAAACAGTTGTATAGCTTCAAATCACTGGAAAGCTTGTGTTGATTTGCACTCAAAAGCCTATGTATCCAACACTATCCAGAGATAGAGACTTTCCTTAATAAGTCGCCCTGATTATCAACTGCTCCTTCACAAATACTTTTTTTAACTCCCAGAACTTATATCTTTACTTTGCTTCAGTGATATGTAGAGATAATCATGCTTTGACCCTTCTCACCTTATCATTTTTATCATACCATACCATCTCCACAATCCAGAACTCTGAAAGTCCGCACCATTTACAGTCTCCTCTCCGTCTCTCTGAGTCTCTGTCTTTCTGTCTCCTTCTGTCTCTCTGTCTTTATCTCTCTCTCTATCTCTCTCCCTGTGTGTCTCTCTCTGCCTCTGTCTCTCTCTCTGTTTCTGTCTCTCTGCCTATCTCTCTCTGTGTCTCTGTGTGTCTCTCTGTCTTTCTACTCCTAATTCCTTATGAACTTGGTTTTCACAGCAACCGCCAATATATTTCTTGACACTGATATGTATTAATGACTAGTCCTGTTCCAAGTATATTCAATGGAAAAAGTAATGGAGAGATTTTGAGCATCTCTCAGAAAACAACTCCAGTTCACACTGAAGTTTCATATCTCTATGTGAACTAAGGTTTGGAGAAAGAAGCCAGGAACAGTGCCACAGGAATTCATTCAAACAATGTAGACTCTAGCCATTTGTAAAAGTTTGTAAAAGTTGTTTGGGTATATAAGTCCTGGCATGTTTGAAAAAACCATTCATCTTACTTTACAGTCCTGTCTTCCTTAGCAGTTTTCTGGCCACCAACTCCAAATCATACCAACTCCACACTTGCCATCATGCCCATCTCCTCCCCAAAGGAACTTTGACTCCTATTCTAGAACCATTCTGGACTGTGACTAGTAAGCTTTCTCATTTCCCAGGCTCTAGCTCTAAGCCATAACACTCCCCCATCCCACCCCCTACCCCACACACAGCAGTCTCTGCATCCTTTTTATGTACTGTCTTCTCCTGTGAGAATGTATGCTTCTTGAGGGTGGGTGTTGTCTTCCTTGCTTGTATTTGTCTCTATAGTTTAGCATCATGAGTGGCATACAGTAAAGGTTTAATAAATGCTTTATCTATCTATCAATTGTTGCTATTCACCATTTTCAAAGAGGATCAATGATATCACAGGGTGATGTCTAACTATCAATAATATTGAATGAGGAAGAACTTCTGGAAACATTGTAACAGCTTAGGTGCTAAATATCTGGGTTATTTGGGGTAAGTCACTTAATCGGTGTCTCAGTTTTGTCATCTGAAAAATGAGGGGGTTGGATTAGACAGACAGGGAGGTCCCTTCTACCTCTAGGTCTAGGATGCTAGAACAGGTGGCTCAGTTTCTGTCTTTGTATGTTTTAAAAAGGTGAGTGCTCATCTTCCCTGTGACACTGCCCTTGGTCTGTTAGAACTGGATGCTACTTCCTCTTCAGGCTGTTAACCTCCAGAGTGTCAATAATATACAAACACACAGTGTGCATGTGTACATATGTAAGTATATGTAAGTGTACATACATATACATATATACAATATTATATTATATATACATACATATATATGTATATACATGGGTATATATGTATACATATACATGTGTAAAAAAACCACATCTCTCTTAAGGCATTTATATTCAGGCTTCTCTCCCTAACATCCCAACTAGATTATTAACTTCTTAAGGGAAAATGTTATGGCCTAACATATTTATGTCATATCTAGTATACCTAGCAGTGCTTTTTATACATAGCAGGCGCTGAGTCAATATACATTTTGCTGTCCATTGAACAGTCTGGAATATATATGCAGGATGCCCAAATAGAAGGAAATGCTTACTATCATTTTGGTTGCTGTCACATGAGTTGCATGCTGAACTGGAGAGTACCCATAGGCTCTAGCTTGTATTCTGGAGCATCCAGTTATACTTCTGACACAGGGAGAAGAGGGACAAAGGGAACAGAAGGAGAAGCTGGGGGCTTTGGAACAAACTTTGTCAATGCATAATTTTCCAAAGATGAACCCAGACTATATGACATTTAAAAAGCAGGGTTAGGAGTGCTCCAAAGGGGGTGAACATAACAGTTTTTCAAGTCACTCCTTCATAGGCAGTGAAGGATTTAGTAAAAAAAAAAAAAAACCTGGCCTCATTAGGAAAAAGAAAAGTATGCTGTATCTGGAGTAAGTGAACCTAGGCTTAAACCTAAGCCTCTATGCACTATGTACAACTTATGTTTTGGGAACTCAGTTTTCTTAACTATAAAATGAGGGGGTTTGACAGATAAACTCGAAGGTCCCTTCCAGCTTTAAATCTTAACTTTGCACATCCTGTTCAACCAAACTTTTGTTTACCAAATGGAACAGAATATTTTCTCCAAAGTAGTACTTGCTTGTCTATATTTAAAAGCACAAGGAAATGCCCTTATTTCTCTTAAACTATAACTAGCTTTAGGCAATTGTTTATTTTTTCACATAAGTATAAACATCAAAGTACCTTTTTTTTTAAAAAAAACATTGAAATCTAACTTTTCATTGTACATTATTTACAATACATTCCACAGAATTTGCAGTACTAGGTTATCTTTATAAAGATCCTTCCAATAGCCTATGATATCTATGTGAATAGGGGGAAATAGAATCAATTATAAATGTTGATAGTATTTTAAAGATGTACAGTAGTTATGTTTTTTCATATAATAAACATATTTTGGCTAATGTGGCCCATCTAATTTGCATTAGCTTTTTACAAATTAGAAAAAAAAAAAGTAAGTTTTGTATTTTGAGGACCTATTTTGTTATTTTTAAATACTTTGTGTAAAAATAAATATACCACTTGAATTTTCTAAGTAAATAATATTGATTGCTTATAACAGTATCAGGACCTCTGATATCAAAAGCAGCAGCAACAACAGATACCTTCAAACACAAATTTCTTACATGCTTATTAATTGGATAGCCCGTCAGAATGTTCCACAAAAGAAAAAATTTAATAATTTTGGTAGGATCCTCAAGTTTAAAATTTTATCACTCCCTCGTCAAATAATTTATTTGTGTCCTTAGTGCTTAGCACTGATATAAACATAGTAAATGCTTAATGATTTTTCTTCGCTCTCTTCCTTCCTTCCTTCCTTCCTTCCTTCCTTCCTTCCTTCCTTCCTTCCTTCCTTCCTTCCTTCCTTCCTTCCTTCCTTCCTTCCTTCCTTCCTTCCCTCATGACATCTCATCTTTTCAACTCAGGACCACAAATCTGGAGGTAAAAAGGACATTAGAGTCCATTTAATATATAAGCCCTTCATTTTCCAGACTAGGAAACTGAGTCCTAGAGAGGCGAAATGACTTGAAGTCACAGCTTCAGTGAAGAGTTAATTACATTGCTAACAGAATTCTTGGTTAAGATTGATGATGAGTGCTAAAAGTTTTTCCTGAAACCTAAGGAAGATCCCACCCAGCCTTTCTAATCAATGATGCAGACTTTAAAAGTCCCATTAAAGAAATCTTCCCTTTATACTCCCATGTTCACCTCTCAAGGAGTCAAGAACAAGAGTCCTCCCCTTTTTTCCTCAGGGTTTGTACAAGGCAGAAGAATGTCTATAGATACTGACAATTGGAGAAGGACAGCAAGTCCCTTCTAAACAAATGGCTCACCTGAATGTGTAGCCATGACTACGATTTGCTGCCATCCTGAAGAATGAGTTCCTAGAACAGAGAGCCAAGTATGCTGCAAATGTCAAGGACAAAACCTGGTTGTTGTTTATCAAAGAACTGTTGAAAATCATGATGCAAGGAAGTGGTAACAGAAGGTCAGAAATGTTCCTGCCTCTAGAATACATCTTCTGTAGTGTCCTCATTCTACAGCTGAGGCAGAAGTTCAGTGATAACAAGGGTAGAAGTGACATGCCTAGGTCCGTGCAATCAGTGCACATCGAAAGTAGAATTCTAGTTCTTCCTAATGTTGAAAACAACTCTTTATCCGTTGAACGGCATTGTCTCTCACATTCATATTCACATGAATTCATGGCTATAAAGTGATCTTTTGAAAAGGAGTTAAAAACTGGAGATAAACATGCAAAGAATGAAGAATACAAGGAAACAGAATCATTATTGTAATTTTTGTTTTATTATTAAGCTAGCCCCTCCTGCTTTTTCAGTGTTGCACCTCACTCCTTGACATGTCTTCTTGGATCTAGTAACACTGTGCTGCTGCCTGCTCCTCAGAGAAGACACCCCATCTCTAGGCTCTGGGCATTTTTTCTGGCTTCCCTAGATGCCTACAATCCTATCCCTCCTTTGCTATGACTACTGACTTTCCTCACTTTCTGTAAATTCCAACTGAAATCCTACCTTCCATAAGAAGCCTTTTCCACTTCTTAATTCTTCTTTCTGTTAGTAATTAATAATATACTATAGATATTTCTCTCCCTTTAGAGATGGGTAGTATATATTTATGTATGTATGTATACACACATATGTGTGTATCTGTGTGTATATATATGTGTATGTGTGCATATCTACACACACACATCCACACACACACACATGCTTAGCTTCAAATGGAGGCTGAGAAGATCTGGTAGGGAGGATATTTCAATGCGTATACTTTCATATTTTCTATTTCAGTGTAAACAGAAATACATCCCTCCCCTCCTGCATGCCTTGCAGGACGACTGAACAAACTTCATCTCGTCAATCTAGAATGAATCCAGTTTAATTCTGCTTGACCAAAAATCTCTCTCCATTCTTCTAAAACATGCAATCACCCCAAGCTACATTTCTATTGCAGTTTAAGTGGCTCAGTGTTATCATGGAGGAAAGTACATTTTGATTGAGAAAACAACCCAGGATGTCTTTTGAAAAATAAAAGGACATTCCTTGTGCATCACTTAGGAGGCTGTTCTTAACAGATGGCAAATACAGCTACAATAAGCATTCTTTTAAACCAACCTTTAGAAGTAGTAGGTCATGACACAGTATGTGCTCCTTAATACTCCATCTAATCTCCAACTCATACTTAAGGGTCCAATTCACTCAAAAGTCTTATTAAATACAAAATTTTAAATCATCTGTATTTAATCAATTAGGAGACACAACAAATGCATTCTATCCCTAATAAACACATAACTTCTTTACCATTTGTTTCCCTTTTTTATGGACATTTAGCTCTTATTTTCACAAGTCACAGGCAAATCACCATAAAAGAATTAAGGGAACATAGAATTAGAGCTGAAATTTTCTTTAGAGATCATATACTTCAACCCTTTCATTTTATAAATGTAAAACCTGAAGCTTACAACTACATTAAAAAAATCATTTGGAGAGATACACAGTGAAAAAAATGTCAAGGGAAAGAATGAGAATTGTAGGTATGAAGGGCTTATGATCAGATTTCAAAATATATTGTTAACCAGGAGTTATCAGAAACTATTTGAAAGTGACTCAATAAATCCAAGAATGCAAACTACTAGGAGAAGAAATCACCACTTAACAAAAATTGGACTTTTTTGGAAAAAATGAAAAATAGTTTGGCAGAAAATAGAGTTAGATCAGCACCTTATACCTGATGACAAAATAAGCCCTAAATAGATGAAGAGATCTAAATATAAAAGGTCGCATATTTTTAAACTTTTGGAGAAAATTCATGACTAAAAAAAGACTAGAAAACAGAAAAATTAATGTTGGTTATATAAAATTTAAAAAGCCTTTGCACCAACAAGTTCAGTGTAATTAGAATAAGAGAAATTGGAGGAAAATCTTTATATGAAATAATTTTGATAAAGTTCTGATATCTGACCTATATAGAGATTTAATCAATTATAATTATGAAGAATGAATTATGAAGAATGAATAATGATATTATGAATGTCATTACTCAATAGATAATTAGTCAAATAATATGGATAATGACTTCTCCTGGTTCTCTTTCTACCTGTCAACTGCTCCTTCTCAATCTCCTCTACTTGAATATCATCTATCTCTCTCTCCCGAACAGTACATCTCGCGAGACTCTCTTGGGCCATTTTTGCTTCTCTTTCCACCTTTTCTCCCATGGTGATTTTATCAGATCCCTTGGGTTCAATTATCTCTCCCTGTGGGAAACTCCTAAAAATATCTACCGTTTCCTCATTTGTCTCTTGAACACCAGTCCTATATTACCAAATGCCTAGTGTATGTTTTTGCCTAGATATGCCCCAGACATCTCCAAGGCAAGAAAACAAAAACTGAACTTAAAATATCCTTCCCCTCTTCTCTCTCTTCCTCTGTCTCCTTCAAAATAACTCATTTCTATTGACACCCCACTCTTCTCATCAAACACCTTTTCTACTTTCTCAACCCCCAATATCCAATCATTTCCTAAATCTGGTCAGATTTAATGTATAACATACATATTATATCTATCCTCTGTCATTACTCAGGAATTCTCTAACAGTTCTAGCTTTTATCTCCTTACTTAAGTCTCTCAATTTGTCTCCTTATGCTACTTCCCTTTTCAAAGGCTATCTATTATTGCTTCTTAGATTAATATATATTTATATACATATGTGTATATATCTATATGTATACACATTTATACAGATATGTGTATGTATGTGTGTATGTATGTATCGACCCAGCTTTTAAAGGACTCCATACTGACTCCCAACTATCTTTGCAGTCTTATTTCATATTGTTTACCTTTATACACTCACCTTTCTAGTCAAATGAGCTTGTTAGTCATTAAACTTCCTTGTACAGGCATTTATTGCAAAAACTGTCAACCTTGGAGTCATCCTTGACTATTCATTCTCCCTCACTCCCCATATCTAATCAGTTGCCAATCTTTTTTCTGCCACCAAATTATCTCTTGCATCTCTACTCACATGTCTACCACCCTAAGTAGAGCCCTCATTACCTCTTACTTGAATTACTTCAATTGCTTCCTAAATGTTCTTCCTGGTTTAAGTCTCTGCTTTCAGCTTCCACACAGCTCCCAATGTTATATTCCTAAGGCACAGGTCTAGCTATCTCACTTCCCTGCTCCATAAACTGCAATGGCTCCCTCTTATTTCTAAGATCAATACAAACCCATTTGTCATATAAAGCTCTTCACAGCCTGGTTCCAGCCTACACTTCCAACTTTATTATAAATTACTCCCATTTATGAATTCTAGGATTTGGTCACATTGGAATTCTTTCTGTTCTTTACATGGCACTTCATTTAATGTTTCCATGATTTTGCACAGGGTGTCCTGCATGCTTTTAAGACTTTCTTTTCCAATTCTAAAAATGTCCATTTCTAAAAATGCTTAGTTTACTTGTGGAGAGAAGGAAGAAAAAAGGAAAGAAGAAAGAAAGGAAGGGAAAAAGGAGGGAAGGAAGGAATTAGTAAAGAATGGAAAGAAGGAAGGAGGGAAGGAAGGAGAGAGGGAAGAAGGGAGGAAAAGAAGAAATTAGGTAACATGGAACTGGTGTTTAAGAGAGAAATAAGGGAATGATAGTTCTATTTGGGAGTTACCCACATCGATAACTGAATTCAAGGAATTTGATAAGGGAATGAATGAAGGAAGAAAGGATTGAAAGAAGGAAGGAAAGGAGGAAAAGAAGGAAACTGAGGCAAATAGAAATCAAGTGACTTGTCCAGGGTCACAAAACTAGTAAGTGTCTGAGGCTGGATTTGAACTTATGTCTTCCTCACTCTAGGCATTTTATAACTGCCTGTGGGGGAAAACAAACAAGCACCTTAAGGACAGAAATTCTTTCTTCTTTGTCTTTTTGTAACCAACATCCAGCACAGTCTTATACATGGCAATCATTTAATAAATGTGTCATGAGTAAATTGAATCAGAAGCCTGATCCATGGAATGATTAATCATTTGATTTCAGGGGTCTTGGTAATACAAGAGAGCAGTTCTCCTTTCTTGGTAGAGAGGAGGCAGACTATGAGATCTGGGGGGTGGCTAATGTGATGCAAATAGATCTGATTGCTGTATTACCTGGTTTTGTTCGATCATTTTCTTTTATTACTTAAGGAGACCTGGGATGGGGGAATGATTGTGAAGTAAAAAAATATAAAAGCATTAATAAAACCTCAAAAAAAAAGAAAGAAACTAAGGCTGAAAGAGATCAAAAAAAAAGTTTCTTAACACTCCATCCATAATTAGAAAAGCTGAGAAGCAAACCCAGGTCCTTTGAGTCCAAATCCAGTTTCCCCCACCCACCCACTATATAACTCAATTATTACAAACCACTTTAAAGCAATTACATATCCGAAGAAAGAATATCCTTATTTGAATTGTTTGTTGTTGGTTCTTTGAAATTTTTTTGAGATTTTGAATATCTTTTTTTTAACGAATCTACTAATCCTTCATTTAATTCAATATCCCCACAAATGGACCAAGTAATCACTAATTGATTAGATCATTTACTTCTATAAACTGCTTTGTCTTTAAACATATGCTAGCTTATAATAAAATGGACTCCTTTATTAGCAATTAATATTCAGTTGACTGTTTTCTCTTCTGAATTAATTTTATAAGAGAGAGAACTTTTTTCTTCTACATTGTAGGGTACAGTTTTTAATATCAAACAGTGGTCTACATTTTCTTAGAAATCATAATATTGTGGCATTTATTATTTATCTTTTTCTAAAAAAAAATATCATAGAAAGGTATAGACTTTCATCTTCCTCTTTTGGATATTGGAGTTAGTGAGGAATTTCAACAGTCAGAACTTTTCAGGTTCCCATCCACCTCTTACCATCTGTCAGTGGTCTTCCCCCAAAGCTTTGCCTACCACTCTTTTCACCTTTCTAATATTCTTGCTAGGTGACCCCACTAGTGCTCTAGAATCACTTACTTTGCCAAAACCTTAAACCCAGAGCCCTTTGAAGCCCATACATTGCACAGCAATAGGTCCTTGCCCAAACGCCACTTGATGGATGTTTTTTGGGACACTCCTGCCTTCAGAGTGATTATCAATAGTAACTATTGCTCTTTCTCACCCAGCTGGACTTATTTTTTTTTTCTTTTGCTCATTAAAGGGGCCATTCCCTGATTATTTCTTAAAGAGGCCTATCCACTGAATGGGCATTACCTCACTCTAAGTGAGTACCTGAATAGGGCAAGGTCTCCTAGTGTATTCAGGGCCTTCTCCAGTCATCCTGATGAATATCTGTTCACTGGATCCAGATGCCCAAGAAGGGTCTCCTCAGCTCTCCCTCACTCAAAACAAAGTCAAGTGCAAGTCATGTCATCATTACCCTGATGTCATGGTCTTCTTTGAAAACCGAGGACAAATACACAGACTGTATACATGTAAATGATTCTTAAATTTGTGTTCTCAGTCTCCTGCACATTAGTTTTTTTTAAAAAAATTTCATCTTAGATGAACATCTCCTAGGTATATAATCTTTCAGTCTTCCTTGACTTTAGCCCCTTCTCCCGTCCTCCATATCAAATAAGTTGACAAATATTGTCATTTTTTTCTCCATGACATACCTCAACATTTGTCTGTTTTCTTCACTCACGTGACCACCTCCCTAGTTCAAACATTTCCTACCTCTCTCCTGAATTATTGCAAAAGTTTCCTAATTGATGTCCTCGCTTTCATCTTTTCCCTTCTCCAAGTTGTCCTCTACAGAGGTGCCAAAAAATAATCTTCCTAAAGGATTGTTCTGAATATTGACTTCTCCCTTTGCTTTGGAATAAAATAGATATGGTTCAACTGATCATTTGAAGCTCTCCATAGTTTGGTTTCATCCTATCTTCCCAGGCTTCTATCATATTACTCCCTTTCATATACTTTATGTTCTAATAAAATTGACCTTTTTCTTTCTTAAATTCCATATTCTATCTCCAGCCTCCATGTTTTTGGATGGTTTGTTTTCCATGCCTGGAACACCCAAATTTCTCATCTACATTTCTTAGCATCTTCGACTTCCTTTGAGGTTTACTTTAGTTATCACCTCCTACTCAAAGCTTTTTTCCTGTGCTCTTAATTCCTTTTCTTAAATTACTTCATTTATCTATATACTGCTGTATTCTGTAGCAATAGCAAACTCATTGAGAATAGTAGGTGGTTTTGTTTTTTCCTATAATTCTATCCTCAGTACCATTGTGCCTTGGATATAGTAGGTGTTAGGTCAACGTTTGTTGGATTGAATTACATCTCAGGATTATGCAGAAGAATATCTGTGCATTTCACCTTTTGGTTTTAGGTAATGATTCTAATTTTAAAAACTTCCTGCAGGATTGCCATCTTCTGAATCATTTTGTATGAAGAGAAAGATTAACCAACTTCTTTAGGTTTCACTGTGTGTGAAATTTGCCTAAGTGATTTGCTTGCCACTAACAGAACCTCAAAAACAAACTCTATTATGAAGTACTTCCAAGTAAGTTACAACCTTAATTGGATGGAATAGTCTGCAATGCCTGACCAAAGTCACAAGCCTCAATTTTGCTCAACTTGAATATTTGATATTTTAATATTATCATCAACTCTGCAAATATAAAAATATGAAGGAAATCACAAACTAAATGGATGAGATCTTTTTCAAAAAATGTACTTTGCCAGTGAAACACTCAATGTTCAAGCATTAACATTCTGGCAAGGCTAGCCATATTCAAAAGTAATGATAAAGAAAAGCTAACAAAAGTAAGGCCACCTAATGTTGAGCCATTTCAGTCGTTTCCAACACTTTGTGACCCCATTTGGGGTTTTCTTGGGAAAGCTACTGGAATGGTTTGCATTTCTTTCTCCAGCTCATTTTACAGAGGAGGAAGTTGAAACAAACAAGGATAACTGACTTGCCCAGGGTTACACAGCTAGTAAGTGTCTGAGGTTGAACATGAACTCATGAAGGAGCCTTCCTGATGAGAAGCCCAATATTCAATCCACTGTGTCACCTAGCTCCCAACATAGGAGTAGGAAGTTTTTTTATCACCTTCCCCTTTTTTGTCTTTTCTCCTTTCCTGTCTTCTATCACTTCAAGACATCTGCTAAAATTGCTGTATTGGTATATTCTAAAAATTCACTCAAGAAAAATCACTATGTAACTCAAACAAATACACAAAAAATAAACCTCCTCTTTGTTAATTCACTCAACTCCATTTACTTCTCTGACCTCTTTCTTCCCTTTTTTCTTACTTTCATCTAATTTCTCCTTTTCATTTGCATTAACCTCCCTTTACTTCCTAACCTCCTTTCTTTGCTGAAAGTGAACCTCAGAGGAAGTCAAATCTGATTAGCCCTTCTAGAAAAGCAATCTTGGGTCAGTGGCTCTCCTACTCTCAAGTTAAATCAAGTAGCATTTATTAAGCACTTTATTAAGTCCCAGGTACTGTGTAGAGTACTAGGTATCCAAAGAAAGGCAAAAGACAATCTCTGCTTTGAGAAACTGTCAATCTCAATGGGGGAAATAATATGCAAACAGCTTTGTACAAACAAGATACAGGATAACTGGGAGTAATTTCAGAGGAAAGGCACTAACATGGAGGAGTGGGGAAAAAATTCCTTACAGGTGAGATTTTAGATGAGAATCTTAGGAAGCCCCCAAAGCCAAGTTTTACAGTCTTTTTAAGCAAAGGTTTTATATCTCTTCTCCACCTTTTCCAGATATGAGATTTCATTAGCAAAGGAAATTTTTTGGGAGGAAACTTTTATCAAATGCAGATCAATAGCTAGTTTGCAATTTATTGTTTCAGTGAGTTGCCTAAAGCATTGGGAAATTAAATTGAGGGTCACACAGACAGTAAGGTCAGTGTGGATCTTTAATTTTATTCTTCTTGTCTCTAAGGCAAACTCTCTATTATATTATACTGTTTCTATGGGCAGTTGGTGGGGCAGTGGATAAAGAGCAAGGAGCCTAGAGTCAAGAAGACCTGAATTCAAATTGTTCTAGTTTTGTTTGACTCTGGGCAAGTCACACCACCCTGTTTGCCTCAGTTTCCTCATCTGTAAAATGATCTGGAGAAGGAAATAGCAAACACTCCAAAATCTTTGCCAAGGAAACCTCAAATGAGGTCATGAAGAGTCAGACATGACTGAAGTGTCTAAACAACTGCTTTTATCTAAAGAAAGAAAATACTTCAAATTGATACTTTATTCATTATTATCCTTATTTTGCTTCATAAGTGATCAGAGGGGGTAGGTACACTTGGGTGATTCTGTGTAGCAACCAACTTAGGTACATTAGCATTACATGCCATGATTATTAAATTAAACAGTCTCATTTGAGCTAAAGCAAACAATTGAAATGGAAGGAAAATGTTGAAAGGGCCTGGGGTGGGTGAGAGAATCTCTTCTGAGGTCAGGAATGCTTCCAGAGGGAGCAAAGCTATTATTATAACAAAATCTCATCTACTAAATAGATACTTCTAACTCACACAGATTCAGCATTAATTTACTTTCCATTTATAAAAAGTTTACCCATAAAATAATATGACCAGAAATAAATAATTAGCCACAAATCTTGCTAAATGCCTTACTCATCTCTCCCCCCTTTTTAGTATCTCCTATACAATGTCCTTGCTCTCCAATTTTATAACTCTCAGGTTTAGTTTAAATATGTAGGAAAAGTATAATGTTACCTTTTTACGTTGAGAGCTATCTCAAACCTAGCTCAAAATATGAGAGACCGCATCTAAATCTTAAGAAAAACAATAAAATTGATTTAGAAGCTGTCTCCTCCCCATACTTGACAAAACATATTTTGAGTAAATATTTCCCTATCAGATATTTAAAATATTTAGCAAACTCACCTTTAAAAAAAAAACTTCATCAGAATAATAAGCACTTATGTGTCATTTACAGAAAATCTTTCAGATCTTAAAAACTGAAATTATTCTTGTATGCGTAAGATCACACTTTGGAGCTATCACCTAGCTCCCTACCACACAACTATGGATCATGTGATCCATAAGCAAAGGTGCCTGAATCAAACTAGAGACAACAAAATGATCAAGGCGCAAATGGAACTTTGATGCTTAAAGCCTGAAACAACTTAATCTATCAAAAAAGCAAAACAAAATCCCCAAATCCTATAAAACCAATTTGGGTAAAAATGAGGCTGAAACACATAAAAGGAGGCACACTCACCTGGCTAATGGGTTCTTTTGTAGGGGGCTTTCCTCTTCTGGCTGTGCTGGTAGCCAGGGTGGTGGTGGTTTCCATAATGGATGTGGACATCTCAGACTGCATGGCTGTGGCTGTTGACTCGGTTGTCATAGAGGAAGGCACTTCACCAACCAGTCTCACATTTCCCACTATCGCGATGTTGGCATCATTTTCGGCTGCCATATTCAGAACTTTCAAGCCATTGTAGTAAAGACCAGACAGCTGGCCCTGGAAGGGGTGGCCCTGCTCTTTCCCGCCAATTATAATGGTTGCTTGGCTATTGAAGATTGTGAGCTGACGCCCTGTAAAAATAACATTACATACATGCAAAAATGTTGATTGTGAACTCTATATTCTAAACAGGATGACAAAACAGATCTTTCATGGGGTGAATAATGAGAGCAATAAACTATAAGATAGGCATTTGACTCATAATTCATTGCTTTTTAATGAGGTGTCCATGAAATGCATACTATTGGCAAATACTTATAATTGCTTAATTAACTCTCAATGGGTTACTTTTGCTAAAAGACCAATCAAAGTTGTCTATACCAAATTTATTTTTAGTAGATCCTTTCCCCCTTTTTTTCCTGAGGTCTTGCTATTTCACTTTTGAGTCTTGGTTGTCAAATTCAAAAATGCAAAATCTTTGGCAGGATTTTGAACATTTCAAGGATTTGCCACACTGAAATCACCACTGACAGATACTAACCTGCAACTAGAGAATATAAAGTTTCTTTTTTTTAATTTAAGACTTAAAGGTCTCATAATTCAGGTAATGGCCATACAGAAGTAAGGTAAATGAGAGTTTACTTTTAGAATGTAATGTTTCTTTGGCTCATTTGAATGATTCTATTTCTCCGGCATTCACACTGAAAAGAAATGCATGGTTCACACTGATCACATCCAAGGCAAGGATTTTAAATCTATAAATAAATAGATCTGATTGGCTTTCAGCAAGTCTATCAATTAAAACAAAAGAAAAAGAAAAGTTTTAGATGTAAAAGCGGCTTCAGGAATGATACACATACCAATGGAGAAATTATGACACATTTCATTCAACAGAAATCTTCAGAAACAGTACCATTATTATCAAATTGAATATCCACTTTAGCAGACTGGTTTCTGCTAATAAAAAGCATGCACACAACTTTAAGTCCAGTTTTAATTAGGGTTTGTTCCCAAATCCTCTTAGAAAGTTGCAAACGTTAAAGGGACTTTGTTTTGACCGGCAAGACATATTGCCCACTATTTAAGATACCTACAGTTTAAACAAAGAGTTTTTCAGGACCGTAATGAAGATATCAGAACTACATATATTTTAGTTAATAATTTAGATGTTGGAACATGTAATATAATCTATGAATGATTTATCATTTTGGGTTAATGTTTGCTATCAGTACCTTCATAGATTGAGTTAGTGGATTATATTTAACAGTCCCTTTAACCTTAAGTTAACAGGGTAAGATTATTATACAGCTGGTACTTCTAAAATGTATAGAAATTATTATACAAGGTATGCAAATATTACTATCTACATTTTACTGTTTTAAATCTGTTTTTAATTTAGTTTTACTGAAAATTTATTTTTTATGTTTATTAGTGTTACAATGAAGTACTACTTGGTTATGTTCAAATTATTTTTTTATTTGAAGTTTTAATCAATGTTTTTTACCTTTGTCGAGTAGCCATTCATCAACTACTCGACCAAGTCGATATGGAATTCGCTGTCTAGCAATCGCCAGGCGCTCGTTATCATTGTTTCCTTTAAAGTTTAAAGAGACATTTCATTGGTTAAAATCTGTAAGGTCAAAGGTTAAAAGTTAATACTTAAAGCTTGAGCTATACAGTTGCCACATGATTTTTTGAAATTTGGAATTTTAAAAAGTTCTACCTAGAACATTTCATGTTTCAGACTTTCATTCATTCATTTATTTTATTTTAGCAAACAAAATTATTCCTATGTTAATTGAAAATTAGAAATCTGCATTTGAGCTAGGTTATTAAACTTATGTTATAGACAGACCCAAACAACAAATTTAAACAGCATATAATGGCTTTACAAAAAATGACCATTGACCTCAGGGTTTTGTCTGTTTTGATATTTCTTATTAACTAGTTAAACATGTTCAGGTGAAACAGGTTTAATTTTTCAAAATACATCCAACTTCTTAATCCAGATTAATCATTTAAAGAAAACAAAACCTTAATATCATCTAGGCACACTCCAGCCATCTAAAATAAGCCTGACATACTTTATTTCCTATTCAGAAAATAGAAATTCTTATTCACCTCATATAAGGAAACCACAGAGTCCGAACATTTCTAGTGAGATACAAACAAATTGGGTAATCAATCACTTGTACATCACAAGATCACAGATAATACATTCTGTATCAACAAGATGTGTTATTAAGGGAGAAGGCTTTGACAAAAGTGACTTCATTTGAATGTCCTTTAAGCTTATCCAGATAACAACCTGTTAAGGCATATCCCCCTTGAAAGAAGATTTTGTTGTTCATATTTCATAAAATCAAACCATGTTATCTGGTAGCTTTTTCTTAAGTATATCAGACAGCTTACGGAGAAAAAGCAAACCACCAGCACCAAGCACTGATAGATCTATCCTGCCCTCAGTTTATAGACAGGTTGCTTGGAGGACATGCCTTCTTATGGAAAAATAATCTGCAATATCTGCTTTTTAAAATGACATCGAACACTGCTTGTAATCTGAAATTTATTTTGATCTAGAAAACACTTTAAAATACAGACTAAAGTTCCAGTGTTTGACAGCAAAGGAGTATAGTCCTATGTTCTTCCACAGAACTTAAGTAGTATGGTGCTGTGGTCTTTCATCTTAGGGAATACCTTAGTTGGTACCTGAGAGGTGGATGAGATTGTAGAAGATAATTACTACCAACTTTTCTGAAGAAAGTGGTAGTTTCATTAATATAACAATAACAGAAATATATACAGGCTATTTGCAATCTTAGTAGGCAGCATAAGATGCATGTCAAAAAAAATTTTCCAAGATGAAATTTGTTACTCTTTTTGAGATTGAGCTCACCGTGAAACCCCCTTTACCATATTGATGACAAAGGATTAAAATGAATAAAGAGGGCCTTTTTTAGGAAGCATAAAGTTCCATGTGAGCTTCTATATTTGACTCTCTTTCAAAGTGAAAGACACAATCTTAAACTGTCAATACTCTTGACATAACCAAAATGGACTACTTTTCCAATTGTATAATTTTATATCAATTTATATACTTCAAGGATCCAAGACATCAGGATGGATATTCCCTCCACCAACAGGGATTGCAACCTCTCTGTACTTTTGTAACTTATTTTTGAGAGGTGTCATGGTTAAAAAAAATCCCCCTTATCCCAACTTGATAATGAACCTCTCCAAACTTAGATAGGCTGGTCCTTGACCATGACAAGGCATGTGCAACCATGCCCATGTGGTATAAAGCTCTTCTAGGCTAGTTAAACCTGGCATCTACACTTCCCTGACATAGCCTTCAAGAAAGCTGGTGTCACCTCTGTCCTAACGAGGCATCATAGACACCAGCAGACAATGTATTAGTTTCACTTTTTCCAGTTTTATGATCATAGGCAACTTTTGATACTACTTTTTATTCTAGATTTTCCTCCACCAATTGGCACTTTTTATTTAATTTGGATAGTTTTGTTGCACCATGTAAGTTCATTCCTGAATATTTAATAAAAAGCAGTTTTCAGGAGGGTGGAGATACCCTAGATCTGAATAGGAATTCTCTACATACTTTCCTAAGCAGAAGTCATATGGCTGGTGTAAAGAAGAATTATATGTACAAAAATACACAAATGCAACCATTAGATAATTTGTTGTTAATCATGGATCAAAAGGGAATTAATATGAAAAAGAAATTGTAAGGAATAGTAATAGCTAGCATTTATATAAAGCTTTCTATGTGCCAGGCACTATGCTAAGGGCTTTGAAATTTTACCTTAGTTGATCCTCACACCGCTGTGGCATACAAATGTAAAGTCAGGGCAATGAGAAAAATGTGAGGGAGGGGACTTGGAGGGAGCCTTTTGTATCCCTAGTGCCTACTACAGTATATTACAGATAGCATGCACTTATTAAAGCCTTGTTAAATTGAACTCGATTGGATTGGTCTCCTGCAGTTTTGTAGAGGGTAGTTTGGTTGTTACTGTTGACTTGCTGGAAAGAATAACCAGCTTTTCAGGTCCTTGGCACTTGAGTACCTATGCTTTGTAACTCCTCTGAGAAGCATCTTGGAAGGAGGCCACACGTCAGGAGTGTTAAGTTATATATCTTGGAGGAAGAGGATACAGAATCCTACAATCTGTCCAAAAATGGTCTCTCACACTTCTGGTTTGGAATTTTATTCTTCCTTTCCAAATTTCTTCACCCAATCCTACAGTCACCCCAGGGCAAGCAGAGAGCCTCTGTCCCATATGCCTTTGATCCTCACTCTGCCCTGGGCCTCAAAATAAGTATAAACTTAATCACCAGGAAATGTCATAAAGGGATCAAAATACCTTTCTTGGTTCTGTATTCAAGGATTATCCAATAAGAAATTTCTATATCTTTTGTTTACACAACTTTGGAAAAGGAAGAGTCAGAAATTACACATCCTCTCTCATTTATTCCACTTACTGAATGGAATTAATAAAGAAATGAATGAATGGTACTGTGAAATTTTGTTCAATGGCTACTGATTGAAAACCTTAATGTATCTCTCAGCTAACATAATCACATGAACCCTTTGTAACAGGAGCAAGAGTGAATGGAAAAACAAAGCAAGGGAGAGGGAAAACGGACCTGGGTAAAGAAAGTGTAGGCAAATTAGAACAGATAGAAGCTGTAAAATTAATTAGTCCTAATAATTCAGATCATAGGATTTGGAGTTGGAAAAGATCATAGAGATCAACTAGTCCAAATTCCTCATTTTTCAGAGAGCCATTGAATGATGTGCCCAAAGTCACAAAACTAGTTAGTGACAGAGAGTAGAATTCACAACACAGAACTCTTTACAACTAGTTTGGGTTCAGGGTTCAATCAATGGTAGTTAGAACTTAAAGGGAGGCTAGAGATGATTTAATTCAGCTTCCTCATACTACAGGTAAAGGGATGGAAAGGGTTTATAAGTTGCCCAAGGTCACAAAATTATGAAGTGATATGGTCAGTCCTCAAACCCTGGTCATTCAGGCACTGTGCCACTTCCTGTTTCAGAATAAGTTGACAAAACAACTGGGTTCTCAGAAGCACTAGAAGTCAGAAATATTCACCACTTCAGTGGGTATTAATTCTATAGAACAGTTTTACTCTGAAAATAAAAATACAAGTTTCTGTATTCTCTCAAGAGAGTCGTAGAATTAAAACTAGATAGACCATCTCAAGAACAAAGAAAATCTATTATATCCTTTAATTTGCACTTTTGCTGTGGCCAAAAAATAAGTAAACCAAAAACCTCCAATGATAGAAATATTTGGAAGTGGGAGTGGTTTTTGTGATGAAATATTTTATCTAAATGCCATTTTTACTCGTTGAAGGTACATCTAAAGAAAGAAAGGGGATATTCCTATTTTCAATATTTGATTCCCATACCAGTTTAGCACTCAGGGACAACAAAGTTCAGATTGGTGGGCATACCAGCTAGAGGCTTCTCGTACATTTCATTCTGATGTCTGATGTTAATTTTCATGGCAATCACAGGAGTTAGAGGTGAAAATGCTTAGAGATTATCTGGTTGAACAAAACAGGGATTCTAGCCAAAGTTCTTGAGCTTTAATAAGTGTCTTTTCATTGTACTATTCTGCAGATAGGGAGTAATAAATAAAGCATTTTATTTCACGTATTTACTTTAAACTCTTTTATCTTTATAAATTGATGGTGATAAACCACTTACTAAGATGTTATTTAATAATGATGTCTATTCTTTCTGCTGCTATTTTACACAGAATCACATCATCTCTGAGCTAGAAAGGACCTCGGTAGCCAATGAGTAGAGCCCAAACCTGAACCAGAACTCCTCCTGTGACATGTTTGACAGGAGGCCATCTAGCTTTTTTGTTTGAAGCACTTCTGCAGGGGAGGAGCCTCTATCTCACTAGGAAGCCTAGTTTAGATAGCTCTAATTATTAGCAGATTTTCTCTATATCATGTCTAAATCTACCTCTCTCAAACCTGTCTACATTCCTTCTATTCTACCATTCAAGTCTACATAAGCAAAAACCTAATCACTGTCCCATGTGAAAACCTCTAATGTGCTTGTATAGTTCCATATCAATAGCAGAGGCCGCTGGAAAATAAACTTTTCCCAGGTGGAAGGAAAGATTAAGAATTTTGGAAAGCACACTTCAATACAACCATCCTGTCTCAAGGCTAAACATTCCCAATTTCTTTAAGCAGTCCTCACATGGTGTGGCCTCAAGACCCTTCAATATCCTGCTTCCCCTTCTTTTGCTGCCCTCCGATTTACCAATGAGGCAGCTGGGTGGTTCTGGGCCTGGAATCAGGAGACCTGAGTTCGAATCTGGCCTCAAATATGTACTAGATGTGTGAACCTGGACAAGTCACTTAACTCTGCCTCGGTTTCCTCTTCTGTAAAATTAGCTGGAGAAGGAAATGGCAAACCACTCCAAGTATCTTTGCCAAGAAAAACCCAAATGGGCTCACAAAGAGTTGAACATGACTGAAACAACTAAACAATTCATTAATATTCTTCCTAAAACACAGCACATACAACTCAAAGAATAGGCTAGATCTGGTCTGACTAATGTACAGCACCTGGATCCTTTTCCTAGTCATGGATACTATACCGTTTAATGAGGTTCACAATTGCATTAACTATTTTTAGCTTCCCCTACTGACTCATATAGAGTTTGTAGTCCACTCAAACTCCAAGATCTTTTGTAAACAAAAAGCTTTCTAGCCATGTCACCTCCATCTTATATTTTAAAAGTATAAGAATTTGGCTTTGGAATCCAAGTGTAAGGATTTCTGCTTATTCTTATTAAATTTCATCTTATTCAATATATAGGTCTTTATTTTAGCATGTCAAATTATTTTCAAATCCTGACGCTATCATCCAGTGTGTTGGCTGACCCTTTCAGTTTTTATTTTCTGTAAATCTGGTAAGCATATTGTCTATATTTTTAAGCTACCAAAATAAGGAATAAAATTGTTAAATTGACAAAATACAGATTTTTTTTTTAAGGCATTCCACTGGTCACCTCTATCCAAATGAGAAAGACTACCTAAATAGAAACACTATTGATTATTCTTTAGGTACAGATTTTTAACCACTTCCTAGTTCACTTAATTTTACTAGACTAGATCACTATGCAGTTTTAAATAAGAATAGCAGGAGAAATTTGTGAAATCCATTGCTAAAATCTAGCTAAACTATAGTTATGCTATTCTCCTAATCTGCCAGCCTAAAAACTTTGTCAAAAAAGAAAATAAATTTAGTTTGACATGACTGTTTGTGATGAAATCATGCTTCATTTCTCTAATTGCAGCTTTCTTTTCTGAATGTTCAGAAACCATCTTTTTAATAATGTCTTGAGTAATATACTTTTAGAAGATAAATATAAATGATACAACAAACCATCAGATTAGAGGACATGAATAAATATCATTTTATCTCTGTCAAATGTTTTACTAAAATCTAGGTAAACTATGTCTATAACTGTGGAAGGAGTAGAAATAAGGTACTTTAGCATATGTCTAGTGGATGACCCCATAATGCAACTGCTTCTTCTTGGCATTACAATTACTTCTATAGTATTCCAGGAAGTTCTACAGAACAGCTTAAATCACAGAGTATATATATAGGCAGGTGCAATAACAGTAATATCTGTATCTAGGTGTTTAGACTTGACCTGGAGAAAAAGCAATATAAACTTAAACAAATTGAAGACCCTTACAGGAAGCCTCTAGGGGCTTCCCAGACATGATGAGATCTCACTTCATGAAAGCCACACTGGTGTCTCAGCTGCAAGTATCTTGGTGATGTTGAAATGCCAAGGGAACTGCATATACAGCCTCTAAACGGACCACTTGCAAACTCTTTCATGGCATGAGTACCCTACTCTAAACCTTGCTTAAATAAAGCAGCATTAAAAAGCAAAAAACCTTGTTTTAGGATTTTTTTTCAAATATGAGCATAGCTCCATTTCCCTGATGTACCAAAAATGTTGCAAAAATGAATTAAGGTTAGTTTGGTATAAATTTTTTTTCAGTGAAGTTGTTTTCCTTTTTTGATATCACTGCTTCCTCATCTAGATTTTCACCAACCATCCCTTTAATACTGTCTTGAATGGTACCCAAATAGAAAATACATTTCTTTTAAAGTTTGAACCACTAGATATGGACAAATATAATTTTTATGAGATTTCTTGTCTCTGGAAAGGGTGAGAATGTGCACAAAACCAAATGACACTGGGATTTAATCTTATTATATGGAGCTGATGTGAGGTATCAAAGAAGCAGCCACTCACTAATGGGTAGAATAAAATGGTGTAGAACATTTTGGAAATTCCAGTTAGAGCCAATAATACACAAAGATAATCACATTTCTACATTCCTTGACATGATCAAATCAGAGGTAAGCCTGGAAATGATAATAATAATGGTTTTGCTTAAAGCTTCCTCAAATTGGACCTGTGAAAAGGAGTAATAAACTATTCTCTGTATGTGTATGGGTATGTGAGAGAGAAAGATGGGGACAAAGATATCAGACTTGATTGTGGCAATCTTCTGTGTATATAGAGGTTAGATTTATGAAAACAGGCACTTCCTGCTGAAGAGTTGAAAGATAAGCATCTAGTTTCACGCATCCCTTCCCTCCATAAAACAAGACTGTGAGGTTTGTTTGTTTTTCCTCCTAGACAATTGTGCTTGGATTAAATCTTTTGGTGTCTCCACTGAAAATTTCACCAACAACACAGTGCTCTGATGAAGTTATTTCCAAGTAATCAATCTGCATGCAAAATCTGAATTCATTTTCTTCTGAATTGTTCAAGCATTAAGGATTTTGACAGGAGGCAGGCCTGCCAGTGGTAATAACACTGTAAACAATTGATGGGCACAGAGCTCTAATTGGAGTAGCCATTGTAACGTCTAGGACTAAGTGATCCCATTCTCTCAAGGGAGGCTCCAGCAATAAGGAATGTGAAAGAAAAAATGATCACAGAGCTACCACATTGGCTATTTTGATTGAATTTTACGTGGTTTCGTTTTTCTACCTAACAGACAATATTTGGTCACATTGTAGGGTATTAATTCTGGATGAACCAGTAGACTTTAAGGGGGAAAAAGAGTAGTTTTAAAGAATCAAGGTAAACAGAAAGGAACAATAAAGGTCAAATCTTTGAGTTAGAGCTAAATTTTGTGGTGGGCTAAAGAAAAAGAAATAAAATTCTACTTGTACTTTCTATCCATAGGTCAATCAGCACATGCCAGCAATATGAAATTCATTTCCTCCCATTTTTCTTAGATTGCTACTTTTGAACTGTAATTTTATTGACTTCTTTGAAATAAAGGTATTGGGTGCTGATGTGAAATGGCAAATCCTCAAAAATAAGAAAGTTTATGGAGTTGTGAATCTATGAAAAATAATATATTTTAAAAATAAATATTTATTTCAATACCTTGCTAAGTACAAAAAAGGATCACCTGAGCTTTTAAATGTGGTAAGTCTGAAAAAGGAAACTGAAAAAGGGTCTAAAACACTTATTTTAATTTCATGAATGAGTATCAGTTTCTAAATACATTGCTGTTAAATGGGAGCATAGTTTCTTGATTCTATCTAGATACAAAAGTTGAGAATGAAGACATATACCAGGATAATTCAGGCTTTGAAAAAGCCCTTTTCCACTCTTATAAAAATGTGCTGTGTAATTATCCACATATTGCAATTTCTTGTTTATCTGCATGAAGTGGGAATAAATGAGTCGTTCTGAGACTCAAACTTACACAATTTGAAGTTAATATGGTCTGAAGGTGACTTCACTGATGTGTACATAGACTTTATGATAGCTATTTTTGCTGCTAATAGGCCTTTTGAGACTAATTTTTAAGGTCTTTCCCAAATTTTTCCCTCTCATAACAATCCTATGAAATGGTATGTTTCATACCTATTTTATAGATGAGGAAATTGAGGATTAGGAATTTTAACTTGCCCATAGGGTCATAGTACTAGTAGAGAAGGGGAAGGAAATAAGCATTTCTTAAGCACCTACCAAGTGCCAGGCACTGTGCTGTGTACTTTACAAATACTACTTCATTTTATCCTCATGATAACTGTTGGGGGTAGGTACTGTTATTATTCCCATTTTATAAATGAGGCAGATAGGTAAACGATTTGCCCAGGGTCACACATTTTATGAAGCCATATTTGAACTCAGATCTTACTGACTCCAGGCCCAGCAAACAGCTGAAGCAGAAATGACACCAAAGTCCTTTGACTCCATTTTTTAGTGCTACTTCCAAGTGCTTTAGTGTTTCATCAAGGACATTAAACCTAGGACTTACTACCTGACATGCTAATTTATTTCTGACTTTTATGGTTGAGGGTACCACAAGCTCATTACAGGTAAGTGGCACAGTGAATAACGGACTGAGCCTGGAGTCAGGAAGATGAGTTCAAATCTGACCTCAGACTCTTCCTACCTGTATGATCCTGAGCAGGTCATATTCTCTGTCTGCCTCAGTTTTCTCTTCTCTAAAATGGAGATATTAAATACACTATACACAATCTAGTTATTCTTATTAGCCATTTTTATAACCACTTTACTTCTGTGTTATACTATGTCTGTCTAGAAATCTTCAGGACTTGAATTTCTTTGCAATACTGTGTATTGTTATTTGCAAGGATTTTCCTTCTTGGGATGGATTTCAGTGATTGAAATGCATACTGACAAAATAGCATATGAGAGTAGCTAGGTGGTGAAAAATAGAAGATTTATCTTCTGAGTTCAGACCCCATCTCAGACTCTTACTAGTTGAGTGACCCTGTGCAAGTTACTTAACCCTGTTTGCCTCAGTTTCCTCATCTATAAAATGAGCCGGAAAAGGAATTGGCAAATCACTCCACTATCTTTGCCAAGAAAACCCTTAACGAGATCACAAAGAGTTGGCCAGAACTGAACCCACCACTGAATGACGACAAAAAGCAGCATATGAAGCTCTCTTTCTGCCTGCAAAGCACCACCAGCACCACCAGAAGATAACACTGGCTGGAGACCACAACTGCTGCTGCAAAAGGTACAAAAAGTGAAGCCTCTCAGTAGTTATCTTTGTGCATACATAGATATGCCTTGAATGAGGTAGGTGCTCATTTAAGGATTGTTGAATTGGAAGGGGTTGGGGGAAGACAGAGGAGTTGGGGGTATATTTGTTTTCCTGTGCAAGAAAGACCTGAATTCATTATTCCCCACCATCTTTTTCGGCAGTGTGCCTGAATAACTGGAAATAACCCAGGGGGAAGTATGCCAGGCTTTCTTAAAGAGCTTCTCAACATTACAACATAGGAACAGGGCCTTCAAAAAGTCTGACAGGTCCAGAGCTGACATCCACCAGTGAGTGACTTAGACAAGATGCTGCCCTTTTTAATCCCCATCGAAGAGCAGCTGCTCCTCTCTAGGATATCATGTTTCTTCTTGTCCGGCCACAGAACAGGCCTGCCAGTCAGCCAGGGGTAGCTGATAAATGAAAAAAGTCTCCATGAGAAGTCGGCTGACCTGAAACCCTTATTTTTTCCTACAGCTGGAAATCTTTCAGTGCTTGGCATGACTACTGAAGGAAAGGAATAAATAGTAGGGGGATTTGGAGGAGCAGTCTGCATTACTGTCATCATTAAATGGTACCAGTTAAACATTCATGGGATGCTAGGATAGCTGCTTGATGACATTACTGTGAGGAAAGCTCAACAAAGAGCCAGGATTCTGTTGGTGACAACTATGTATAACAAAGGCAGAAGTTTTGAACAAAGGATCTAAAGCAGAGGTCAGTATCCCAGCTGGCTTCATCTAGCATTTATGTTCTCGCCATCAGTCCCATGTCAGTTAGGATCGTTATGGGAGCTGAAGGGCAGGTGGTGGTTCAGTGTAGGACACCAGGAGATGACCAGGGGGTATATGCAATCAATGCCTGCCCAGGAGGAACCCAATGGTCAACAGAGAAAAACCAAGAGCAGTATGTGACACACTCAGATGACAATCAAGTCTCAGCAGCATCAGAATTGCTCCAGTCCTGAGTATGCCCGACTCGAATGTGTCCCTAGAATGTGTTTTTCTTTATGAATATTTTCTGATCATACATGCTCCTCATACCAGTTGTGTGGTAACCTGTGGGTGCACATATATGCCTATGAGTATGAAAGCAGTGAAAGTGGAACTTTTCTTGTTACTGTATTTGCAATGCAATTTGAGTAAACATTTTTATTTCTAATTAATTTGTCTTTTTTGGCTCACTTCAAAGGAATGAAACATATTGGCATGGGATTATGGGCTATGGTTTTGAGTGGGTACTTCCACCTTTGGGTAATTTGCACAGGACCTTAGGTACTATATTTACAATGCTAGTGAAAAAGATGCTCATGCCTACCGGATTTTTACATTCCATAAGCTTCTACAACTTCCTAACCTGCCCTCACTTATCATCCAGGAACTGATTTGTACTCATTTCTGCATGAATAATGGATCTCACACAGCAATTTTATTATCAGCTAATACTCTTCAAGCCATGACAGTCAACAGAATCATAGAATTTGAGAGCTGGGTCTTTAGAAACCATCTAATACAGTTCTCTTATTGATCATGATATTGAGGTTCAGAGGGGGTTAGGTGATTTCCCCAAGGCCACACAGCTAGGTAGTAGCAGGTTTGGAGATGGAATCTAACTATCCTGGTTCAGAGTTTGATGCTTTTCCCATCATACCACTGTCATCTCATGCCATTATTTTGTTCCTCAGCGAATCCCAAGGAATTATGGATGAGAGATGAAGCTAGCTCAACTTTAACACTGATTCTCTATATTCCTTACCCGGAGATCCAAGTGTCATCCCATTATCCTCTGAATGCTGGAGGTTCTCTACCCATAACAGGCACCAGAGTTCCAATGTCCCCCAAAATAAATGTCCCATTTCCTCAAATTACCACTCACTCCTTTTCCTTCTTCAATGCTGTTATCATCATCATCATCTCCACCACCATCATCATCATTATCACCATCATCAATATGTCCTTTCCTTACATATATCTCAACTAGGAATTAGGAAATTAATCTGATGTGACCTTGAGCAAAGCACTTGACATTTTTGATTTACAGTTTTCTCATTCTTAAAAGGAGGGGCTATACTAGACAACTTTTAACATAACTGTTAGATTTAGCAATCTATAAACTCCTCTAAAATTGACTTATTAAATATCTATAATGTCTAGACACTCAGGCAGTACAGAAGTTTCAGACAGTGTCTCTCTGACTTCAAGGAACTTATGATTTAGTTTGGAAGAAATATATATGTAACAAATTAGATCCAAAATTTCTAAATACCAAAAAAAAAATGATATGCTATAAGACATCATATGATCAACTTCCAAATACCTTATACAGACCATAATTGTCATAGGAATTCAGATAATAGAGAGCTGATGCAACAGAGAAGGTTTTACAGAACAGGTGAGATTTCAAAAGATTCTTAAAGGATACGTAGTATGTAGATACAAGGAAAGAAGCAGGAAGAAAAGGCCTGAGTGGAGAATGTTTAAAATCACTGAGGTAAAAATGATTAATAGCCTCTACTTAATGCTTTTCCTTGCAGGTACAAAGACCCCAGACTCTTATTATGAAATAGCAGTGCTCTATTCTAACTTTCTTGAACAGTCCTTTTAAATAATAGGGTACATTATTATAATGCTACATTTTTGAGTGACAAAGAAAGTTAAAACCCAAGTACCCTGCCAGGCAAGCCAATTAATTGACACGACTAGGAAGTGCCAAGCTTGCTAGGATGAGACAATGGCAGTTCATGGCTGACATTTCAGATCAGAGCTGAATTCCTCATGTACAGCAGTAGGTCCCCTATTTCCAATTCAAATATTCTTATACCAAGCAATGGTGGTATTAGGCATGGAAGACCACTGGTCATCCACAGTAGATACCCCAAAACTCATCAGGAAGAAATTATGAAACATTGCGACTATCTAATTGCCTTAAGAAATGCCTTTCCTCTTGTTCCCTTCTTATGGAGATCCATGTTACAGAATCCATTATGCCTTAAAAGATTTAAATAAAGGAATGATACCCATTTGCTACTAAAAGACAGAGATTTGGTTTTGGATATTATCCCATCAAGTTAATACAGGAAAAAGCAAGAGTATGAATTTTGTGATTCATGCCCTGTCTTTAACAAACTGTGATTTCCCCTCAAGACACCCCCTTTCCCCACCCTCACACACACAAGCCACCAGCCTTCCTGCATGCAGGATTCCTAGTGTATATAAAAAGCTAGCAACAAAAGATGAAAAGGAACAAGGATGAGGAGATAAGAAAACATGGGACCTACTCTGATAAATTAAAGGTCACATTTTGTTATCAAGCATTCCAAAGAAACCCTTTCTACTGCTTATGAATCATTTAAGGTAGATGAATTATATGATTGCTACAAAAAGAAAAAAGGATGAGGTAATTGTAGACATCACCAAATTATCACAATAAAAACAAATGAATTCTAAGAATAGCAGCACATCCTCTATTATTTTGCAAGTGGTACCCTGCTATTTCCAATGCAAAAAAAAATATTGAATATTTTCTAGATGGTCAAGTCACAATATGTATTTTTTTCATCTGTATGATGAAAATTTCTTTAAAGGAATTTAGCTAGATGGTATTTAAGGAATTCAGTTAGATGAGGTTTTTCTCCCATTTCTCATTTCTGAACGGTAGAGATATTTTCCACGTAGGATTTCCATCTCCTTATTTTTGAAAATTGCCTTGATGTTGAAATTATTGCCATTAAATCTTTTGTTATAATTCTCCTTAGACCCAGAGGGAAGAATTGCATAGAAGTGGGAATGATTCAGGCTACACTGTGGCCTGCCAACTTTTTTGGGTAGGGCCCCTTTGGCATCCTATAGAGAGAGCCCTTCTCATGACAATGTTTTAAATGCATATAATAAAACCCAGACAATTGCAAAGAAAACAAAGTTTGGTAAAAGTAAAAATACTATTTTCCCAATGATGTTGACTATAAGAAATCTATCTATAGACTGTGAATCCCAGGTTAAGTACCCCTGGGCTGAGAAAAGCTCCCTAAAAGTTAAAGTTATTCAAAAATTAAATAGTCTGCCTCAGAAGGTAATCATTCCTCATTCAGGGGTCTTTAAGAAAAAGCTGTGTTACTAACCTCACTGTTAGGGTCAAAAGTGAATTCTGGTTCAGATATGGGTTGAACTAGCTGGTCTCTGAGGTCCCTTTCATCTCTGAAACTCTATGCCAACTGTAATAATTCGTACAAAGGAAAACATATTTATCACTATCATATAGACTGATATGACCCCAAGATGGTATTCCTAATACTCATTATTTCTCATTGACTAAGAGCTTATTCATACCATTTCAATTGTAAGAGAGAAACCTATTAATCCTATGAAGATAAAATCATCATATATAGGCTGGTAGATGGTATATGGGTCAGTGTTGGATCTAGAGTCAGAAACATCTGAGGCCAAATCCTGATTCAGAAATTACTGGTTGTGTTGAATTCAGGCAAACCACTTAACTTCCCTCAGCCTCAATTTTCTTATTTGTAAAATGGGAAAAATGATAGTACCAAACCTACAGGTTTGTAAAAATCAAATGAGGTAAAATATGTAAAGCACTTTGCAAACATTAGAATGATATATAAATGCTAGTAGTCTCTACTATCTTGGTATGGTAGATGACTGGGGGTCTTTCAGGTTATGCCAGAGAAGTAAATCTTTGGCAGTTTCTACCCTGTCTTCAAATATAGTCCAATAACTGAATATGTCTATTTTCCATGAAACACACTAGATAAGTACAGAGAGGCTGTACTTCAGCAAGCAGGCTTACCATTAGGTGATGAATTCTTTAGTCACGGTAACCCACGAAACAAAGAAAAATACCAGATGACCATTAGTCCCATGACAGTAATAGAGATGCTAAAAATCAACATTTTTAGGCTCTTTATGGGAGGACAACGTCAAGAGTTTAATAGGATTGGGAGGCATAGTAGTAGTTCGGATTTACATTGTTGGAGGGAAAACTCACAAAGATCCATTCAAGAACCTGAGTGCTATATGAATAAGGCTCTGAGTCAAGATACAATCCAAATGATGAGACAAAAATCCCCATCCTCAAGAAGTTTGTTTTCTATCAGGGGAGGTAATAATACAAGCACCCCACATTTAAAATGTGCAAAATGCTTGAAGCGTGATCCTCAGGCCACCTTGTGAACCAGCTACTATTATCACTCCATTTCATTTTATATGTGAGGAAACTAAAGCTCAGAAAAGTAGAGTGACTTGCTGGGGGTCACATAGCTAGTAAGCATTTGAAACAGAATTTGAACCTAAGACTCCTACGTTTCCAAAACACTATCTACCACATTTTCCTGCTACAGCAATTCACATACAGATTATATAGAGATTTTTGTTTAGCGGTTGCTTGCCCTGCTGAATTTGATTACTTTTAGAATTTGCTAAAGGAATAACTACTTTTATTATTTTTAGATCAATTCAATTGATAGATTTTCATTTAGAATGTCCCAAAGTTCTCTTTTATTTTAGTGAAATTTGTTTTAAATAACAGGGATCTTATCTGGAGGTGCATGTCTATATAGATTCACCTGGTATAATTTCCCAAATATTATATAAATAGTGATATATAAATCAAAGATGAAGTGGAAACAGCAATGGATTTGAAATCAGGAGACCCGGGCTTAAGTCCCATTCCATCACAACCTCGGGCTAGTCACTTTTCCTCTCCAACCCTGTTTCCTTATCTACATGGGTATAATAACAACTCCTTTATCTCATAACATTGTTTATTTTGAGGAAAGTGATTTGTAAGCCAGAAAACACAGTAAGTGTGAATTATCAGAAAACGTTCCTCATCAACAGAACCTAAGCATTTGGAAAAGAGTGGGAAGAAATACCTATTTGTTTTTCCATAGATAAGCAAAATTAAAGAGCTAATGCCTTGAAGCACCTAAGTCTGAATGCAGATACATCAAAAGACAATCAAAAAGCAGGTCATGAGTGCTATGAGTTTTCACCAATGGGAACAGCTGAAGGCATTCACTCCAATAGAAAAGGAAAGAGACTAAGAAATCCATATGTGTTCCCTGTCTGCCCAGTGATGATGAGGGTACTACCAGACAAGGAAAGCTTTAGTATCTCAGGGGAGTCTCCTCATTTCAACCTATTTCTTTATGCTTTGAAGATAATTGACTTTGAATGGGATAGTTTACTTTGTACATGTTGACTCTTTCTTTAAACTTGGGCAAAGGATGGTCACAGAAACTGTAAATAACAGAAATTGGTGCTTGGTGGCCCAAAAGCCAGGGCAGTTCCCTCATCTTTAAAATGAGGAGATCAGGCTAGCTAAGTTCCAGAGTTCCTTCTAGCTATAACATCCTATGAATTTATGATTGCTTTAGGACTGTACTACCCCAGGAAGCAGTCCTGTGCAGTGACTGTGGACTCAGAGTGGATTTCCTTTTAGTTTCTTACATTTAAAACTGTCCATTTTCCTAACTCTATGTAGACTTTAAAAATAGCAGTAGTCTCCTTTACATGCTCTTGTTTTGTATTCAGTACATACAAAGGCAATAACTTTACAACATTTAAGCTTCATCTGTGAAGACTTTTATCATTAAACCATTATGTTTAATGTTGCACGCTTATCTCTTTCAAGTCTCAGTGGAAACAAGTACAAGTATCCTATACCATCTCACCCACACATGAATGCTGATTTCATTCTTATCCATCCACCCAAAAGCCTATTGTAACTATAACAGAACAATTCAAAGAAGAGACAGAGAGGCAGATTACATTCTAGGTGATTTCAAGTCTTCTAAAAATATCATCAGGCATAAAGGAAAATTAGAGGGGGCAGAACAACACATCCAAAGAAGAAATTTTTGTTCACTTTCTTCCATTTAAGTTCTTGAAATCTATCTAACAGATGAGGGCAAAACTACAAAATTGCTGGGATATGTGAAGTCATCCTAACATAATCAGATACATTTCCCTAAGCATCTTCTGCCAGAAGTTAACCTGGGTGGACAGCCTCCTCCCTGCTTCTCCTTTTACAAACACCTTCTTGCACTTACCATGGTTAGGTAGCACAGTGGATAGAGAACCAGGCCTGGAGTCAGAAGACCTGAGTTGAAAACTGGTCTCAGATATGTACTGGTTGTATGACTCTGGGTAAGTCATATAACCTCTGATTACCTCAGTTTCCTCATCTGTAAAATGGGGATAATAGTAATACCTATTTCCTCCCTCTCCCCCGCAAAGGTTGTTGTCAAGACTAAGTGAGATAATCATTGTAAAGCTTTTAGCTCAGTGCCTGGCAAACAGTAAGTGCTACAGACAAGCAATTTTTAATTGTATTGGTGGTGGTGGTGGTAACAGTAGTGGTAGTAGTAGTAGTGGCAGTAGTAGTAGTGGTGGTGGTCCACTACTAGTACTACTGCTACCAGTACTGCTACCACCACTACCACCACCACCACTACTACTACTACTACTACTACTACTACTACTACTACTACTACTACTACTACTACAATGGCTTTGTGTCTATTCAATAAGTTCAGACTCTGAGTAGTATAGACTCTCATAAAATTTTATACCTTTCCTCAAGTGGAGATGCTCAGAAACAGCTAGATGTTGCAGTAGATACTGCTGGGACTGGAATTAGGAAGACCTACATTCAAATCTTGCCTCAGATACTCGCTATGTGACTGAACAAGGTAATTATCTTCCCTTTGCTTCAGTTTCCTCAAGTCTGAAAAGGATCAAAACAGCACCTACCTTTCAGGGCTGTTGTGAGGAGGAAATGAAACAATATTTGTAAAGTGCTTATAGTATAGTGCCTGGAACACAGTTAAACTATAGGTTTAACTATGTTAAATTTATACAAGTAAATTCTATATACAGTAAGTTAAATTCTATGCCTCAGTTTCGTCATCTGTAAAATGAAAAAAAATTGAACCATGAGATTTTTTTCAAACTCAGAATCTATGATCTTATAAAGAAATAGGAAAGGAATTGGGAAATTCTGTCTAGAAAGGTAAAAAAACAAAACAAATGAATGACATAGTATCTATACTGCTTTTTAATCATTTTTCCAGTACTAGGGATTGATTTATGACAATTTTGCTTACTTGGTCTTTCTCATAGCCATAGACACCTACTGACAAGATAACTGGCCACAATTAAGAATCCTTGATCACCAATTTGTGGTCAAGGGAAGCCAAATTGCCCACATAATCTTGGCCTAGTTGACAATATGATCACTTATAAGACCCCTAAATTCCTCATGCTAACTTCAGTACATCAAGAGTCTGAAATTTCAATGGTTCACAGGAGCAAAGAATTAAAGATTTGGAGCTGGAAAGGTCATTGGGTCTAATTGTTCTCATTTTGCTGATGAGAAATCTGAGGCAGAATGAAGTTAAGTGAGTTGTCCAGAGTCATCCAGTTAGTGTCAAATTTGATGTTCATTTTTCAGTCATGTCTGACATTTTTGTGACCTCATTCGGGGTTTTCTTGGGAAGCATACTGGAGTGGTTTGGCATTTCCTTCTCCAGCTCATTTTATGGATAAAGAATTGAGGCAAACAGGGTTAAATGAAATGTCCAGGATTACACAGCTATTAAATATCCGAGGTCTGATTTGAACATGCAAAGATCAGTCTTCCTGACTCTAAGGTTAGTACTCTATCCACTTGACTCCAAGTATCTAGCAATCTATTTGATACACCAATGAAGACTGCAAGCTCTCTACATCATAGAAAACCATCTCCATCAGTTATTGCGACTAAAAAAGTAACTCTCTGGGAGTCAATTCTCTGACAATAAGCCTTTCCAAACAGCTATTCTGGTCCTTAGATAACAAATATGTATTCTGTTATTGGACGGGTACTTGAATCCTCTCTGCCTTCATCTGGATCTTTCCTTTGATCTTCTCGTATTCTAACATGTATCATACAATATTCATGTCCATATCGTAGCATCATAGCCTCTTCAATTATATTGTAAGCTCTTTGAGGGCAGCCATTGTTGGTTCATCGCTGATAGACTAGCATTTAGCTCATTATTCTATATATAGGCAATTAATAAATATATGTTGAACTGAATTGAATTAGGGGAACATGCCCAAGTTTTCAGTTGGCAGGTATAGCTCTCAAAAAACCAGTCATCTCCAAACTATAATGGAGCATTTATATACAGTTTCTCATCTCCTTGAGTGGACCATAGCATAAGTAGGGAACAACTGGAATTTACCATGGAACAAAAATAACTAAAATTCATTAAAAAAATTTTTTTTGTTCACGCCATCTCAATTCCTTGATATTAAAGGAATGGGAACATGTTTAGTTGCTAATTACTTTAAGATATCTAAAAATATATATAATGTTGCATAAGCATTTTTATCTAGTGGCTGATAATGTCAAAAATACGTAACTACTAAGAGTATTCATTGTAGAAATGGCAAAAATACATTTGAAAAATCTTTCACTTAGCTATGAATTTTTATTTTCTATACCGCAATCCAGCTGGCATATTTACAAAAAACTAAGTACCCTAATCTACTCTTTTGCAATACTTAAATTAAATAGATAAATTATTAATCTTTGGCTCTAGTTGCATATATATTATATAAATTTATTCATACACACACACGACTTTTCTAGAGGAACTGCCTGACCTTTCATATAAGAAAATAAAATACACTTAAACTAAAGAAATTATGTGGCATTATCATTTTCCTTGCCTTGTGATTCCAAGGAGCTTCATTACCACAAAGGACTGCAGCATTATTAAAAATTTAGTATTAGATTTTTAATTTATTTAAGGAGGCTTAGTACTGAAAGTATAATATAAAACAAATTCCTACTTATGTTAATGATTAAATAATGTGATATTCTCTCAGTGGAATATGTTAATATTTTCTTCAATTTAATAATATCACAGAATTTCAGAGTTGGAGGGGTCCTCAAAGACCATGTAGCCAATCCATATCTAGACAAGAATCCCTCCAACAATATAGTCAACCCTGGTAATCCAACCTTTGTTTGAATACTATAAGAAGGAAGGACCTTCTACTTTCCTTTTCACTTTGAGATATGTATATAGCTCATGGGAAATTCTCCTTTGTATCAAGTTTAAATCTAAGTTTTGTCAATTTCCACCCATTACTGTTAGTTCTGCCATCTAGAGGCAAGTAGAATTCTAATCATTCATTCACATAACAAGTCCCCTAGATCAATCTTCTTTTTCTTTAGGTCAAACATCCTCATTTTTTTTAGTCTGTCCTTATTAGTCTATACTTCCATATGGCATGATCAAGAAGTCTTTCACCATCCGATTATCAGTGAATAATTTTTAGCTTATCACAGTGTCCTTTCTAAAATCTGTTGTCCAGAATGGAATAGAATACTACAGAAATTGTTAGATTAAGGAAAAATATAGTGGAACCTTCTTTAGTGTTACACTGACTCTCTTACTAAGATTCTTTTCATGTAGCCTAGAGTCACTTAGCTTTTGGGGGCTAGTATAACTCATTATTGATTCATGCTGAATTTTCATTCTCCTAAAGCCTCCAGATCTTTTAATAGTTAACTACTATTTAAAAATATAACTAATCTGTATTTATGAAAGTTTCTTAAACCCAAGTGTAAAACTTTATGTCACTATTTAAGTTCTTATCTCTTTGTATTCTAGCTCACTGACATATTTTGGGATGCTCTTGGCCACTGTATTAGCTATCCCTTCAAACTTTGTGTTATTGGCAAGATTGATGAGCACAAGGCCCATGCGTTTATTCAAGTCACTGCTACCATTGTTAAACAGCAATGGATAAAGACAGATCTCTGAAACATTTCCTTACAGACTTAGTCTCAATCTGAAGTTAAACTGTTAATGACTTTTGAGGTCTGGCTATTCAACCATTCAGCCAGTTTCTAATCCACTGAAATGAACTGTTATCTAACCTATATCTTTCTATGTGGTTCACAAGCATAACATGCAAGAATTTGTGAAATACTTTGCTAAAATCTCATAAATTATACCTAGATCATTCTCCTGAGCTATCACTTCAGTAGCAAGTACTCTGTCATAAATGGAAAAGAGGTTAGCCTGCTATGACTTGCGCTTAATGAAGTCGTGCTAGGACTTCGTGATTAATGGAATCCCTTTAATAATTTACCAGAATTCTGTCAGGAATCAAAATTAAACTTCTTGGTCTATAATTGTCCCACTCTCTCTTCTCTTTCATTTTTGAAAATTGGGATATTTGTCCACCTCCAGTCCTACTGCCCCTCTCTGATTCCAAATTTTTTTTCAAATGTCTCAAAGGGAACTAATAGTAGGTTCAGAAATCATATTCAACACTTATTTTATTAAATATACCCAAGCCCATTTTAAAAACTCTAAACACAAGTTCTGAGTCTCTAGGGAGGTTCACATTTACACATACAACTTCTATTCTAAGGAGTTATTTATTGGAGGGGTTTGTTTGTTTCTTAAAGAACAAAAAGGAGGAAAAATATTGGCAGAGAACAATGAACTTTTTTCTTTTTTTCTAGAATAGACATACAAAGAGGAAACATAATAATAGTTTAAAAAAACCTTTCACCATTCATTTAGAATATTATCTTGAGAAACAGTCACACGCCAGGCTCAAACAGTGAAACAAAAAAGCAAAATATAAGACACCTTCTTCAGATTTATTCCTATGGCCCTGAATTTCAGGATTGCTTGTGGCAGGAGCTTTCATATGGAGTTAAACATATGTACTTGACCTGGGATAGAGTAGTGCACTGACAGAAAACACCTGTATCACCAAGCTAATACTCACTCGGTTACACCATTTCAGATTGCAAAGCAAATGTCAATCATCCTTGGGGGAGGGAGTATCTTCATTTAGAGTTATCTCTGTCAGTGAAATCATAGTTCAAGTCCAACAGCCTCATCATCAACAACAACACAACACATTTTGATCATACTATTGTTTATCAGATCCATCCAGTAACAACCACTTCATAAAGAGAGATCAGAACTCTGAGCAAATAAGATATAGGACTATCACATTTTGTTGGAAGTTAGTCTGTGGAGAGTATGAAGCAAACCTGGGTTAGTTATCTCAATGGGTGGATGCTATGTTGCAGAAGGGATAAGATGGGGGTAGAAAATAGGGTTGTTTGTCATTAATTAAGAAGAGGAAAGGTGCTCAGAAGGTAGAAGTACCCAAAAGAAAGGAGATGGAAAGTAGAGACTCTAAAGTACAAAGCCCTTTGTATATCACATTATATACTTTGTTCTCTGCCTTAGCATTTTATTTTATATAAGATACTATCAAAAGCAGGCTTAAAATCACAAAGCATGCAACTAGGTGGAATTTGGGAAGGGGAGAGAAAGCTTAATAGAATTGCCTTGTTTTGATGATAAAGTATGGAGGACAGTGGCAGGTGATTTATGGATGGATTGGTTATACATGAGAGTCCATGCCCACACCTGTGTTTTAAACAACAGCATAGCCACAAGCAGTCCTGACATGAATTACAATTCTTGTTTGAGTTTTATTTCCTTTGAAATGCTCTTAATACTTAGTAAAAGTAACTTCCTGGCTCTCTCTCCATGTAATTTCTCTGATAGATCAGCATTCTCCGGAATTATCTTTCCTGGAACTAGGGATTCATGCTTCTTGGACATCTCCATGCATTGCTGTCTTTCTGCCCAGCCATCAACCTCGCAATCTTCATCTCCCTTTCTCGTGTCAATTTCTTCCATTAAAACATAAGCTCCTTGAAGGCAAGGGTTGTCTTCCTTGTTTGTATTTGTATCACTTTCATTTGTTCATTCAATAAACACTTATCAAGCGTTATTATGTGCCAGGCTGCACTGTGCTAAGCACTAGAGTGACAAAAAGGGGCAAAAGACAATTGCTGTCTCCAAGAAGCTTATAATCTTTTGAGAGAGACAGCATGCAAATAAATTTATACAAAGCAAGTTATATAGAGGATAAAAAGGAGGTAGTTATCAGAAGGAAAGCACTGGAATTAAGAGGGGTTAAGGAAAGCTTTCTGCAGAAGGTGGGATTTACTTTGAATTTAAATGAAATTAGTGAGGTCAGTAGATAGAGCGCAGGAGGGAGAGCATTCCAGAAAGGTGCTCAAGTGTCTTGATTGTGGGACATCCAGGAAGCCAAGACTGAAAAGCTTGTGCTGAGGAAGTAAGGTATACAAAGACTGGAACGATAGCAGGCAGTTAGGTTATGAAGGGCTTTAATGCCAGATGGAGCATTTTGTATTTGATCCTGGAAGCAATAGAAAGCCACTGGAGTTTATTGAGTAAATGATGTGGTGACGTGATCAGACCTGCATTTTAGGAAAATCACTTTGGTGGCCAATGAAGAATGGATTGGAGAGGGGAGGAGGCACACTAGCAGATTATTAGAATAATCCAGGCATGAGGGGATGAGGGCCTGCACCAGATTGGTGACAGGGTCAGAGGAGAAAGGAGGACATAATTTGAGGGTTGTTCCACAGGTGAAAGAATCTTTGCATAGTGCCTAGTACTTAGAGCTCAATAAGGGCTTTAGCCATTTAGCTATAACAATGATAATGATAATAATAGCTAGCCTTTAACTAGAGCTTTAAAGTTGGCAAAAATTATACAAATACTATTTCTTTTGAGCCTCACAACAACCCTGAGGTGTAGGTAGGCACTATTATTATCCCAATTTTTAAAATGGGTAGTTAGCTGTGTGACCCCAGGTAAGTCACTTAACCCTGTCAGCCTCATGTTCTCACCTCTAAAATGATCTGGAGAAGGAAATGCAAGCTACTTTAGTATCTTTGCCAAGAAAACCCTAAATAGGGTCACAAAGAGTTAGACACAACTGAAAACAACTGAATAACAAAAATTTTTAATGAGGAAATTGAGGTAAGCAAAGGTTAAAGGTTGCCTAGGGTCATGCAGCTAATACATGTCTAAGGGAACATTTGAATTCAGGTCCAAATGCAGTGCTCTGTCCATTGAACCATTTGCTACCTCTATCATCTACCTATCCTATCCTATCCTATCCCATCCATCTATCTGTCTATCTATCTATCTATCTATCTATCTGTCTATCTATCTATCTATCTATCTATCTATCTATCTATCTCCATATTCTCCAATAAATGTTATACTACAAATAAGACCAACAATGGTGACAAAAGATTTAGAAGAAGGAAATTTAAAAGTTAGTCACAATGCTCCAAAAGCAAAGGGTCTTCCCTTCCCTAGGGTCTTCTGACCCTAGCTTTAATATTACATGGGGGAAAAAACATAAGAGAGATACACAGAGGAGAAAACAAATTTTAAAACACTGAATTTACCTCATCGTGGAAATATGAATCATAGAAATTCAGAGACGAACTTCCAAAAAGAAAGGTGGCAAATATTAAGGAGTGACAGCATCTTATTATACCTCTAATTCTTTCTTTAATCAAATCCACTCCTTCTTCTAGTAGGTAATTAAGATGTCAAAAGTTTTGAGTAGGGAAATGATTTGGTAAAAGCAGTGGTTTTGAGAAAGATTAATGAGATGATATGCAGGATAGATTGGATTGGGGAGAGACTGGGCAAATGGAATTTCTGGTGACAAGGAACTTCATTAAAAGGACCCCATAAAATGGAGGCAGTTCAGAGGTAAACAAGTGAAACGTAGAGAAATTAAGGAAGAATCAATAGAATTTGGTGAATAAATGAATATAAAGGATGAAGGTGAAAGAGGAGTCTGAGACGACTGAGATTTTGAACTTGAAGAATGACAACTTTGAAAGAAATTGAGAAGTGGAAAGGAAGGCTAGTTTTGTGAGGAAATCAGTCAATTTTAGATTTTAAAGTCTGAGGCGATAACGAATGGTTAAATGTTAATGTTTGGCCTGAATTAAAGATTAAGTACTATAACTTAGAAAAGTCACCTCATATAAGTGACAGTAACTCATTCCCCACTCAAAGAGTTAGTCTTCTTTAAGTATCACATATTAGGCTCATTAAAAAGTTAATCAGTACTATTCCTCTCTTTGGAAGTACCTAAGGTTAGAATGAGAGCCACTTTTCTTGCTTTACCTTGAGTGATTTATATAATCATTTATGATTATATATACATATATAGAATTAGAAGATAAAGTAAATTTATTTTTGTTTCTTTGTTTTAGCTAGTCCACCATATTGGTTTCTTCTGTCCCCTGTTCTGTACCAATCTATGTCTATTACTTCCTTAGTGAGCTGGCACAAAACTTTCCTTTTCCAAGGGTCATTTCTTGTATCAGTCTTTAATACTCTACCCTTTACCATGTATGTGTGCATACAGTTGTTCTTATATTATCTTATATTTGTTCATATGTTGCTTTTCAGTGCTTCCTAGTTATTTCTTCTTTTCTAGACTGTAGATTCCTGGAGAAAATGAAAATAGGAACCATGTATTTATCATATTACATATATATACTTATGTGTGTATGCACATATTTGTGCGTATGTGTGTCTACACACATGTGCTGAAGGGACGTTAGGAACCTTTTAATGTAAACTCCTCATTTAATAGATGAGGAAACTGAGTCATAGAGTGGTTGTGGCAGAATTTGATCCCAGGTTTTCCTGACTCCAAGTCCAGCACACCAGTGATGTCAAATATAAATAGAAATGAATCCCTTTTGGCCACATATTGACTTAGAAAACCACAAATTAGCATTATCAACATTGCACTGTATTTTTTATTTCTTTTGTTAAACATTTCCTAATTAGGTTTTAATCTGGTTCCAGCTACATTCACAATTACTCCACAGATCTCTTCACTGAAGCATCCACTATGACATGTTTGCTTTTCTTCTCCTATAGGAAGCTTCCCCTGAACACTCTGCTCCCCATTTTTTCCTGCTATCACCCCCCATAATTTTCCTGTACTAAACTTACTTATATACATATTATATCCCCCTCAGTATAATGCAAACTGTTTAAGAGCAGGAACTATGTTTAGTATTTGCCTTTGTATACCCAGTGTCCACAAGAGTGCCTTGCATATTATAGGCACATAATAAAATGTGTTATTTTCCATTGCATTCTGTATCCCATAGAGTAGTTAACATTTGGGTAGGTATACAGGAGTTTAATAAATACTTGTTGACTGACAGTGTCTCACAATTTCTCCTCTCTCTATATATAATTTCATCTAGCTAGAATTTTGAGCCTGAAAAGGAGAAATCTCAAGTTTGAAATATAGTTTGCCAAATATTCGTAATGTTTTGTTTTTTACATCAGTCCCTATTCTCCCCCACTTCCCCACTTCCTCCATTTCTGATTACTTTAGCTCCATGAGCAAATTCCAATCATAAAGTACAGTGAAGATTTATAAAACAAAATCTCTAGCCTGAGTGTAAACTTTGAATCCAAAAATAAATGTGCAATTTAAGTGACTGATTATATGAGAGAGGAAATTAAACATGAGATATATAAGATATATGTGACCAAAATTTGTCAATGATATTCAAAAATAATATTTTGAGAAGTAAATTATGAACATTCTCCATGGAGAAGCAGTATGGTATAATGGAAAAATAATGGTCTAGGAAACTGTACCCCTAGATAGTGATTCTGCCATGACCTAGCTATTTAACCTTAGAAAAGTCTCAACTTCTCTGGGCTTCAATTTCTGCAGCTGTAGAATGAGGAAGTCAGTCTAATTAATCTCTAAGATCTCTTCCAGCTCTAAAATTTCATGAATTTATCCCTCATTGAGATACTTTGCCCATAGTCTTGCATATTTTGATGAGATGGAGGTGACCCACTTAAACAAGGATAGACTTCTCTCCTCTACAGAGCAGTGACTTACAGTATGTTTCCAATTCCTCGAAGCAGAACACATACAAATGGTGGGTGTTTTTGTGTTTGTTTCTTTAAGTCAGCATACTGCCCACTTTTACCCATATGGAATGGTCTCTCATGTATGTCTGAATCCTATGCATTCTGAGGGCTTAGCTCCTTTTTAATACTTTGCTGATTACATCTTAAGGCTGTGTGGCTCAGTGTAAAGAGAACTGAATTTAGAAATGGAAGAAATGAATTTTAACACTGGTTCTGCTACTTACTACCTGTGTGACTTTAAGCAAGTCACTTCACTCTCTGGGTTTTCCTCAATTGTAAATGAACAGAATTGGAGTAAATGGCTCTGAAGGTTTTTTCCAAGTCTAAATCTATGACCTCTTCTAGATTTATTGCCTTTATCTTCCATTTCATATTATTCTCATGGTATTACATCATCTCTTATCTTATCTTAGGCTTAGAATTGAATTGGATAGAATCAAGACAGATTTAAAATCAGATCAGATTTAAAATCGGAGCACAGTCTGCTCATAGGTCTTTTCTCCTTCCCTCCAAAATTCATAACAATGTGAGATTTAGCCCTTCAGGAACCGTCTGTTACCTAATAAAGTTAACAGTCCTTAGTGAGGCATCCAAGGTCCTTCATCGTCACACCTCCACTCTGTCTTTCCATTCTTACCTCATTTCACACCCCTCTATGTTCTATATTTTCCAGCCAAACTAGATTCTTTGCCATCTCTCACAGTCCCAAACTTTTCTACTTCTACAGTTTTGCCTATGCTACTTGCTATGATTGCCCAACAATTGTGAAGCCCCTTATCCATTTTGTTTGTGAATGAGGATGATACGTGCACCACTCCCTTATAGCACTGTGAAGAAAGCTATTTAAAAACTTACAGTGAAATGTGTATGTGTACATAGGGTTATACTGTGGACGTGATTATTATTTTGAGGCAGTAGCAAATCCATTCAGAATTTTTTATAAGAATTATTATATAGCATACAATTCTTATTCTCTTTATTCCTGTGCCTTAAAATTTTTAATGAGTTTGGGCTTTGCTGAACTGGAACATTGCACCACAATATCCCTCAGACACACCTGGATTCCTTTTACAGAGCTAATCTGAAAGGTTTTACACCCACCAAAACATCAACAACATGGGGCACAGGCTTGGTCTATTTAGCCGGAGAATCTAAACTTTCTACCCATAATTTTGCTTGCATTAACTACCCTGTCTTCCTATTTTTTGGATTCTTCTTTTACCTATGAAGTGTGCCATAGCCCAAGACTTCTCAATAGCTGAGCAGCAGGAATAATGCGAAGGTGAATTTACGACTACACCTGGCCTTAGAAAATGCCCCAGGGAAGGTGACCCTGAAAAATGATTATAGCATCTTATCAATTAGCTGACACTAGCTAGGAAAATGAAACTAAATGTTCTCTTCTTTCCTGTTTTATATCTCATAAATCCAGTGGAAAGGCTTCATGGGGACTGTATACGGTAATATCTAGACAGACTAATGATAAGTATAGTCCCTTCTGGATTTTCAATGATAGTTTTAGGATTCAGGCTATTAGTTTAAGTGATATGAGAACAAAATTATTTCTGTCAATGTTTATTAATATTGGGAAAGTTAAGATACCTATTTCCAGATTCAGCTTCTTTAATAAGAATATCTGGTATTTTTATAATATTTTATAAATTTTGTGGTGTTTTTGCACGTATTTTCCCTTTCATATTTATCACAATTCTGATTTATAATGCTTCTTTTTATATGCTATTTCTTTCTTAAATTATAAATTTTTGATGGAAGGAATGATGCAATTTTTCATCTTAAATCTCCAGCATTTAGTATAACACTTAATATCTGTGTGTGAGTGAAATATATGTATGTGTTTATGTGTGTGTTAGGAAAACCTGAATTTAAATCGAGCCTTAGACATTCACTAGCTGTATGACCCTGGGCAAGTAACTTAACCATATTTGCTTCAGTTTTCCCATCTGAATGAAATGACAAACCACACTAGTGTCTTAACAATAGCTATAACTATATACATAGTGAGGATTCAAATATATATATATATATATATACACACATATATAACATATATACCACATGTATTTAACTATCTATAATGGTATATATATATATATATATATATACATATATAAAATGAGGATTCAATTGTATACATATGTATATAATGTTGAATCCTCATTCATCATCTATAAATTGAAGGAATTGAACTAGATCATCCCTATACAGATCTTGTGTATTTTGGGGTTATTTTTCCTTTCCTTTCCCTTCCTTGTTTTTCCTGGACTTGTTATTTCATTAGAACAAAGTCAATTCCCTCTACCAATAAGATCAGTGCTTATCATATTATAGAATTGCCAGGATCTTTGAGAAATTATTTTCTCAGTCACATAACCAGTATGTGTCAGAGAAGGGCTTAAACTTAGGTCTTCTAACTCCTAGACCAGCTACAGAGCTCTATGCTATCTAGTGGAAATGAGAGAGGAGAATTTCAAAACTGTTACTTTAATAGATAGTCATATTCTAAAGTACCATCTTCACACCTTATAGTGCAATGCTAAGATAGTCTGAGAATTATATAGGTGGAGCCTAAAAATGTGCTTTTATATTTAAAAGATATATGGTATATAATGCCAACAATTAATTTCAGGTCAGGACAATTCCAGAAAAATGCAAGTGCTCGATAGACATCTGTTGAATCTTGATAATATGAATTTCATTATTAGATCTGAGAAAGCAAATGACTATACGAAAGCATCAGGATTTGGAATTTGTAATGCTATAAAAAGCCTTGTCTCAGACACAGAAGAGACATGGGTTAAGAGAAAACGGCTATGATAAGGTTAAGAAAGAATTCTTTCTCTACAGAAATTACATACTTCCATTATGGAATTCATAAATGCAGAATGTAGATCCTTCTCTATTTGGTGACATGATTATTTTAATGACCTCTTTCCTTTCTCTTCTCTGCCTGTTTCTCTCCCTATTGTCACACCACCATTTCATTGAAGCTTATTCTAATGTAGCTCTTAAAGATAAAGATAAATACAGATTCCTGTACAGTACAATATTGTTACCTGGTCCAAGAGAAACCCCAAAAGATTAAGTGGCTTTCCTAAGGCTGCTCAGGAAATTAGTAGTAGAAAGAGTTATGTAAGTCTCCTGGCTCCATGTCTCTCTTGTTTCCAGTACAACACATTAATTCAATTTGCTGAAACAGCATCAGTTCCAGCATCAGTTTACTCCCTAACCACAAAATAAGGAGTTCAGGTGAAGAGTCAACTAGAATTTTGGAACTATGGAGGTATGCCCATAGTACGTATACAATAAATTTTTATAATTGATGTTGGAATAAAGGAAGTTATAGCATTAGTTGGTTCCCATTGTCTGGGGAATGATTAAACAAAGTGTGGAATATGCACACACACACACACACACACACAATTGCACTATAAGAAAATGGTAAATATGAGAAATTTTAGAAAACTAAGAAAGACTTATACGAACTGATAAAGAATGAAGCAGAACCAAGAAAACAATATACGCAACGCCCACAATAATATAAAGGAAAACAAAGCTAAAAGACATTAGAACTTGGATTAATGTGATAATTGCTCAATTCAAAAGAACTGATGATGAAACACATTTTCCTCTGCAGTGTAACAGAAAGAGAAGTAGCCTTTGAGCAGGAAGACCCAAGTTCACATCTCAGTTCTTCTGTCTATAGTCTGTGACCCTGAGCAAGACATTTTTGTCTCTCCATGTCTCAATTTCCTCAAGTACAAAATGAGGTGGTGAGACTACATGTTTTCTAAAGCCCTTTCAGTTCTAGATTTTTGATCCACTCAGTAGAGAAGTGATATATTAAAGATGTACAATGCTACATATCCTATCATATATGGTAGGCTCTGTCAGTTTCTTATGATTAACTATTTTTCTTTACACAAGAGAGGATTCAGTAAGGAAGGCTTATTGGGAAGTAAAGGTAAAGAAAAGAAGCAAGATAAAGTATTTTCCAAATAAAAGAAAGACAAATCAAAAGAGTAAAGAGCAACATTTCCCCCTTATTTAATGGAAAGTCATTTTTTTAATGATGAATAAATTATAAACAAGGCTGGATTGCTTTCCACAGTTAATACTTAAAATCATTCTCAGGAAGGGAAGTGTTCTTTGATAATTTAATAAGAATTTATTTGGAAAGAAGTGTTCAGAGGACTTGAGAAACCGTTAAGAAAAAGATTCATCACCTGTGCTGAGAATATTATTGTTTCCATCCCCTCTGGCTGAACATTAAATGTTTCAAAGGCAAAAGATTCTTGGAAAGAACTGGCATATATGGAAAATTGAAGCTTCCAAACAATAGAAATTACTAAAATAGACACAGTAGTCTAAAAAGATATTTGAAGCTTTCTAAAACTCCATTTTTGAGAGTGAACTTATAAAGTTTAGGTTACAGTTAAATTTCTATTCCCTCTCAACTCTCAGGAAGAGAATTTTGCACTGTGTGAAAATTTGCTATCTATTATCTCCTGAATGCAATGAGGACAGTGAAATAGCCTTAAAATAATTTTATTGATATATTTCATTTTTTTCTATCACATTTCCCTATATATCCCTGTACTTCCTATTCCATTCTGAGGGAGCCATCCCTGACAATAAAAAACAAAAGAGATAAAAGAAAAAAAGTGATCAAATTAGCTAAAATCATAAAAAAAAACTAATGCTATGTGCTGTATTCCATACGTGTAGTACCCCATTTTTGCAGGGAAGTAGGGAAAGTGTCTTCTTAGATCTCTTCATTATGACTAAGGTCAATCTTCATAATTTTGTTTTTTCATTCTTATTCTTTTCTCTGCTATTATTATCCTTATTCTGTATATTGTTTTTTGCTTCTGTTTACTTCATGTTGCACCAGTTCACATAATATCCTTTCTATGTTTCTTTATATTTCTCGTGTTCATTATTTCTTACACAGCAGTGATGTTACATTACATTCAGGTCCCACTTTTTTTTAGCCGTTCCCCAAAATAATGGGCATCTACTTTGGTTCTAGTTCATTGTTATTACTTAAAAAATACTATCATACATATTTTGTATATACAGGACCTTTGTTTTTGTCATTAAGCTCCTTGGGAGAGGACAATTATTATATTAAAGGAGGGCAATTAATTTTCACAAATATAGAAGAAACTAATAGAATTTCAATTTCCTTGATCTCAAACTGAAATATTAGAGACATTTTATACCATTGATATACAAAAAGAAGGAGAAAAGTAAATATTTTTATAGCACCTACTATGTTTTGGGCACTGTGCTAACTGTTTTATAAATATTATCTCATTTATATTAAGAAAATTGTAGCAAGACAAAGCAGTTTATTATTAGTGTGATCTTGAGAATATCACTCACTAGAGGAGAATATTTAAGGTCCCTTTCCTGCTCAGACATTCCATGAGCCTGAAGAACATCATAGCTTTGGTGATGGTTTAACTTTACCACTCTATCATACATCAAGAGACAACATTGTATATAGACTGGGAATAAGAAGACCTACAGGAGGTCCAACTCTCAGTTTTACCACAGATCATTCTGTTACCTTGGACAACTCAGTTTACTTCTCCGTATCTATTTCACCCAAAATAAGGGGGTTATAAGGTCTTTTAAAAAGTTTTAAGGTCTCTTAAAAGTTCTACAAAGCTCCAAAGTTCTACAATTTTATAAGCATCTGGAATTAAATCCCTGAATTTAATACACATAAAAAATAAGTTAAGTTGCTATACAATGCTGGGAAAGTTGAGGATAAATGATAATCTGTCTGAAGAGAAATATTGTTATAATATTCTTGAATTAGATTATAAAATATTCCCAAAGGGTTTAGCGTAATACTCTGATCATCGAAGAATACTGATATATCTTTATTTGATTTTTTGATTCTTGTGGGAAGAACCCAGAATAAATAGAAAGATGATAGATAGCTAGATAGATGATAGATAAATACATAGATAGACAGATAGATAGATAGATAGATAGATAGATAGATAGATTGATTGATTTTAAGGTGATTTAAATAGTTAGGTGTAAAGAATTGAGACCAGTTCTGAAAGGAGAAAATAACCAAAAAAAATTTAAATATACATTTTAGAGCAAGACAATTTTATCAGCCTTAAAGTAACTTAAATATATATTTGATCAGCATTGCAATGAGTTCTTCAGTGAAATTAAGTTTAAAATATGGCTGGGGTGTTTCTACTATCACTTTTTATTGTTTTTTTCATTTCTGACTGAGTTAAAAAGTCACCTCTAAGCAATAGATTTATCTCCTTTCTAAGGATCAACTTTGCTAAGTAAGAAGAGGATGTTTACTTAGTCATGAATTCTTTTGCCATGGAAATCTATATCAATTTTTGACATTCTTAACTATAAATGAAAATAAAAGATAGAAGGAAGATGCAGTTAGATATAAGAGTGGTTCACAGATTCTCCTGAGAGATGAAAATAAGATTTTAGTGAGGTTGGTTTTAGGACAAGACATCATCACTTCATGGTTATAGTGCAGTGCTCATGATACAGATAAGCTAAAAAGATATAGTAACAAAAATCCTTACAAATGAACTTGAATTGAAGAGGATGAGGAGGTAGAGACATTCTTTAAAAAAATTGATATGACCCATATTACATACCATGATTTCTTCAAAAACATGGTTGATAGGGACTAATATTGTCAAAAGCCAAAAAATATCATAAAAATGAAATTGATAATATAGTATGTTACTGATCTCTGAAGTGACAAGTAATTCTGAATCAGTTATATATTCAAATTATTGATTTTCTATAGGAAAGATTACTATCAATATCAAATAAAAAGAATAAAAAATAGAAATTATATGGCACAATTAAAACAACTCCAAACATTTATTTAAACATTATTGATGCTAAATAATGAGAAACAAAGAAACCACTATAATCACAGACTATCACTGTATCCCATGATTGTTTAAATAATGAAAAGAAATTGCTACAATAAAGAGACCAAAGAAATCTTGAGAATGCCTCATCTAGAAAACACTTGATCTTCTGGACAAGTGAAGAGACATGACAACAAACAGCAACTCTAATTTAAAACATAAATTCACTGGCAAAATTTTATGGTAGGTCATTGGGAAGATTTTCAGCAGCACTGCTTTATAAAACAGTAACAAGGATTGGAAGTGGAGGGAACATTTAGTCCAAGTCCTAGTTAAACCAAATCACATCAAGAGAATGGAAGAATAAAAACAAATATTGATAAAATATGGAAAGGATGTCAAGACTTCTATTTCAGACATTTTTTTCTTTATCAATGATAACATAGCTAACACATTTCAAGCTAAATATTATAGTCTCCATTGTGCTACAGGAGGAAGTAGAAATGGCACTAAAGAAAACAAAGATGGAGGGAAGGAGTGGCATAAGAAAAAGTGGGACAAGCCTATGCTGGAGGTAACAAAATTTTGAGGTTATTGAAGGATTTAGTCTTAAAATATCTGAATGAGGGAAGATACTGAAGAATTGGTAGAAAATAAAAAATTTACTGCTACTGAAAAAGAAAACCGAGAAATTATCAAGTACTAACTTCTGACCTGTATTCTTACTTCTCTCTTTAAAAAAATGAAACTTAAGAGAATAATATATATATATATATATATATACATACACACACACACACAAATAAAAGAAGGAAATAAGCAGATGAATTTCTATAGAAGACCACATCTTTATAGACACCTAAGTTGAAGAGCATAAGAGAATTAACTAAAACATGAAAAAAAAAAATTCAAGAACTCCCCATGCTTACTTATAGTTGGAAATTTTTAAAACTATTTTATTTTAAAACACATGATTTGGTAAAACAAATTGCCATTTGGAAGCACTGGACAAAGGGTTTCTTAGATGTTAAAATAATGAAAATATTCCTTAATAAATATAAGAAATATAATGTAATCAATATGATAAAAAAAATTTATTCAAGCTTTTGATTGATATGCTGTAATGTTAATGCAATGTTAATGGTGGATGGAGGGAAGAGTTAAAGATCTTCTCCACCCATTAACAGGCCTCAAACACTTCAACACCTTAATTTTTATTGAGGCACTAGGTCAGAGGGTCATGCCCTCCAGCTGTGAAAAGTGGAAAAATACTCCCAAGGTAAAATTCTGCTTTGGGACTTACTCATTGGAAGTGTTTGTTCAGCCACACAAGACTGGGTAACTGCTAAGGAGCCCCCTGGCTTTGAAAATCCATATGTTGATGCTTCTCTCTCTGGTAACTACATATGTATGTAATGGTCAGACAGTTGCATCTGTCTGTTGATTTGTGATGTATGTATTGTTTATGGTCAGACAGTTGGAAGCTCTGTCTGTTGGTCTTTATTTTTCCATTTGTATTTTCTCTGAAGTTCTGGGTGTTGATTTTTTCCTGTGAACTAAGTAAATGATATATGCGTTCGATTAAAGTAGATTGTTGACCCTTCAAAAGTTGCTTTCCTTTTAGAAAAGCAGATCTAAGAACCTGTACAGCAGACCCTCCTGTGCATGCCGGAGTCCTTGCTGTTACATAAGCACAAAGTAGAGAGATGTAAGCTAACCAAAGATATTTTCCCCTGTCATGGAGGACATATAATGCAGAGTTTAAATGGAAAAGTTCCTTATAAATAGCAAAATCATCCTATTTATGGATGGTATCGTGCTTCTTACATCAAGCCCCAGAACAATACGAAATCTTCAAACTGAAAGCAATGATAACTCAAGAATTTAACATAAGTTTATACATAAGGAAAAACTAAATTGGTAAGTAATGTTTATTATTCAGATAATGATAGCTAGCTAGATAGATAGCCCATAGGGTGATAACTCATATATGTCTGTGTATGTGTATGTATATGTATGTATGTATTTGTGCATGTGTCTTAGATACTGAAAATGAGTAATGAACTTGGCCAAGTGTTGAGTAGAAAGAAGAGAGGGTGTGAAATTATGCAGGTCTATTAATGGCCCCACTCTTCTTCTTGAAATCAAAACCTATCTTTTTAATACCAATATTTTTTCTAGTGATGCTATATAGATGCAGATCATATAATCTCTGAGAATTCACAAAGCAATGAGGAGAAGTACAGGTGTATAAATAGGCTGCAGAATCTTATGAATGATGAACTATGTTCATGAAAAAGCATTAGTGCAAATAAATATGCAACCAGAAAAGAACCAGGGTTGATCATGTAACAAAAGGGAGTGATGATAGCCAATGACTGCAAAGGTAATGTCAAGAGATCTAGAGAATTAGATCAGATCCACTATGTAGAATTTATTAGAGAATAAGGACTAGAGTTTGAGGATCAGAATATACATATAAATTGTAATTTGTACTATTAAAGAGTATCTATAATGATGAAATCATTGGAGCCCAGAAGTATTTTCAGATCATTAGTGATCAAATAATCTTTAGGGGATCCTTGTGATTTCATTGATATAGGAAGTACACAGTAAGAAAACTCTCTCTAATAATTCTATACTTTACTATATGTTCTTAGAGGTTAAGTGACTTCCCAAGGGTCACACTGATAATATGTGTCAGATGTGACACTTTTGAACCCTGATCTCTCTGACTTATGGATCAGCTTTCATCATGCTGACCCTCTTCAATAATTGACAATACTTAAATTTCAGCTGTTCTGGAGAAAAAAAAAGTAACAAGGCAGATGGTGTCTCATGATGAACAGCTAATAAGACTTCTAAAATAGCCCAATTTATAATCAATGAGTACCTTAGGCACAAAGACTGAATCTCAACATATCTCAATGAACGAAAGCCTCTGGTACAACAGGTTGTTAAGGCAATCACCAGTGTAACCCTCACAAACAAGCACTCTGTAATGGTACATGAAAATTCTTCCTGGAAGATGGAACAAGAAAAGGTTTCACCTGGCGAACTACTAGACCCTGACTATAAAGTATGAAACAAATTTGTTTGTGCTGGTTTGCTATGCTTTGTCTTTCTTAGGTCCTTTTATTAGGTTCATGAAAAACAAAATAACATAGAATGCAAGGATCCCCTAAAGATTATTTGATCATGTATATAGCTTCACCTACACTAGTCTCCTAAACTAAATACAGTCATCCTTTCCCTTCAAATTATAAAAAGACTTTTAATAGTTCTTACCTTCTATGGACATTAGCCTCCTCTGTCTCTTTAGTCATGCAACAGAATATTCATCTATATATTTATGAAATGTTGTAAATAGAGGGGTGTTATTATTAGTGCTGTTGTAGCACCAATATAGTAGCAATCCATTAATCTTTATGGTTTGTTCTTATGAAACTTCTAACATGAGTTAGGAAAAATCAATGTTCAACTTCAGTAATATTATTTAGAAGTTAATAGGTATGGCAGTGCAATGACTACTAGGCTCTTTAAATATCAGACAATAGTTTTGATGTCCTATAATTGAGGGAAGGGGATGGTCCAGCTGGGGTCCAGCTCTGGCCCAGGATCAGAGGAGGAGATGGCACTGGAAGCAGCAGTAGCAGCAGCTTCCAGAACTCTGGGTTCACAGATGGTAGGGCATTGTGCCCTGCTATAGCATAACCACTACCACCTTGATCTCCACTGGAAGCAAAGTCCATCCTTGACAAAGAGTTAGAAAGTCAAACATTTGTCTGGGAAGATGAGCAAACAGAGGGGAAAATATCAGACTATAGAATTTTACTTTGGAGAGAAAGAAAATCAAAACAGAACCAGAAGACAACAAATTCAGGCTATCAGGCCATGAAAGAGCTCAAAAAGGCTTTTGAAAATTGAGTAAGAGAAGTGGAGGAAACATTGGGAAGAGAAATGAGAGTGATGCAAGAAAATAATGAAAAATGAGTTACAGCTTGCAAAAAGAGACCTAAAAAAATACTGCAGAAAATAATACCTTAAAAAACAGACTAACTCAAATGGCAAAAGATGTTCAAAAAGGCAATGAAGAGAAGGATGCCTTAAAAAGCAGGATGGGATAAATGAAAAAGGAGGTTCAAAATCTCACTAAAGAAAATAATTCCTTTAAAATTAGAATGGAGCAAATGGAAACTAATGACTTCATGAGAAATCAAGAAACAGAACCAAACAAACACAGAACCAAAAGAATGAAGAAATAGAAGACAATGTGAAATATCTCATTGGAAAAACTGCTGACCTGGAAAATGGGTCCAGGAGCGATAATTTAAAAATTATTGGACTACCTGAAAGTCATGATGAAAAAAAAATAGCCTAGACATCATCTTTCAAGAAATTATCAAGGAAAATTGCCTTGATATTCTAGAACCAGAGGATAACATAGAAATTGAAAGAATCCATTGATCACCTCCTGAAACAGATCCCCAAAGGAAAACTCCTAGGAATATGGTAGCCAAATTCCAGAGCTCCCAGGTAAAGGAGAAAATATTGCAAGCAGCCAGAAATAAACAATTTAAGTATTGTGGAAATACAATCAGGATAACACAAGATCTAGCAGCTTCCACATTAAGGGATCAAAGGGCTTGGAATGACATTCTGGAGGTCAGAGGAGGTAGGATTAAAACCAAGAATCACCTACCCAGCAAAACTGAGTATAATACTTCAGGGGGGAAATGGAATTTCAATGAAATAGAGGACTTTCAAACATTCTTGATGAAAAGACTAGAGCTGAATAGAAAATTTGACTTTCAGACACAAGAATTAAGAGAAGCATGAAAAGGTAAACAGGAAATAGAGATCATAAGGGACTTAATAAAGTTGAACTTTTCAAATTCCTAAATAGAAAGATATTTGTAACTGTTGAGACCTTTCTCATTATTAGAGTAGTTGGAGGAGATAGATAGATAGATAGATAGATAGATAGATAGATAGATAGATAGATAGATAGATAGATAGATGGATGGATAGATAGGTAGATAGATGGATAGATAGATAGGTAGATAGATGGCACAGGGTGAGTTAAAATGAAGGGATGATATCTAAAATATAAAATTAAGGAGTAAGAGAGGAATATATTGGGAGAAAAAGGGGAAAGATAGAATGGGGCAAATTATTTCACATAAAAGAGGCAAGAGAAGGTTTCACAATGGAGGGGAAGAGGGGGAAAGTGAGAGAGAATGAGTGAACTTTACTCTCATCGGATTTGGCTTAAGGAGAGAATAACATACATACTCAATTGTGTATCTTACTCTACAAGAAAGTAAGGGGAAAGGAGATAAGGGTGGGTGATTGAAAAAAGGGCAGATTGGGGAAGGGAATAGTCAAAAGCAAACACTTTTGAAAAGTGACATGGTCAAAGCTGAAAATAGAATAATAGGGGGCATGATAGGATGGAAGGAGATATAGTTAGTCTTTTACAACATGACTATTATGGAAGTGTTTTGCATAACTACACATATACAACCTATATTGAAGTGTTTGCCTTCTCAATGAGGGTGGGTGGAGAGGGAAGAAGGGAGAGAATTTGGAACTCGAAGTTTTAAAAACAAATGTTACAAATTGATTTTACATGCAACTGGGAAATAAGATATATAGGCAATAGGTATAGAAATCTATATTGCACTACAAGAAAGTAACAGGGAAAGTAATAAGGGTGAGGACATAAAAAAGAGGGCAGACTGGGGAATGGGATAATCAGAATATATACCATGTTGGAATGGGGAGGGGAAGAGACAGGGAGAAAATTTGGAACTCAAAATCTTGTGGAAAGGAATGTTGAAAACTAAAAATAAATTAATTAATATAAAAAGTCAAATCTAAAGGCATCTCTTTGTTCACATGTCAACCAGGGTAGAAGAGTGAAAGAATAGAGAAAGAAGTTGCCAGAAGAATAGGGCTTTGGTTCTGTCTCCATCATTAAATAGCTGAGGGATGATGAGAGCTGCACTGAGCAATTTGCAAACTGACAAACTGAAAGGAATGGGTTAGTTTTCCAACCTTCTTGTTCTCAAAATCCTGGATTCTACAATGCATGAGAGACAGATTTGCTAGCTCTATAATATCTGTTTTAAATTGAACTAAATAAAAGGCTAACTGGAGAACTATTGAGTCAGTCAGTACCCAGCAGCACCCAACATGTGTATATGTTGCATCCCCTATTAAGTGTGTGTGCTTCTAAAAGACAGGAATTGAATTTATCTTCTCAGTGTTAAACACAATGTTTGGCACATAATGGATATTTAATGTTATAATTTTATCTGCCTAGATTTGGACTTCAGTAGTTGATAAATAGCATAGAAATCGTAGTATCTTGGAATTTGAAGGAACTTAAGAGTCTTTCTAGGCCAGATGTTTCTAAAGTTTTTGCATATCATGCACCCTTTCAGCAGCCTAGTGGAGCCTGTGGGTTCCTTCTCAGAATGTTTTTAAATAATTGAAAGAAATCCTAAATTTCAGTTAGGAGTTACTGAAAAGAAGGATATAATTTTTTCCTATCCAAGTTTATGAACCCCCTGAAATCTATCCACAGATCTCTGTGGATCCCAACTTAAAAACTCCCTCCTCCCCAACTTACTCAATGAATAATCATCAAGCCCTTTGATGAAAATCATCATCATAATCAATATAGCACTTTACAATTTGTAAAATGCTTTCCATATGTTAATTAACTTAATTTGAAGATCTCTAGTGAAGGAGAATCTACTACCATTTAAAATGTTCCATTCCACTTTTTAAGGGTTCCAATTGCTTGGAACATCTAAATTTGTCCCTTTTAACTTTCTTCCACTGATCCTAGTTCTGCTCTTTGGGGTCAAGTAGAACGAAGATAATACCTCTTCCACATGATAATCTCTGAAGTACCCAGAGGATGGCTATCATAATCTTCTCTTCTCTGGACTCAATATTCCTATTTTCCTCAAACAAGACTTTCATGGAAAGAATATGAAACCCTTCATCACCCTGGTTGCCCACACCCCCTCATAAAGAGCCTTTATAAAAAGACTCAGAATATCTTACCATCTTTCACATATAGAAACAGATTTAGGATTTGTAAATTAACCCTTTTGATATCTTAAAAAAGAAAACTTTCCCAAACTAACTTGTACTTGCCATACCCTAGAGGATAGGGATTCTAGTTAGCTTCAAAAGAAGCATTCCCTGAACTTCATTAGCATGTGTAAACGTTTTTCCACTTGAAATGGTCTCCTCACTCATCTCAGGGGATCCAAATCCGGCTCATCCTTTAAAGCCCAGATCAATGCATTCTCTCTAAATGAATGCTTCCTAGACCACTCCAGCCCACTGAAATCCTTTTCTCTTCTAAACTAAAAGTACTTATTGCTCCTTATTCAATTCAACAAACACTAAGTGTCTAATAGCAGATTTTGGAACTGTATAGTCTTTGCCTCAGTGTAACAAATTCAATATTTATTAAACATGTAGTTTGGTATCACACAAAGAACAAATATTTTTGCCCTTAGAGATCTTATATTCTACTGGAATTTGCACCAACCATTTGATAATCCATCACAACAATTCTTGGATCTTTGTATTTATTGTTATCTAATTTTTAGTGTTTATACCTTTTCTCAGTAAGCAGACTATACCTTTCCTGGCAGCAAGAAATATACTTTAAATAGTAACAATATTTAATATTTATATGGTACTTTAAGGTTTTCAAAACTATACATATTATCTCTTTTTATCCTCAAATTAACATACTGAGGTTGGCATTAGTATTATTTTCATTTTACAGATGAGGCAACTGAGGATGTAACAGGTTAACTGTCTTGCCCAGTGTCATGTGGCTAGTAAATTTTTGAGTCAGGATTAGAGCTGAGGTCTTTCTGATTCTGAGTGAGATGTTCTATCAATACCTAGGAGCCCTAAAGCTTTACGTATAATATGTACTCAATCAATATTTATTCATTTGATTTGCTTGCTTGTTTACAGAAAGTGCATATTTGACATTGTGGTATAGAACACAAAGTGTTCCTCTTATTATGTTACATGATGGGTTTTTTCTTTTTTTTTTTTTAGAAGTTGCACGTTACATTGAAGTGTTAACTGTGATTTATCTGAAGAAATATTAAGCATAGCAACCAAAATGATGTTAAGCGTCACGATTTAGTATTATGAGAAGAGGTCTATTTTTATTGACAGAGCAAAACTTTGAGTAGGGAATTCTAATTAGGACCAAATCAGGGCTTAGTGATGCATTCTGCTTCAGAGTTTAAATGGTAAATTCCAAGAAAGAGATTTTCCCCGTTTTTAAGTGCATCATGACATATTCTTTCTTTTAATTTGTGCTCAGGAAAGCAGATTTCTGTTCAGAAAAATCCATGTTTATTCTACAAGTGAGTATTATTTACCTATAGCAGCATTGCTTATACTCCAAAGAGAATAAAATCTACTCATAACAATTAGCTGCTATAAGAAAGTCTTCCAGACAATTAGGGATAATGCCACTGGTCAATGGTTTGGCCACATTTCATTAAAGACCCACTGGACTTGCCAGATGTATTGCTTCGTATAAATGTGCTCACCACAATGCCCAATAATGGAAGGTTGAGTGCCATACCTAATTGCTAATTTCAACCTTTATTACTTATATTTTTCAGTGCAAGCACTTTAAGGAGACCTGAAGATTCTTCATTAGTTCCTGCCCTCTGATGAGAGGACGCGGTATTGAGTGCTTCAGTTCAGTAACAGCTTCCAAAGTGTAACAATGTCTTTTTAATGACAAATCATCAAATTAAAAATAGTTATACCACAAACCCATTTTCTAAAGTGATATGCTAGTTCTCACTGCTAAGCATGAAACTAAAAACAAACTCCAACAACAGCAAAATGCTGTTTTAGAAAATTGTAATATGAACTCTGTAATTTGAATACAGAAACTCTGTAAATTTTTTATTGAGGTTTGACTTTATGGTATTGCCAAAGCAGAAGGTCTTTTAAACTTGCTCTCCATAGTTATTGTCTCAGTACTATCCTGATATACACACAGATTGGTTAAAAATAAGATAAGTTGCAAATAATGATGTTGGCTCATGAATGTTCTTTACATATGTTTATGTATAAATAATATATGCCTAGTATCTCCATCTAGAATACAAGTTTCCTGAGGGTAGTGCCTCTCACACTTTACATCTCCAAAGTGCTCAGTTTAGTTTATTTATAAGAATTAAGCACAGCATCCTCAACAGAGTGCTGTACTTTGACTCAGGAAGAGCTGGATTTAAATTCACCTCTAGATCTCTACTATCTGTGTGACCTTAAGCAAGTTGCCTAAACTGCCTGAGCTTTAATTTCCTTATCTGCAAGACAGGATAAAAAGAATGATTTTTAGAGTTGTGGTGTCACATAATATGTATAAAGTTCCATACAAATGTGAGGTAATAATCAACCAAACGATGCTCTGGTAAGTACTACTAAATATTACTACAGAAAATATGTCACCAGCATTTCCATTAATATCATGAAGGGATGCCTAACGATCCCCAATTTGGAGAATCCTGCTATCTGTTTAGAAACTGATGAGAAAATACAATTTCTCCCCTGCTCTGGACTATCCAAAAAACAATTGTAATAAACAGCCTAACATATGCTGTAGCCCTAAGTACATAAGGTTTTGATTGAAGTGTGCTCTACTGTGCTTCTACATGCCAGCATCCATTATTATTTCCCATTTATCCACAGTTAGAATGATGATTATCTTGAAATTATACCTTTATATCCATCTAACTCATATATCAGTTAGTCTATTCCAATCTACAGAATCTCTAGCCATCCCTAGGTTCCAATGGGTCCCTGTTCTCTATTAGCAGTACCAAACTGCCATGTGACAATTTCAACTGACAAGGACTTTTCTTCTCTCTAGAGTAATGCTTTCTCTCTTCTCTTCTCTCATTTTCTTCATTTTTTTCTTTTAAAAATATATATGGGGCAATAAAGATTGCTTATTCCTTATTTTTATGTGAAAATATAGCCTCTAAATAAATGACATATTTAATTTTTTTTTCAGAAAACTACATTTAATCCTGGCTTAGTTTATTTGTTTTTAAAATCATTCTTCTTATAGCCTGCACCATATTAATTATAGTATGAAAGCAAAGTGATTTCAGTTATTTAACTAACTTCCTAGACAGGGGGAAAACAATCCTGATTGATCATCCTGGGCATGTTAGACTGGTTTATGGGACCAGCTTTATAATTCTGACTTTAAAACTCTTTTCTTTCACTTTGTTTTTAAATAAGTTTATTTCTCTTCTATACGTATTCTTGTGGATTGGTATTTGATTAGACTGTCTATGAGAGAGTAAGGGAATGAAGAAAATGCATAGGGGGCAGAATTTCCACTTAAACATGAGAGAGGAGACCCTTGAAATCAAATGCTAATCCTCTCTGAATAGATAATTCAAGTTATTTCTTTTAAATAAATTATGGCTGTGGTAAGTTAGGTGGGTTTTTAAAGAGGCAGAAATTGTGCAACTAAAAGTAAACTTTGCTTATATTTCTGCTTAAGAATTCTTTTTTTTTTAATAGTGTGGGGCTGACAAATTTAGTCAATAGCTTCATGGTGATTTTCAAATCATTAATTCTGATCCAGTGCTTATTTGGAAACAAGAAGTACATTTGACATGTGAAGTGAATAGCACCAGTGAACACTGTGGCTGTGTGACAGAGAATGCAGGTTGCATTTAAATAAATTTACTTTAATTATGAATAACTATTAATAGTTAGGTGCTTTTTCATCATTGGTCGGTGGCCCTCCCTAATTTTTGTGATTTTTCAGCCGTTGCATCAAAATAATAGATACACTTCCTCCAAGAGAACATTTATGATATTTTCCCAATAAGTTTTGTTTTTTAATTTACTCTTACTTTTGTCAAAACCTTCCCTTTGTTTGATGTTTAAATGTTTAACAATCAATAAAAAGAGCTTTAACATTGTTGTGTCTTTTAGGTTTACATTTCTCTGATTTCAATGATGTTTTGAATTTTACAGAAGATGAAGTGTGCCTTCAGTTTCCCTTATGCAATGCCATTACTACACACTGTGTCCGGAACAGTTTAGCTTAGCATTACATTCAAATGACCCTAACTTTGCAATAAGTATTTGATGGTTTCTCAGAATATCTGGAATTTGGTGAAACGGACGCAAAACAGTGTTTGTTGCCTTTTATTTTTTCTTCAGAAAGTCATTCACAAATACATATTCACTGCCTTACCTGCAGGATAACGCTCGATCACTGGCCAGCTGTCCACCTGTAACGTAGCGTTACCACCACTTCTTGTGAAACGTACTACATGGTATTTCCCATCATTAATGATTGCATTGGCCTCTTCAATGGCGATGTCATCTGTTCCGACATTAAATTTAACTCCAATCTTTCCCTGGTGCTAGAAATGAGAAGAAAGGAAAGGAAATCAGAAGGAAGTAATGCTAATTAGTTACTATTTGATAAGAATGACATATATGCAGTGTGGTGTATTACAAAGTGCTTCTAACAACAGCTTTTCTTTTTATATTTCACTTCTGAGGAGTCGCATACCATGGAGATAAGGTTCTTGACATTTTGCTAAGTCTGGGGCATCTCTTTCATGGATAATTGATATTCCAAATCAGGATTTTTCAAGGGAATTAATTTGTCTTCTTTTCCCAGAGGTTCCCACTGAGGAGAATGATTGCCCAAGTAAACAGACATCTTTTCATGGACGTTATACATAGGACCTTTCATGTAACTTCTTTCATTTCCACAGCAAGAAAAATGAGATTTGAAATTATTTTTCTTAATAACTGGTGAAATTAGAGTAATAACATTTATTTATACCTAACTGGCAAGAGCTTATGTATGTTTACTCCACTTGTATTTAAGTATATATATATATATATATATATATATATATATATATATATATATAAATACAGGCAATGTGGTCATTGTTCATAGAACCATCAAATGATGGGGGAGTTTTGACACCCTCTAATTCAACCCTATCATTTAGAAATGAGGAAATTGAAGCACAGAGAGATGAAATGATTTCTTCAGGATCGCAGAACACACACAAGAAGCCAAATCTCTTGACTTTCACTCCAATGGTCTTTCTTCCGAAATATGAAGTTACACAGATGTAAATAGATGTGAAGGAAATATTTCTCTCTTAGGCAGATGCAATGCCTATGGCATTTTTTGACACCCTCTATTCTTTTAACCACTGCTAGAGAATAGAATGTCTACCTGAACTAAACTGTTTAGTTTCATTTTAGTAGGGCATTCTGCTTAACCTTTTTGATGCCAACACTCTCTCCTCACCCATCTCTTTGTTAATTTCCTCATGTTTTAACCCTATCCCCTTGGGGATCAAGGTCTGTCATTTTCTATGAGATAAAGGAACTAGGAGAGAGCTATTAAAATATATCTATTACTTAATTATAGAAGAAAAAAAATCAAAGTACTTTGTGTGAAGAAAGTCACATGCGTATAAGTCATATCTGACATAGAAAAATAAAGTTTGCTTTCTTGGATTTAGAAACAAAAAAAGTATTAATGAAATTTGCCCATTCACTTGTTTTCCTTTAGGGAGGAGAATTTTATGATAGTGTGTTTAAAAATAACTTCCTAATTTTTCTATATCCCATCTGAAATCAGTATTGTATGGGAATAAATTGAGGTATGTCTGTATACATATATAAGTATGTACATTATTCTTGTTCAGTTGTTTCAGTGGTGTCTGACTCTTTGTGACCCCATTTGTGGTTTTCTTGGCAAAGATACTGGAGTATTTTGCCATTTCCTTCTCTGTATCTTTTTACAGAAGAGGAAACTGAGAGAAACAGGGTTAAGTGACTTGCCCAGGGTCACACAGCTAATAAGTATCTGAGGACACATTTGAAATCAGAGACTTCCTGCCTTCAGGCTTGGCACTCTAGTGTGCCACTTAGCTGCTTTTAAGTATATATATATATATATATGTGTGTGTGTGTATATATACATATGTGTATATGTATACATACATGTGTATATATACCCCCCCACCATTTTTCTATCTCTTACTGGAGTTGTACCAGGGATACTTTCACTGAACCTAGACATGATGAGGCTAAATCTTAGTTGTTTTATTCTTTTATTCAACCATTAAGAGCCCATGATAAACAGGTTAAAATTTTACAGAAATTATTTTGGAACCAACCAGGTCTTCCCAAAGCAATAGTTAAAGGTTTATCACTATTGGATTTGTCAAAAGTGACTGACAATGATCCATTTATGGATGAACCCTATGGAACAGCTAAGCTAAGATATGATAATGAAATCCAAAGAACTCTATGAGCAATGTCAATATGTCAACAAAAAAGCTTTGAAAAAACTGGCCGTCACGAAGATTTGTGTAAATAAATGGTGGAACGGATACCTTTCTGCCATATCATTGCAAGTCACACATACACAAAATAACAGTTTCTACCTCAAAAGATAGAATCAGGTGATTAGCATTAAATACCACAAACTAACAGATAAATCTCCATACTACAACTACAGACTCCAAACTATTCTTGAAAATTCAACAAGTAAACTGCTAGAACTGGAGCATTATTAATTAAATAAAAAAGCACTACTCATAACTATGCAGACATCAGACATAAACTCTGAAGAACAATACTCTTTAATAGAGATCATCATATTGAACATTTATAAATTTCACATTTCATGGATTGAAAAGTTTTCAAAATAGAGAGACCTCACTGAAATTTAAACTATGTAGGGATGAGATAAATATCATTCCTTATTGTCCTGTAGGTTACTGGAGTTCTTGGGGAAAGATTTTGTTTTTCTCCAAAGAAAAATCAAGAAGTGATTCATACAGACTACAAAGGGAATAGATTCATATGATGTACATCAATAGGATCAATATGAGTGACTTGTTTTTGGAATTTGCATTTCTACTCATACTTTTGATGTGTTGGAAGGAGGGCAATAAAGATTTATTAAGCACCTACTATGTGTCGAGCACTATGCTAAAATTATCTCATTTCATCCTCTCAACAATCCTTGGAGCTATTCTTACCCCAATTTTACAGTAGGGGAAACTGAGGCAAACAGAAGTTAAGATTCTTACTCAGAGTCACACAACTAGTAAACATTTGTAGTCAAATTTGAACTCAGGTCTTCTTGACTCTATGCCCTGTACTCTATAAAACTGCATTGCATCACCTAGCTCCCTCTAGCTAGTCTGTGTTGACAAGATTCTGAGTCATCTCAATTATAGAAACGATAACAATTTCTGAACTTTGCAACTAAGAAATAATTAGAATTTAAAAGTATTCATTTTTATTCTTATTTTCTAGGATTAAATGTGATCATGTTCACAGAATTCTCATGAATATTGCATTAGCCAAATCAAGAGTAATTTCATTGGGCATGTGCTGATATCTCCATTGTGTCTTCTTTGAAATGGGTAACTGGCTCACACCATAATTTTAAAAATCTATTATAAAGATATCAGTAACGAGGCCTTTATAATTTAATGGAGTCTTTCAATACATTCATTAAATAAATAGTGACAAAGGTAATTATTGATTTTCCCCCCACAAAAACTCATTTCTGAATAAGAACTATATTAATAAACCAAGTTAAAAGAGAAATATAAAGTTTGACACTGTGAAAAGAACATGAAGATTACTGGAATGGGCACTGCAGTTTCATGCATAGTTGTAATAACCTTTTGCAAAATAATTCATTGAGAAACAGATCATCTGTTCAAAGGGTGCTATCTAAAGTTTTGAAAATAAGATTCACTATTTCCTAGAGCATACAACATCCTGATGCTGTGTGTGTTAAACTTACAAAGTCATGAATATTTGTGCATGTACATAAAGATGTACCAGGTTACTTCAGGAGGCCATTTCCCACAACTTCAGCTAACAAAGCAATGAGGAAAAGATTAGAAAATTGGAGAGTCTGGGCAGGACCAGGGTGAGTATGGCAGTAACAATTGAATAAAAACAGACAGCGAAGTAGTGTCAGAGGATGGGCCTATAAGTACTGGTGTTGTGACAGTGACTTTGCCCAAGGGCAGGGAAATTTGTTCCAGGCCAAGAAATTTAAGAGTTACTTGTCAGCCACTAATTCTTGTGAGGAAGGAGGCAATGATGGGTAGGGCTTCATAGTGCTGTAGAGGCAGAGCTATGGTCAAACTGAGCCATGATAGGTTGGTGAGAGGGGAGGCAGGAGTTTCTAATGGAACTAAAGGTTTCTAGGCAAAAGATGAAACTAGGGGGACCTAGATTCTGGCCTGGGCAAGAAATCAGAAAGAGCCCTGCTACTGGTCTAGTGAGCTGGTTTTCTCAGTGTGCACTGTATGGTAACTCTTTAAGACCTGCCTCACAGTACATTTCACCACTAAAGAAAGAGAGCAGTCATGGCACCAAAGGTAGATATGGACAAGCTTCCTTCTTTCCTTCTCCTCTTCACAATCTGTCAAGAGTTTTTTAAGGGTTCTTTAAGGCCAGAAGCAAGGTGATAGGAAAAGTCAACACTGATAGCCTGAGCCTTCTGGGGAAACTGCTAGAACTTTTTCTTCCTCCTCAGCTTTCCATTTTCTTAAACATTCCCAAGGACCATAGTCAAAGGGACTTGCAGGGCCCCAGTTGAAAATATGAAAATAGAAAGAAATGGAAACACTTCAATCAGAGAAAAGACAATAAACCCAATATAACTGTTTTTTAAATGAAGATAAGGAAAAAGAAGCAGAAAACTTCTAGGAACAGTAATTCATAATTTGGCTTGAGAAGGAAGTTTGTCTGTAATGGAATCTTAAATGGGAATTCTTCATTGTGTTATGGAAAGGATTCATTGGGCCTCAGAGGTTCTGGATGCAGGGGGTAATTCACTTCAGAGAAATGGTTATTTCTGTCTCATATTAATAGCCAATTACTAAAATTGGGGAGACCCAAGCATTTTTCCCTGTCCAGTCTTTTTCCTTGTCCAGTCTCTGAAGGACAGAGCTGATGGAAGATAGAATTAAGACTCTCCTCCTCCTGGGAATTGCTCCTCCATCCAACCAGATCAAACTTCTAATTTAAGGTGAAACTCCCTTCTGCTCAGATTTGGGTTGAAGATATAGATTCTTTGAATATATTACCCAAGACAGGGATGAGTCTATGTATAAGGACAGCCTCTCTTTGACCTGTTGTCACCCTCAGTCTCTCATTATAAAATTCATTCTCTCATTAATTGTGAACCAATCACAACTGATTGTCACCCTCAGGAACACCCCTCTTTCAAGTGCATATAAGTTATTACACATAAGGCATAAGGCATTTGAGATTACCATGGTCCTTCTTTTATTAAAATGCTGGCATTATTAATAAAAATGAAATTATGTCTCTCAAACTTATTAAATGTCATAGTCTCTAGAAGTTAGCTTTTCGGCACAGTCTGCATAGGTGGGATGGGTACTTCAAGCATATTGGGAAACTCCCTCTACCAATGCAGGTTGCTGCATTCTCCATAACTTAAAGTCTGAGTGAATTGGCTGGAACTCTTGGAATTTAACTAGTTTGCCTACAGTCACACAGTCGGTATGTTTCAGAGGCTACTTGAGCCCAAGTCTTCCCAGACTCAAGGCCAGCTCTCTATACATTATACCATGCTGTCACTCTAAGTACAAAAGAAAAAATTAATCTTGATAACTCGATACCAAGGTAGTTTAAATAAGAAGCTATCAAATGATTTTCTTCTTCTTCTTGGGTAAGCAAGGGCAATTTTCCAAAATGTGGCCTTGTGTCCTGGCATTTCTGTCTCCATCCAATCCCGCAAATGAGGATATCTGTCATGTTGCATGGTCCCTGTTCAGGAGGTAAATATCATCAACATATATGTTCAACCTTTGTAAGGCATCTATTAGTAGCATCAAACTGTAGTGGGTCAGGCGGAAGGAAGTTAGGAGCTAAAATTTCATCTCCTAGCTATATGACCTTGGCAATACACACCTGCCATGAGCTTAAGCTTGGCTCTCTGCAAAACAGAGATAGTAACACCTGTAGTAACATAGGCTTATTGTGATGCTCGAACAAGAATTTATTTAAAGCCCTTTGGAAACATTAAAATCCCAAATAAATATTGGTAGCTCAATATATTAGGTTACAGGCCAGTTTTCTGAGAGTCATCAGTCTAGTTAGAATTTAAGAAACACAGAACCTGAATGTTTAATTTTGAAAGTGCTATGTTGAGAATTAGGATGATACCCTTAAGAATGAGAATGTTCTTACTAAGAAGTATTTTTCTGGAACTTAGTTCAGGCATGGTGTGCTATAATTAGCAACACCAAGTACATCTTTATTTCTCCATACAGCTAGCATACAGTGCTTTAAATGGAGTCATGCTACTTACATCTTTCTTTTTCTTTTTTTAAAATCTGAAGGAAAGGGAGACTGCTGATAAAATTATCCCGCAAAGAAGTCCTGTACCATGTCTGATCCTTGACCTTTACAAGGTTCAATAGAATGATAATTGCAATAGTGTACACGCCAGACAATCTGAGGTTCAGTAATGACATGCTTCCCTCTTTTACTATTCTTATCATTTTCTCTGGAAAAGTTGCTTTCATAACAGCACATGCCAGCAGAATCCAGAGTGAGCCAATGACAACGACGACAATATATCCTACTAGGAAGTCAGGCAAGATTGTTTAGTCAAAAAAAAGCTGTAATGAGGCTAAGAATTAGAAGACCCAGGGTTCTATTGAATACCCCATCGGTAACAGGTGTGTGACTTTGGAGAAATCCCTGAACCTCCATCAGCATCGATTTCATCTGTAAAATTCAGAGTTATCTCTAAGGTCCCATCTAGCTCTAAAGAAAGTTCTATGAATGAACCATTCTTTAATTGATAAGTGGCCAAACAATATTAATAGACAGTTTTCAGAGGAAGAAAGCAATTCTATCAAGAGCCATATGAAAAGATGCTGTCTGTAGTAAGTAGAGAACTATAAATTAAAACTCTGAGGTTCTACTTTTACCCATTAGATTGGAAAAAAAGAAAATGACAAATGCTGGAGAAGTTGTGGGAAAACAGGTAGATTAATGCAGTTCAGAATTGTAAATTTGTCCAGTAATTCTGCAAAGCAAGTTGCAGCTATGCCAGGAAAACTGTGCAGACCCTTTCACCCAGCAATATCAATATTAATTCTATACCTCAAAGAGATCAAAGAAAGAGGAAAAGGCCATATATAATATATATATATATATATATGTGTGTGTGTGTGTGTGTGTGTGTGTGTGTGTGTGTGTGTGTATGCATGCATGCATGTATACAGAGAGAGAGCACTTTTGTGCGATTGCAAAGATTTGGAAAATGAAGGGATTCTTATAAACTGGGGATTGATTGAATAAGAAATAATGTATAAATCTGATAGAATTTTATTCTGCTGTAAGAAATGGTGAAGGGTATAGTTTCTAAGAAACCTAGAAAGACTTGTATGAACTGATACAGAATTTAGTAAACAAAATCAGAACAATTTATACAATACAAGGCAAATAGATTTGAAAGATTTAGGAATTCTTATTAGCACAATGACCAACGATAATTCCAGTGGACTCATGATAAAACATGCAATAAGTCTTCTGGTAAAGAGGTAGTGGACTCAAAGTAGAGACTGAAGCATATTTTAGGGAGGAGACAAAGCCAATGTAAGACTGTATTTTGCTTGACTAGACATGTATGTAACAGAGGTTTGTTTTTTCTTTTTCTTTTAATGAGGATGGGGAAGAGGTTATCATAGCAAGGTTAATGAGCCACTGACCATTTATTAAGAGTATCTATGTACGAGGTACTGTGCTAAGTGTTAGGGACACAAAAGGAGACAAAAGAAGGAATTCCTCGCTCTCAAGGAACTATATCTAAAAGGGGAGATGATGAGTAATCAAATATGTATAAAAAAGTTATATACAGGATAAATAGGAATGAATTAAACGAGAGAAGTCACTAGAATTAAGAGCGTTTGGGAAAGCCTTCCTGTAAAAGATGAAATTTTTAATTGAGACTTGAAGGCAACCAAGGAAGACAGGAGGTTGAGGTGATGAAGGAGAGATTTGTAGCCATGGGAGACAAAGAAAACACCCAGAGCTTCATTAAGAAGTTGAAATGTTGCTGTTCAGTCATTTCAGTGGTGTCCGACTCGTCCTGACTCTATTTGGGGTTTTCTTGGCAAAGATACTAGACTCACTTGCCATTTCCTTCTCCAGCTCATTTTACAGGTGAGAAAACTGAGGCAAAAGGGGGTTAAGTGACTTGCTCAGCATCACACCGCTAGTAAGTGTCTGAGACCAGATTTGAACACATGAAGATAAATCTTCCTGACTCCAGGCCAGGTATTCTAACCACCATACTACCTAACTGCCTGAAGTTGAAACACTAGGAAACAAATCAGGCCACGTATTTACCAAAAAAATTGCCCACTCACTACTTCTTCCTAGTAATGTTCAAAATGAAGGAATTACCTGGAGGACAAGTTCAGTACCTTATATAGTAATCTAAAATATTCTGTTGTCTATTATAGAGGTATCGTAGAATAACTGTGTTAGAAATTATCTTAGAAATCACCAGACTTCTTCATTTTAGAATCTAAAAGATCACCAAACACCTTTATTTTAAGAATAAAGCAAGGACCCAGAGAAATTAAGTGAATTGTCCAAGGTCACATGGGAAAACCAGAATCCAGATCTTCTGATTTGAAATTCCCTTCTTTGGTCAAATTGTTTAAAATCCCTTGATGTTAATTTCCTCTTCTGTAAAATGAGAGGGGTTGGATCAGAGGACCTTGGATATCCCTTTAATTTTTATATCTATGACCCTATGTATACCCTGCTGTGTTATCATCTAGCAAACAAGCTTCTCTTGGATCTCTCTTTCTCTCTTCTATACCATGTTGTAAGTGATCTCAATCTATAAAAAATATTTTATCTGTCAGCCTGCATGGATGTTTACCTGAGATGCTTGATGGAGGTCTTAGATTAATGGTATATTCCTCAATTTGAGTCTAGTTTAAATAAAAATATCTAATCAGTTCTGCATTTTTTTTTCCAGTTCAAATCCATACTTGGGAGTCAAATTAGAACTTTGAACATTTTGCATCAATTGGGACAACTACGTATTGTCAACAGTATGATTCAGCAGCTGGTTCTAACTATGCCCTTTTCTTGACCTCTGCTTGTTCCCTTTCTTTGGGCTATCTTTGGGCTTGTTAGCACCTCTACCATAACTTGTCAGGGACAGGAAGTTCATATCAATCAATTTTTGCTATTTTGGGGAGTTCTAGGGGAAAGAGTCATCTACCAATAAGGCTTGGGGATTATTCTTGTATGTCACTTATCTGTATTCCCTTTCTCCCTCCACATTTTCACTGATGGCGAACTGGAGGGCTCGCTATTTATCATTATTGCCTGGTTATAACCCTCCCAACCTCCATAACCTGAGATTTTACAGAAAGATAAAGAAAACAAATCCAGATGGTAATTTTAGTACCCTGCATGTAGCCTACTAACTAGGCTTTCTCCAAAACAAAACTGCCCTTGGCTTAAACAAAAGTTCTAAAAAAGAAATCAAGATAAATGCAGCCATTTTGAATATCCAGGTAATTTGCTTCAAAAGGAAAAAAAATCAGCAGATGAGAAATGAAAAGATCATGTGGGAATGATTATCTACTGCTGTTAAATCCCTTTAAATTCTATTTGCCAATCATCTTTATATCCTGTTTGAGACTGAGAATAGTGACATTGTAATGTTTTCAGATATTTTATGGATTTATTGTTAACATTGCTAATGTGGCTTTTGTGAGTTTTAACAAAGCTGAAAGAATTCAGTTCACCAGGACCCACTTGAGATTCATGCCAAGGGAAAGAGCTCCTCCTTCTTCCCTGTTCCTCCTACAACTTCCCATCCCTGGCCTATGGGCTGTTGGGCTACAGCTACCTGTCATCCACATCCAGAAAAGTAGGAAGGATTCAAATTATGAAAGGCCTGAAAAGCCAAATATTGGATTTTGTATTTACTCCAAGGTAATAGGGAGCCATTAAGCATTACTGAACAAGAGGGGTGGTACAATTGGATACTCACTTTACCAAGATCAATCTGACAGCTGAGTAGAGTAGGGAAAGACTTGTGGCAGAGAGATCACCAAGTAGGTTGTTGCAATAGCCCACATGTAAAGTGATGAAGGCATGCACCAGAATGGTGGCAGTATGAGAAGAGAGAAGGAGGCAAATTTGAGAGATGTTACAAGGAGAGAAATTATAGGACTGGACAATTGAATTGGTATAGAGGAGGGTGTGAGAGAAAGAGAGGAGTTGAGGATGACATCAAGACACACATGCACGCACATACAGAGACAGAGAGCACAGAGTGAATTGAATAGGATGGGACCATATCTTAAAAGAAATTAAGGTAAACGGTGAGAGAGAAATGTCGTGGGAGGAAAGAGGGTGAAATGGAATGGGGTAAATTATCTCTCATTCAAGAGGCAAGCAGGAGACTTTTTAGTGGAGGGAAAAAGAGGAGAGCTGAGAAAAAAAACCAAGAAGTTTACCCTCATCACATTCGACTAAAGGAAGGAATAAAATGCACACTCATTTTGGTATGAAAACCTATCTTATAATACAGGAAAGTGGGGGAGAAGGAGATAAGCAAGGGGGGGATGATGGAAGGGAGGGCAATGGGAGGAGGGAGCAATTTGAAGTCAACACTCGGGGAGGGACAGGATCAAAAGACAGAATAGAAACAATGGGGGGCAGGATAGGATGGAGGGAAATACAGTTAGTCTTACACAACACGACTATTATCGAAGTCATTTGCAAAACTACACAGATAGGGCCTATATTGAATTGCCTGCCTTCCCAAAGGGAATGGGTGGGGAGGGAGGGGTGGGGGGAATTTGGAACCCAAAGTTTTAGGAACAACTGTTTAGTATTGTTCTTGCTACTAGGAAGTAAGAAATACAGTTAATGGGGAATAGAAAGTCATCTGGCCCTACAGGACAAAAGAGAAGATGGGGACAAGAGAAGGGAGGGATGATAGAAGGGAGGGCAAATTGGTGATAGGGAAAATTAGAATGCTTGGTGTATTGGGGTGGGGGGAGGGGATAAATGGGGAGAAAATTTGGAACCCAAAATTTTGTGAAAATGAATGTAAAAAGTTAAATAAATAAATTTGTATTAAAAAAAAAAAGATTGTGTAACAAGCTGAAATGGAAAAGTCATTTAACCTGCATGTCCATTTCCTCATCTGTAAATGAGAGGGTTGGACTAGATAATCTCTAAGGTCTCTTCCAGCAATTGTAGAAAATTGGATGATGCTATGATTCTGTGCGTCTTTATTGTGGACTTCCAGCCAGTTTATCTAGAGGGCAAGACTGAATTTTTAAAATGCAGTGTGAAAAGAATAAAGCATATCATTAGCTTATGTACAGTATTTAGGAACCATGTGTTTAAGGGTGTTCAGCTGTTTCCTGATTCAGGAACAGAAAAAAAATGATATAAATATTGAAACTAACAATGTGTTCATCTAATCACTTGTTTGCAAGTGTCATTCAATCAACACTTCTTATTAAATTTATTGTATGAGATACTCAGCAACAGAGAATGAAAGCATCTTCCAAATGTCATTTTCTTCTGAAATGTTTTATTCTATGGCAGTTTGGTTTCGTCTGAGGTAGAATGTTGACAGAGCTCCTTTCCCCGGGGAGAGTCTCTTATATTGAGGAATAGGAGGACACCTGAGCACAATTCATGCCACAAAAACATAGACCCAAAATCATTTGGGGGCATCACTCTCTGTTTAAGGGATTCTGATAGAAAAGCAGCTTAAACCTTAAAGAAAATCATTGTTTAGAAGGGCAGATAGATATTATTGTAGCCCAGTATACCTCTCTGATGAGAGCAGAGCAGTCTCACAGTCCTTTCTCCTGCTTGCCCCCAGGTAGGAGTCAAAGTTTCCCTTGGCGAAGAACACGTGTCTCAAAGCTTTTCTGTGAATCCCATTAGAGAATCTCATGTGGACATACAAATTAAAACGGGTAACATGCACAGATACACATACTAGTGTCCATGTATTAGGTGAAAAAAAGCATTGTTTTCATGATCACATTCTCCATCTCATTGTTCCTCTGCAGGCACCAGAGAGAAGACATAGATGTAGAACAAGTTGTCCTGTGCTCTTGCCCTGCAAGGCATCCTAGCTATACAGTAAGGCAACTCATTAGCAGACAAAGTAGGGATTCTTCTGGAACTCCAGTACCAGCAGCATTTTAAATAAAGAGAAGTTAGAATTTGAATAAACTTTTGACCAAGACTTTTTGGAGCCTCTTGGTATACTAAGTACTCTGATTCACTTAAATATTAATGATAGGTGACCATAGTGAATTGAGCCAAGAATGCAGGAAATTAATAACTGCCATAGCACTAGCAGCAGGTGGCACTATAGCATTGTTAACAAGCTCTGGAGTGAAGTAATTCAAGAAATCAATGCATGTCGAGAGTCTGAAGGGTCCTCAGAGGCCACCTAAATCAAATCATACCTGAACAAGAAGTCCATTTATAGCATTCCTGACAAGAGGTCATCCAACCTTTGATTGGAAAACCCAGTGAGGGGAAACCCACTACCTTCAAAACTAGCCCATTCCAACTTTACATATGTTGCCTTGGTGGGCAATGAGATTAAACTTCTAGATCCTTGACATCAACTCAGAAAGCAATTGAGGGTACAAGTAAACCATCAATGAATTAAGAGGATCACTGAGGCAATCAAGGGTGTAGGAGGTTGCCAAAGGGAAGACACCCTTTTAGGCAGGGCTATAATCACACACACACACACACACACACACACACACACACACACACACACATGCATGCATGGTATAATGTAACAAAAGTTATTTATTTCAGGGTATTTTTCCTTCCTCCACTAGCCCACCCCTAAATCAACACATACTCCTTGCCATCCTGATCAAATAAGATAGCATGTGAAATTATCAGGAAGCCATTAAACACTAAATATATGCTATAATAATTGATGATGATGATGATAAGTTAGAACCCAAAGCAAATGAGAAGAAAAGAATACCTAAGATAAGGATAAATGACTGTTTGACATTGTCTGTTTTTCTACTTCTTTCCATTAGTTCATGTAATTAATCGATTGGCCTTGGCAGAAAAGGCAGTTTGAGTTAGTGACAAGAAGACCTAACCATTGTACCATTGTACCATTGTTTCACACCTACCAACAAATTCCTCTATTCCCTATAATGTTAATAACTGTTAACTCTAGAAACTGGGAATAATGATTCCATAGATTAAATCGTTGAATAAATTGCTCACTAAAATTTGATGGTCCTAGGGCATAACTTGTTCTTAGATTAAGGGTGTACGACCCTCTGGTTATGTACAGACTCTAGATACTGGGGGATCCTTGAGAACAAAGCCAAAGTATCCATTTCCCCTTTTTTCCACCTAACGCAGTTTCTCTGTCCTGACTGTTTAACTCCTTTTCCTCTTAGAATTGATGATAGTGAGCCCTGAAAAGTTTTGGCCATTAGCCTCTTACAGCAGTTACCAATCAGGAGTTCACCACATTGCATGTTCACCAATCTAGTGTCAAACAAAGTTAACCCTGTGTTGACCAACTTGGAAGCAATAGAAAAACTCCATAACTCCAGTACAGTTAGGATAAGTCAAATTAAGAGGATGCATAGTAACTTCCCAGTACTTCAATACCTTTTGAGTAGTGACCAGGTAGAACGTGAATTTTCATTATTTTACCCTCCCCCACCCTACGCACCCCCCACACATACATTCAAATATGTGTGCATATATAAATATGCATATGTGATTGGAATGTTCATTATATATATAATATATATATGTATATATATTTAAAAATAAATCGGTCAACATAGTATTTTCGAGTGAAACCTTTAAATAATCTTATTACATTTAATTACATTTTCATTAGCTTTCTCTAAATTCATTTAATTGACTGCATGAAAAATAATTTATTAAGTACTTACTATCAATCATACAAAAATATTTAAGAGCCTATTATGCGAAAGCACTGTGCTAAGCATTGTGGATACATATAGAAAAGACAGTCCTCACTTTCAAAGAGCTCACATGCTAACAACAGGAAACAACATATATGAGCTTTCAGCTGTAAGGCAGATGGAAAGGCCTTGTAGTCCTTAGGGTGCCGCAGCAATACAGATGGTAATGCATCTCCTTTAAAGTTAATTCCCTTGATAAAAATAATTTCCCTTTCTGATTTTGAGCCATTTGATAGTTCTAAGGATTTCGGTGTCATTAACTTTTCTTTGTCATCAGTAGCTATGGCTGCAGCAAAGTGGGAGCTGCAGCCTTCTGTGTATATGTTTATAAATTATAATTTATTAGTGCTAGACACCAATGCTTAAATTAGAGCAATCCTCAGTTTTACTCCTTTCATTATAATATTATTCAGTTTTTTTGTCTCTTCGATGTCAAGGCTGAGAGAATCTCAGCCATTCCAATTTTTTTGTTGTTGTAGACAAGCACCAACTTTATTAATATATTTTAAAAAAAAAACCAGTATCATTTTTCAACTTGACCGTCATGTCTTTCTATGATTTTGAAGTCATTCCCTACCTCTGCCATTTTCAAAAATCTCCCTATAGATTACATCTTCATTCTAGGTGTCCAGGTGACTCAAGAAGTGATCGCTTAAAACCTGGAAAGATTTAGATGAACTGATGTCGAGTGAAGTGAGAAGAACCAAGAGAACATTGTACACAGTAATGGCCACAGTGTGCAATGACCAACTTTGGTAGATTTAGCCTTTCTGAGAAATACAAGGACCAAAAATAATTCCAAAAGACTCATGATGAAAAATGCCATCCATGTCCAGAGAAAGAACTATGGAGTCTGAATACAGAGTGAAGCAGACAATTTTCTTTCTTTTTTTTTTTGATGGTTTATTTTGTTTTGTTTTTTCTTTTTCATGGTTCCTCCCATTTGTTCTAATTCTTCTAAACAACATGACTAATGTGAAAATATGTTCAATAGAAATGTATATGTAGAGCCTATATCAGATTGCATGCCATCTTGGGGAGGGAGAGGGAGAAAAGTTAAAACTTATGGAAGTGAATGTTGAAAACTAAAAGTGAATAAACTTATTTTTTAAAAAAAGTGATCCCTTAATAATGTCATTTTCAAGTTGACTTTGACTTTCATTTCTCAAGGTACTGCCTGCTTGTTTTATGTTGTCATCTGGGGAATATACAAGTAATACAAGAACTGCACACACACACACACACACACACACACACACACACACACACACACACCCTACAAAACTTGCTTCTCTCCATAAATGAGAAGTTTTTTGAAGCCCACAGTAAAAAGTGAAATATTGCTTTGAGCAGCTCTTTAATTGACAAATAACGATGAATAAGTTGCCATTACTTACCAAGCCTCCAAAATCACGCTTAATGGCAGATAAATAGCAGGTGTGATGAACCTTTAGGCTTAGACAGGTTGGCAACAAATGGGAACCCTGAACAACTGGTCTAGGAAAGAATGTACCATCAAGGCAGATATTTATCACTCAGAATCCCTGACCAGAGGTAAAATGATTCCATTTGCCTAGGAAGAAATGACTGTCATTTTTCTACCTTAATTAACTGTCCTTACAAACTGCCACAAACTTAGCTAGAGCAATTCATTTTTCACATAAAACTCAGCAAGCAGAAATTATGAACGTATTATCAGGCTGGGTTTATAAATCTGCAGTCTTAGCATTTTATTTTTGATTTTCAATGAATTACCATCCCCGTGTTTAGCTTAAACAAGTCATTATGTCTGTTCTGATGTTGTGTAGCTGAATAATCTCAACCTACTTAGCCAAAGCATGCCTGAAATAGCACTAACTGCCCTCACAAATACTCCCCAAAAGGAACTGAGAGGGAAAATATGGAGCACAGAGTCTTGAACACCAGCAGCTGGCATCTTATTATCCACTCAGCATCATTACTGAAATAGGCAACATCTAATTTCTCCAACTGACTATACAAAGAAAAAACTATTCTGTCTTTAGATATCATCCCGTTTATCAGTAACCATGCAATTCTTAAGTTGCATGTCCCATCCTCTTATGTATCATACACACAGCATCATGCCGCCAAACTATGAATAATGCTTTTTATAAAGGGCTTTTTATAAAGGGCAGAGAAAGACAGAATGACACATTCAGGTTATTAAGACCTCCTCATTTTCCCTGTTACTTAACTCTCCTGAGTGGACTGAATATGCAAAATAAGACACACATTTCTGGACATGGCCAATGTGGGAATTTGTTTTGCTTGACTACGCAAAACTGTTGCTTATTTTCCTCTGAATGGGGCAAGGAGGTGGGCAGAAGAAAAACAAAACAAAAGACCTATTAATTTAAAAAGATGAAAGGGTATAGGTTCCTTATCTAAGGGACTATCACTTTTTTATTTGTAACCCCATCATAAAGCTTGATTCAGAGTAAGTGCTTATTATTTTTTTTAATTTAAAAAAAGGAAATACACTATTTTTATCATCTTGATGCCCAACGCACTTTTTTATTCAATAACATTCTTAAAGTCTTTTCCTTCTAATTACCTCAATGGAAGCAATAACATTTGTTGAGCTAACCTTCTTACTAAATATGGGATCTTACCATAACATCTATTACTATCAGATAACGGCATCTTGGATAGGAGGACTCCAAAACTTCATTCCTTCTGCAAGATCACTTGAAGAATAATAAGTCATATTACAATATATATTTAGAAAAGAAATGAATTAATCTAGCTATGTCTCCTCTAGTCTTTCCTCAGTTGCTTGTAATTAACAGTTTAAGTACAAGTTCAGTAAATTCCCGAATATGGGGAATTCAATCTTAACTATCCAGAACACAGTCAAGAATCCTAAAATAAGCATGCATTCATGCACGCATACACACACACACACACATTATTGAGACAGCCTTGTAGAAGGTATTAAATTAATGAATTAAAATAGCTGTACTTTATTCACAGAAAAGCACATCAGGCATTCACTAAGGATCTATTTACCTCTGTTTTTCACAAAATCCTAACAAGCAGGGTTATCAGGTTTCTAAGTCTATAAAAGACTAGTAGCAGTAGTTCAGGAAGTCTGAGCAATGGTCATAATAACAGAAGCAAGAAGGGACAGCTGAGAAAAAGAGAATATGTGCACATGTGTGTATATGTATATTACATATGTAAAACATAATAAATTAAATCTGAAGCTTTCTAAGCTTTCTTGCTTGTCTGTACTTTTTTCTGGATATATTTCTAGTTTCTTTTGTGAATTTTTTAAAAAGGTTCCTCAATGGCCTTATTTCCCCATTCACTTTTTTTCTAATTTTACTTATTTTGGCTTTTCTTTCCTCTCTGTATCTTTTTACTATCTTCTCCTGCTTAATCTCTCATGTCAGTGGGGAAAAAATTTTAAAAAAGAAAAATAAAGTCTTCGTAATAAATCCAACATTGCATTTTTGTAGAACTGGTTAACAACGTGATATATTACATGCCTATCATACCTACAAGAAAATCATAAGCAGGAGAAGATTTCAGTAATGCCAGTGAAAACTTTCCCAAGCCAACAAGGAATATCTGACTTGATCTCTATTGCCATGGGAAGCTTTGATATCTCATGAACATTAGTGTCAGGAGAGGAAAATGTCTCTGTAAGTGACTCTGAAAACACAGAAACTAGTACTGAGTATTCCACCCACGTGTCACCTTCTTTCCTCTCCAAGCCCCTCAAAATTCATCCCTCCTGGAATAATTTCAAGTATGATTATTTAACTTCCTGCTTCAGGGTTTTGTTTTTAATGATACTAAAGAGATGGTGACCTTAGAAACCTGTCCCCCTAGCCAGGGGATGCTGGAGTCGGTAGCATGAATAGCTACACCTTGGAAAGCAGCAAACATTAGAAATCAGGGATTATTTGTCTATTTTGGTTGTTGCTGTTGACTACCTAGACTTAAGAAAATGAAGAAAAAAATTTTAAAGTGAGTAATAAGCATTTTTCCTGCCAGAGAGCCAGTTGTGAAATCATTTATCAGCATGCTCCTAGATTGTATATGTGTTTGTCCTTTGTTGCCAAAGAAGACCATGCCATCAGAGAAATGCTGAATGACTTGCACTTGACTTTGTTTTGAGTGAGGGAGGGCTGTGCAGGTCACCAGCCTCACTTCTCCTCCAGAGCATCTGAATCCAGTGACCAGATGTTTATCAGGATGACTGGAGATGACCCAGGATGAGGCAGTTGGGGTTAAGTGACTTGCCCAAGGTCATACAGCTAGTGAATGTCAAGTGTCTGAGGTGAGATTGAACTCAGGTCCTCCTGACTCCTGCACTGGTGCTCTATCCACTGCACCACCCAGCTGCCCCTGCCCCTAGATTAGGCCTATGGAGAACTACTAAGCCAATCTACTTCTATATGAACTTTAACAATAGGCTGTTGGACACATTTTATATATTCATTTGCCTACGTAAAAGAGGGTGTGGGATGATCGTCTTCAGGAAATGAACCCAGTGCAGGATGAAATCCCACAATTTAAGATAAATCAATGTATGATTTTAACATGAGAAGTAAGGTAGGCAGTCGAATAAAGAGTTATAATATATACAAATACACTGATTATCATAAGGACTTAACTATTTGTAGCCTTCATTTTCCTCATATTTTAAAGGCTATTTAATTCTTAATTGTTCAGTTTGTAAATAATAATCACTAGTTTGTGGAGTTGTCAACTTTTTTTTTTTTTGAAAAGCAGCATTCTGATAACATAGTATCTATGTAGTGTCCTCGGAGATTTAGAACTGTTTCATTTACTAGTATGTTGTTGCAGGTACTGAGTACTACTATAAAGCTGTTCTTTAGAGTATCCTTAAAAAGAAAAAGAAAAAAAAGGAAAACAGTGGATGTGTTTTATTTGAGGCTCTGTGATGTCTTGACAGCAATTACTACAGTAGAGCCTGGTGAAGACCCTTACACGCTAAACTGATGTTTCCCATCAAAATTTCAGTTATGTTCACTTCAGCTAAGATTAGGGGACCACAATGAAACAGTACAAATGTGTCCAGGGAGGAATCTTTCACTTTTATTTGTGTGAAGCAGTTTTATTTTCATTTATTGATGACACACCAAATGACTTTCCCTTAGTTTCTGCTTTGTGTAACCTATCAAAGAATACAGCCAACCTTGCAAACAAATATGAATACATACTCAAAAGGGAGTATATTGGCAACCCTTTTAAACCAAAGTATTGTTTATATTTTTTGATATTTGATGTGCTCTACTAAATAATACCATACACTTCTACTACCTGACACTTTGCTGTACATAGGAAGCTTCTCCAACTGATATAAAAACATCTGATCAATTGAATTCACTATTATCTGATTTCAACAAACATTAAGTATCTACAATTTGTAGGATACTGGGAGAACAAATTTTAGGTAAAATTTAATATAGTCCCTTGCCCTCATAAAGCTTAGATAGTCTTGTCCAGAATCAATCTTAGCACTTAAAAGGACCAAAAATGGTTATCAAAGTGGCCCATCCTTGCTTCCAAAGCCAAATTTATAGCATACTGAAAACTTGTGCTTGAACTATACAATGATAGATGCAACTTTGTTTTTACAGTCAATTCTCAACTTTCCCAGTGGTAACATTTTAAGAAAATGCACAAAAGTCAAAAACTCGAAAAATAGATAGAGTGAACATATGGGGAAATAGAGGGGTTAGGTTCCTGGACACTAAAAACTGCAATCTGTCACTAGAGATTGCTGAAAATACATTTTTTTTTGTAAACAATTTTTTATAAATAACACAACATTAACTCTGATAATATGCACTTTTCCTAACATAGTCACCATGAAATAACCAATAAAATGCAAGAGAGAGATGAGGCAATGCTATCAGGCCAGAGAGGATCAGGGGCAGTGACGTTGGAAGAACTTTGAGGTAAAAAAAGGAAAGGGACAACTTGTTATCTCTAATCTCCCTTTTGGTGGTCTTAGTGTTTCTGGATGTAAAGCATATGCCTCAGGGTGAGTCCCCTGCCCACACTCAGAGCTCTGATCACCAGCCAGAGCCAGCTTGCCCTGGCTTAGCCAAGTCAGGTCTAGCATTGCTCTCCCCAGGCTATATAGCAGGAGAGACAAGATGCTTGTTGGGCCATAAAAGCATAGAATGGGATGAGAGGGGGACCAGAGTGACAGCCACCTCATTTACCACAAACTTAACTGGTTTTCCATTTTTTTTAGTACCCTCATTGTGCACTTGAGAGGATTCAGGTACACTTTTTTACAAATACTTTCCTCCTTTTTTGTAGATGTAAATTTTCTCACCTCCCAACTCTCATTCTTTTCTCTACTGTATATAGCCAGGAATGTGTGCAGTTGCCAATACCAAAGTAAGAGAGGTAGGTTATTAATAAAATCATTTGAATCTTTCACATTGTGAAAGTTAAAGGAATGAATGTGGAGGATTGGCTTTATTTTGTCTTGCTTTTAAGTTATTGATTCTGGACCAGAGGAAGGAGGTATTTTTTGATAGTTTGATACTAATACTGACTCTTGAATTTTCCCAGAGTTCTGTTGTTTTTCCATGTTGACTTTTTTGCAATATTATAATAATTGTGTATCTTGTACTTTTGACTCTGCTTTCTTTACTATGCATTCCTTGACACAGTTCTTCCCATGTTTCTCTGAATTCTTTGTTTTTGCCATTCCTTACAATTCATCAGTGTTCCATTATGTTGACCATTCCCCAGTTGCTAGGTGGGCAGTTACGTGGCACAATAGAGTGCCTAGTCTGGAGTCAGGAAGACTCATCTTCCGGAGTCCAAATATGGCTCCAGACACTTAGTAGCTGTGTAATCCCAGGCAAGTCACTTAATCCTATTTGTTTCAGCTTCCTTATATGTAAAATTAAACTGGAGAAGGAAATGGCAAACCATGCCAAGAAAATCCCAAATGAGTTCACAAAGAATTGGGCATGACTGAAACAACTGAACAACAACAGATTGCTTGGTGCTTTTCTTGTTTCTCTCTTTTCTTTTCATTAACACAAATGGTGCTGCCATGAGCCTTTTTGTTCTTGGGAACCTGGACGCTCCTTTTGAAGTCCACTTGTGCTTTCCTTCTTTCCACACACTCTGCAATCAGGTTACTCCGGCTTCCTTGGTCTCTTTCCCCCATGACTCATCTGTTGTTCCAGAGTCTTTGTGCTGGCTATGACCTTTGGCTGGAATGTTTTCCCTGCTCAGTCCAACACTTACTTTCTCTGGCTTCCTGTTGTTATTGTATTCAGCCTTCATTGCCAAAGAAGACCATGCCATCAGAGAAATGGTGACATGACTTGCACCTGACTTTGTTTTGAGTGAGGGAGGGCTGTGCAGGTCACCAGCCTCACTTCTCCTCCAGAGCCATCTGAATTCAGTGACCAGATATTCATCAGGATGACTGGAGATGACCCAGGATTCCCTGGGAGACCTTGGCCTAAAGGGGCCAAGTATTCAGGTATTCACTTAGGGTGAGGCAATGGCCATTCATTGAATAGGCCGATTTAAGACTCCACTGAAATCCTACCTTGTGTAGAAGGCCTCCTCTCAAGGCAGCCCATTTTCTTTTGGATAGCTATACTTGTTAGAAAGTTTTTCTAAACATCCAACACAAACTTACCTCTTTGCAACTTCCACTCTGCCCTGTGGAGCCAAATGCAACAAATGAAATCCTTCCTCCACATGGCAGTCATTCAGATATTTGAAGACAGATATTATAACCTATTGAGTCTTTCTTTTTACTCATCCATTTCCTTCAACTGATCTTCCCATGACATAGATTCAAGACTCTTTACCAACAACCCTGTTACTCTCCTCTGAATTCTGCCCAGCTTATCAATATCCTTAAACTGTGGCACTCAGGACTGAATGCCACACTCCTCCTGAGGTCTAAATGAGCCTCCCTGTTCCTAGAAGCCATGTCTCTATTAACACAGTCCAATATCACATTCCGTTTTCTGGCTGCCATATCCCATTCCTAGCCTGTGCATAGTTCATTAAAACCTTCAGATCTTTTTTTGGAAAACTTGCTCTCTAACCATTCCTCCCCTATTATATCCTTGTGAAGCTGTTTCTTAGGGAGGGGGTAGTGTTGAGGGGAGTGGTACTCAAATTAGAGACTTTGTGTTTACTGAATTTGATTTCCTTAGATTCAATCCAATGGTCTACTTAGTTCAAGAACTTTTTGGATTATAATTATGTTATCCCATGTGTTAGCTAATCCATTCAGCACTGTGAAATAAATTCTTTGAGGGTGCCTTTACCTGTGTCATTGTTAAAAATTTAACAGTGCAGAGACAAGCACAGATTCCTCCCACATTGATTACTCATTAAATATGGCTACTTGCTAGGCATGGTTGCATACAGCTGTAATTTTAGGTGTTAGGAAGGCCAGGGCTAGTGGACCTCATTAAGCATGAAAATTTGGAGATGTAGGTTGGGGAACGGGGGGAGACCAAGCTGATTGAAGACCTGAATTAATTCTGGTTTCAATGTAATAACAGTAAACTTCTGGGAGGGGGTGCACATGGTCAGAAATGGAGCAGGTCAAAGCTCCCATACTGATCAGTAGTGGGACTGGTAATGGCTATTGAAATTTCATAGGGATATTCAATCTTTAAACACACATACTCTCTCTCTCTTTCTCTCTCTCTCTCTCTCTCTCTCTCTCTCTCTCTCTCTCTCTCTCTCTCTCTTTCTGTCTCTCTCTCTCTTCCTCTCTCTTTTTCTCTCTCTTTCTGTCTCTCTCTCTCTTCTCTCTCTCTGTCTCTGTCTCTTTCTCTCACTCACACACACATACACACACATTCAATTTTGAGTACAGTTAATTGTATTATGGTCTATGTTGTTGAGTTATGTCTGATTCTTTGTGACCTCGTTTGGGGTTTTCTTGGCAAAGATACTGGAATAGTTTGCCATTTCCTTCTCTAGTTCATTTTACAGATGAAGAAACTGAGGGATACAGGTTAAGTGACTTGCTAATAAATGACACAGCTAGTAAGTGACTGAGGCCAAATTGGAAATCAGGTCTTCTTGTCTCCAGGTCTGGTGCTCTATCCACTGTGTCACCTAGCACCACCAATATTATGGTCTATGGTGATCCTCACCTCTGCATCTTTTCTAAAAGAAAAATATAAGATACTATATCAAAAGCTTTGCTGAAATAAACTATGTCTACAATATTCCCTTCATCTATTAGTTTATTAATCTTGTCAAAAAGGGAAATGAAGGTTAGTCTGGCATGACCTGTTCTTGATGAATTCATACTGGCTCTTTGTAATAACCACTTTCCTTCCTAGATACTTGCCAATAATATCTTTAATGTTCCTACATCATATGTCCTATAAATGAAGGACATTGACAAGTTGGAGTATGTCCAAAGGAATGCGATCAGGAAGCCAAGAGGCTATTAAGGAGATTGGAAACCATGAGACATAAAATAAATGGGGAGTATTTATCTTGGAGAAGCTTTAGGTGGGACAATATAGGTATTATTAAATAGTGGAAATCATCTTTTAGAATCTCTATTTCTTCACCCAGGGAGTTTAGAGTCAGGAAAACTTGAGTTCAAATTCTGCTTCAGATCTTAGCTTTTTCTTTACATTTGTCATTTAAACTCTGAAATATAATGAATATCACTGATCACTGGCTTGCTCCTAACTGCAATTCCCTAGGAAAATCTGGTCTTTCTTTTTGTAACATTAGTTTGTGAAGCCTAAGATTATTTGGGTTGCCATGCCTAAGATTTTCTCCAAATAAACTGCAGATTTTGCCCAATGTCACAGCTTCTTTAAAAAACAAGTAACAAGATGAGTCCTTTATTTGACTCCCACAAGGTCAAATATGTATTTCTCCTAAAGAAATCAGCAAATCAATAAACATTTATGCAACTCCTGTTATATGTAAAGTTTTGAGTATGTTAGTTGCAATAAAAGGGCATAATGTGGATTGCTGGACTTGAATCAGGGGGGTCTGAGTTCAAATCCTACCTCAGACTCTTATTTGTTACATGATTGAATAGCTCTCATCCTTAGTTTGCTCTATAATATGGAGGATCTATATGGAAGGTTTGATTCCAATGGCTTCTACGGTTTTTTCCCAGCTGGGAATCTATAATCCTTTACTTAAAACTTGGAAGTCCTCTATGGATTTGTGTTATTATTAAAATTTTATTATTTTTCCTGAAAGTAGTCCTACTGTAATGCCTTACTTTGTAAATGAATCTGAATCCTTGAAGTACATACTATTAGGGCATAAACTTCGTCAGGTCCCATAAAACTGGAAGGGCTTCAAGTACCAGCCTCACAATCTGTTGTCATGACAAGCCTAGCAAAGTTGAGGAGAGGCTTATGACCAGGCTAGCAATATCATCAGCTAAGGAATGAAGGAGAAGAGGCAGATCATGTTTTGCATTGTTGGACGGAGCACATATACCAATGTAACTACAGATAGTTACAATGTAAAGTAAGAGATTAGAAAGGAAATAAGCAGTTATTAAGCGCTATGTAGCGGGCACTCTGCTAGACTTTACAACAACTCTAGGAGGTTGATGCTAATACTATCTCCATTTTACAGTTGAAGAAACAGGGACAGACAGAGTTAAAGACTTGTTCAAGGTATATAGCTAGTAATTTCCAGAGGCTGGATTGGAACTCTTCTTTCTGACCAATCCAGTCCTCTGTCCACTGTCCTACTCAGTTGTCTCTAGGATTAGCTTTATTTTTCCCTTGACCACAGGGAGTATAACTGGGAGCAATGGGGATGGGGGGAAGTTTTACAGAGGCAGATTTCATCTTAATGTAAGAAAAATAAAACCCTTCATAAAAATTAGAGCTATCCATAGTAAAAGCCGCAACCAGAATAATCTCTCAAATTTGGAAATGATTTCAGTGGTCATGGAGTCCAATCCACCCTTGCACAGACTTCTCCAATATAATTATTTGATGTGTCCAGTATTTCCTTGAAGACTCCAGGGACAGGACCTATGATGTCTTGGGGCAGCACATTCTAGTCATGGATTTCTCTAATAATTTTTCTTTACATTAGGATCTAAATTTGACTGTGTACAAGCTCTACTCATTGCTTCCAGTCCTTCTCTCTGGAAACTGGCAGCACAAGGACAGAAGTATAGTATTGTGTACAGAAGTGTATAGTGTATAGAAGTGTAGTGTAGTGTATAGTATAGTGTAATATAGTTTAGCGTAGTTGAAGTATGGTAGAAAACATACAGGATGTGGAATCAGTTTCAAACACAGTTCTATCACCTGGATGACTCTGAGAATGCCATTTTGGTTCTCTGGGGCTCTGTTTCCTCATCTAACAAGCAAAAGGGCTAGAATAGATATGACTCCTATTGTTCCTGGACTTTTTACACTGCAAGCCTCCTCTGCTCTCACAGCCTCTTCCTTTGAATGACTCGTCCTTCCCAGACGGCACAGGAGAAAAAAGTGAGGCTGGTGACCTTGCACAGCCCTCCCTCACTCAAACCAAAGTCAACTGCAAGTCATGCCATCATCTTGATGTCATGGTCCTCTTTGAGAACAAAACACAAACACAACAGTAACAACCCTCCCAGAACCTCCATATTTAGGGCACACAGGACAACCTGCCTGCATTCTTCTCCAAGTTGAACTCTCAATCCATCTCTTCAGGACGTTCTACCCCTTTGTCCCCACCCTACTCCCATTTTCAGCTTTTTTTTTTATCTATTGTCTTCTCTCATTAGAAGGTAAGCAACCTGTGGGCAAGGACTGTCTTTCTGCTCTTAGCTCTTGGCTTCTAGCTTTAAATCTATCTCCCTCTGATGTTAAACTTAATCTCTCTTCCACAAGACAGCTCTTCAAATCTTTTAAAACAATAATAACATCCCTCCTGAGTTTTTTCTTCTGTAGTTTGAATGGTTAGAATTGTTTTTTCCCATTCACCTAATTGTTTGGCAATTTTTTTCAAACAAGTCTGAAGACTTGACTGAAAGTTGTCTCAAGGACTTTTGAAATGACCCATAATTTTTAATAAGAGGAAAACACATTTTAGAATGAAGAAATAATTGTTTCCGTCTCTTATTAACTGACTGTAAAAAGCCACATATTTTTGTCTATCTTCTGCTGGCTTGTCTTCTAGCCACTGAAGTGGTGTTGGGAAGATTTATGGCAGGGTACTCTGGGCTATAATAAATGACTTTGGGAAGCTGGGAACACTCACTGAAGTTAAAGTTATTATCTGAAGCTCATAGGGGTAATTAGAGATGCAACTTAAAATGTTCAGTCAGCAGTAAGAAACAAAACAAATTATCAATTAAAGACTTCATCTATGTTTGGGGACAGAGGAAAAATAGATTTGCAATAAGAAGAAAATTTACCTTTTAAGCATGGGAGTCAAACATCAGACCAGACCAGCATTTCCCCTGCTAACCTGGGATTTGAAAAGAGTCAGCGCACTACTGAAAAAGGATACTCTAGAGGAAATCTAGAAGCAATTGTTTTGCACTTCTAAAGGTGAATGCTTAAACATCTGTAGAAATGGGGCTCAAAAGAAAGAAATTAAAACCACCCCCTCTCCTAGAAATAACTCGATTGTATAATAATTCTCCTTTTTAGGACTAGGGATTCCTCACCCCCACCCCCCTGCCATTGCTGGCTTCTTGAGTTGTTTTCAGGAAACAAGAGAAATAATTCTTTTAAATATTTCATACTAGGATGAGAATGCTGGCCTGTTCTCCAAGAAATAGACATAACAAATAGAATGGTTTCATTCCACTTATACTGTGTGAGAATGACAAGTCTTCTAATTGTTGGCTGAGACAAAAGAAATGATCATTCAGGATTTGTGGAGCTATCCTCCCTTTTATCCCATGTCTTTGTGGCTATAAGCAAGACAGGAGTACTATGAACTGCCTCCCCAGAGCTAAGTGTAAGGAAAGTGGTAGCCCTGTGTCCAGTGACAGCTGGCAGCTGGCATAGTGGCCACCAGCATGGTAGTGGATCTATGGGGATGCCTACGTTGGGGATGGAGCAACACACTGAGGAAAATGGACACAGAGTGATAGTCATCTCTGTGAAGGTAGCTTAAGGAGCTTGATAGTTTTATGTATATGTATATATATATATACACATGCACACACACATACATGTATTTGTGCACCTATATATGTATATCTACACTTACATATACAAATATATATTATATATTCTTCATAACACTAAGGGAAGACTCTACATTTCTCTTGTCCCATACACATCAGGGGAGGACTGAAGCAAATCTGAGTAAAACTAAAAAATTCTAGAGTCAGAGAAAGACACCATGACAATCTTCCCAGCACAAGAATGTAGAAATTTTTTTTTTCTTTTAAATCTTTCACCAATAGGTTGCTTGCTGTTGAAAGGGTGGTCTTGGTAATAAAGGGATAAATGAACATTTTCCAAGTGCTTCAGTCATTGTAAATATTGTCTCTATCAGTATCTGGGTGAACAAGGAAATCAAAAAGTGGAAGTAAGTACCCCCTAGGTCATTTTTAGCCAGCATCCTGCTGCTTCCATGTTTCAAATTTAGACTATAAAGCAATAAACACCCTCTTAGCTTTATGTCCTCACTTGTAGTCAGCAAAATTCCCAATGCATTTTATAAGATAACAGCAACTTTTGTATCAACAGCATTATTAGAGTTTCCTACGAAAATTCTACAACCAGAAAATAAAGGAGAATGGGCAGTAAAGTGAAATGGGAGACATGATCTCTTTCCTCAGCTCCCCATTCCATAACAATAAGGGACAATAAGCCAAAATAGCAACTGGGTGCAATGCTAAGCTTGTGTTTGTGTTTGAATCGGAAGTGAGAGGCCATGTTCACAATTCTTTACCTTGTTTAATAAAGCAAATAAATACAAAATGACACACACCAACCTGAAGACAGAATGGGGGAGCAAGTATTAAATGATTACATATTCTTCACCAAATCATTTCTTATTATGGAGCCTTCAAAGGAACAATCCACTGTGGATAATGTTTGATGCAATAGTCTATTTTATGCCTTCGTGCAGCCCCCAAAATAGCTTCAATGAGCACTTTTCACTAATTCAGTGAGCCAAATCATAAAGCTTCAGGCAGTCAGGAAAAAAAATATTGATTTTTTTTTTTACCTTTCTTCAACTGTAAATTTCTATTGAAACGTGACAAAAATGCATAAACTATATTTATCAGCACTGCTATTGTGGGAAAAGCTGAGGTTGGCACTACAACCTCAGTGACTGAGTGGTTTTAATGCAACTCATCTTTATGTTACCAGAAACAATATTGGTGAGGCTCCTGCATCCCATTGGAAATGCAACGATTAAAAATCTAACAATTGAAACCTTGAACTATGAGTGTCCTTTCTTATTGATGCTGGGAAAGAGGGATCCTCCGGTGGCTGAAAGCTATCTTGAAATTTCTTTTGAAGACTTTTCGCCATGCTGATTGCCCCCCTCTAGACACACCCTCGGGCATCAATGCTTCTTATAAAACATAATACCCAGAAGTGATTCCAAAAGTCCTGCTTGAGATGTGAGATGAGCAATATCCCACAGTGAAAGTGTTTTTGTTAGTAGTCTGAACACTAAACTTTTATTAATGCAGCCTATGACTGCATTAATTTCTTTTTTGGCAACAAATCACATTCATGCTGTTACTGAAACTCTCATTTTTTTCCCCACAAGCACTATTGTCTACCCACATCGCCTTTCTCTTTAGCTTATACAGCTTTTTTTTAAAGTGCGAGGCTTTATATCTATCCTTATTCGATTGCTTCTTGTTGGATATGGCCCATCAGTTTAGCTTGTTGAGATTAAAGATCTTGATTTTACCATAAAATAAAATCATTTTCCCCAAAGAGAGGGAGCCCCACTCATCTCCCAAATCTAACGCTTTTTAATCCAGGTCACTGATAAATATGTTGAATGAGGCCGCACCAAGCACCTGTAACATGCCACTAGAAATCTCCCTCCAGATTAATGATTAATTAATTAACTTCTCATTTGTTGTTGAGTCATTTTCAGTCACGTCTTTTTTTTTATGATCCCATGTGGTGTTTACTGGGCAAAAATACTAGAGCGGTTTGCCATTTCCTTCTCTAGCTCATTTTACAGATGAGGAAACTGAGGTAAATAGGATTAAGTGACTTGCCCAGGGTCATATAGCTAGTAAGTGTCTGGGGCTATATTTAAACTCAGGTCTTCCAGATTCCAAATCTGGCGCTCTGTCCGCTGTGCCACCTAGCTGTCCCAAGTTATAATTAATACATCATAATAATAACTCTTTTATGTAGTTCTTAGGGGTTACAAAGGGCTTTGTACAACACAGAGCTAAATAATGGTGATGATGATGATGATGAAAGTTATAATTGGCATTTATATACATCTTTAAAGTTTATGGAACATTTTATGAACTTTTATTTCATCGGATCTTCTGGCATAGTTGTCCTCATTTTAGATTCTGAAGTTAAAGTTCATAGAAGTTACGTAGCCTCTCAAACTCACACAGGTAGTTAAGTATTTGAGCAAGATAAAGATAGAACATATTAGAGGGCCCTTTTTTAAAGAGCAAACAGAAGCCCAGGTTATCCAATTTGAAGCCTAATACTTTAGCAAGTCCTGGGTGCAGCTGTTCAGAGCTCGCCTCTCTCCATTTTTTAAAAGGTAAGCTTTAGCTTACTTCTTTGAGTTAGTTAACACAAATGTTATTAGTCAGCACTGGGGGACCTGGGTTTGAATTCTGTCTCTGAAGCTTACTAGCATCTGCCTCTGGGCCAGTCACTTAACCTCAAGAAGGTCTGTTTCCTCATTTACAAAAGAAGTGAGGTGGAGCAAAAGGCCTTCCAAATCTCTTCTAGCTCCAGAGTTATGGTGCACCGGCCTCCATGCTACAAATAAACAAACTAAGGCACAGAGAGGCTAAATGATTTCTTCCACTTGGGAATTGAATTTAAACATAAACAAAATTTAAACATAATTCAATTTAACAAATATTTAGCAAGCATGTATTATTACAAACACTCTGCCAGGCACTAGGAATCCATAATTCATTCAATAAACATTTACTGAATTGTTAGGTTTGCCTGGTGGGCACAAAGATAAAAAGAAATATAAGACATGAGTAGTGCCTGCAAGACCCAGCAATCCAAGGAGAGGGTTAGGGGCTAGGATAAATTTCATGGATGTCTTGTTGATGGCTTACTTCTAATATTTGACATGCAAATGTAGTAATGCTTCAGTCCACGGTACCTGAGTCTCAAAACCATGGGTCAAGCTGTGTTGTTTGTATGACATTAGACACACAGTTGTTCAGGTTATTTGCCAAATTGTAATAATGGTACAATTATAATATGTTAATTGATATGTTTCAGCTGGAGAGAGATCCCACTGGGTTCTATTCCCTCAATCTAATTTCCCTTTCCTCTCTTTTAAAAATAACTCAGCATAGAGTATAAAAATCCTCAGAGGGTGTTTTCTCTGTATAGATATTGGAGTCTAAAGCACAGTGTTTCTGATTAGGTCTTGCAGGCTTCATAGTTATGTCTAACAAGCAGAGTTCAGTAAGGAATTATATCTACTGAACTGGTGGCCTAAAGAAGCCTGAAGGTCCCTGTGGGCTTTGAAGTCATTGAAGCATTAAGCAGGTCATTCAGGATTTCCTTTCCATTGGCTGTAGAACTAAGCACTAGGGAGCCTAAGACAGACATCAGTTCCAGCTGCTTTATTGTTTAATTCTCACAGTTTCATTCTCACAGAAGTCTGGAAAGGTTTTTCCAATATACAGGATGGAAGATTTTCCTGACCATGGAGTGGTGTGAATCAGTTTCTGAATAACTGCAGATAAAGTCAGATTAAAATCAGTTTCAGAAGAACCTCTGTGGGTCTGAAAAAGTGTAGGACCCATTTTTGCAGTCTGTCACTTTCTACTTGGCCTTTCAGCCATGTTTATTTGATAACCTTGAGATTTAAAATGGACAGATGGGTCAAAGAGCCTTAGAGAAAAAGGCCTCCCATCTCTGTAGCATTAAGAATGCCATGAAGATTTCACCTAGCCTTTGTGGCCTCAGAAAGGACCACTGTCCATAAGACTACAATTTCTCAAAACTTACATATGAATGCTTCATCCAGAAATAATCAAGGGATTATCTTATGTCTCTTAAAGCTTTTTCGAGACCTCTAAAACAAACAAACAAAAAAAGAAACAAAATGAAAATCATAAGTTTGGTAATGCTGGGTTAATTAATACAATTTTTTAAATGCCGGGGAAAATAACTCAAAACAATTCATGTTCGTTAGTTTACTACTTAACTCTAAATATTCTGAGATCTAAATGCCAGGGTTACCAAATATCTTTTTTGCAACCTTTACTCTCCCTTTTTCTTCTCACTAGTAAGAACCTTAAAGTCTTCTGTTTAGAAAACATAAACAGAGGTCACAATTAAGTATGGATACAAATCCCCCTTGCCATAGTCTAGAAATAAATGAAATTGAAAGTTCCCTTACCATTTTTTAAACAGAGATTTTTTTTTTGTTATCTCAGAAGCATACCAAAATAATAATGATAAAAACAACCAAAAGTGTTATTTGAATGTAACTGGAAAGAGTGATTCTCCTAATTTATGTAGAAAGCATAAGTGAAAGATCCTAGCCCAGGAGATTTTGTTTCAAAACCTTAATACCGACTAACAACCCTAAAAGCAGAAAAAAAACCCACAACTAATCCCCATCCTCCCACAGTTCACCTTTTTTTTCCCCATAGCACCAGCAATAAAAATGACCCTTCTTGTTTTTTTCCTTAGTTTCTCCTCTCTCCGCTGCCTCCTCTCATACTTATTCAAGTGCTTCTTTAAACAAATTCATTTTTCCTCATTAATTTTTCCACTAGAATTTGCACAGCACACCCTTGATTAATAAAGAGAAAGTATAAATTCCCATGAGCCTGGCAAAAAATGGTGTTTTGTGTTTTTGTTTTTTTAAACATTCAGCAATATTTCATATCGTTAAATGTTACTCTTAGCCCTTTTCCATGATCTCATCTCTAAGGTCCCTTCTAGCCTCTAGCTTTCTATGATTCTGTGAATGTCCAGATATTTAGCAATATCTATCAACGCTACTTGCTAACTGACTCATGCTCCACAGATAATGCAGGAACCAGTGAGGAGAAAAGTGGATTGAAAGATAATTCAATATGATGATCAAGGTAATGTTTGCTTTCTAGCTTCCCAAATGACTGAAACCCAATTTTGGTCCTTCAATATTTACAGAGCTTTTGACATACATACACATATACATACATGCACACATATATGTATACACATGTATATATGTATATATATGTGTGAATACACACATATATGTATATAAACTATGTAAAGAAAATGTGTATGAAAATAATAACTAGGCTAAATGACAGATAAATTCTAATACTCCTGTAATACCAATGATTTGAAATTTTCAAAAGGTGTCCTAATTAATAAAAATAAGAATGAGAGCTTGTTTATGGCTATGTCAGGAGTCAAGATTTAATAGGAGCTGTGGTCTCAAAGCAGGGGTCAGCCATTAGCAAACTACATAACCAAAGAACTGTTGGTAGTTTATTGTGAACGATGAATCCATATTAGCTTTAAGTAAGATGGAGCACTTTCTGGGAACTCCCATTCTGGGGTGGAAATGAACCTGGATATTTGGGAGGCATTGGAAGATGCATGCAATTCATATCCATGAAGTGTAGGTGCAAATATTTAAAGATTATAGTTTCAACAAGCAGATGTTTTTAATTTGACAGTAGAGATGAAACATGCTCCTCATTAATGTATTTGCCAATATACTTTGTTTCTAGACATTATCCCCTTGCTGAATTTATTTCTTTATCATAATACATATAGAACCCAAAATTATGAGTAAATGTATACTTAATATATGTTGTAATTTCTTTAAATCATCAACCTAAACCTTAAATTATCTTGTTATCTACTGACATCCAGTGGATGTCATAAAATATATATGTATATATATACATATATATATACACACATATACATATATATTTTTTTCATCAAAGAACAGTCAAGGCATTTTAGTTTTGTGAAGAATCAGGATTTAGCAGGTCTAGAAATGGAGCCAGGGAAGTCATGTGGACCCTAGGATAATGCATGTAGTGAACTTTGAAAGTGCAGCAGGAGAATGTGCTGTGGTCTTGTTTTCTAAAATAATCTTCCACTAGACATTCCAATGCAGACTTAATTACCATTGCTATTACTTTGAGTTAATGGGATGAGAGAAGTTTGACATTGAAACACAAAGCTCAAATTTAATTTTGTATAGGAAACACACACACATGAAAAGTAAGACAAAGAGAATCATTCTTTGAGTGTGGTACAATCCCGGCTCTGGTGTCAGAGGACCTAGTGTTAACTCGAATCTTCATACTTATGTGCTCTGGGGCAAGTCACTTTACTGCTTTGGGTCTCAGTTTTCCCTATTTATGAAACAAGTGGATTGGACCAGATGGCCTCTGATGTACCTTTCAAATCAAAAGCTATAATCAACCATCTACTATATTCCATGTACTGTACTAGGTGCTGGAGATATTAAAAAAAACAAAAACAATATCTGGTTGTGAGGAGCTTATATTGTGTTGAACTGTGGGGTGAGATAGTATGTAATGCATACAAAATTAATACAACATAACACAAAGAAAAGAAAGCCATTAAGATAAAAAATGTGAGTACTACTTTGATGTCTCTATCTTTAATGTCAGAGTAACTCTATTTAAAGGCGCAACTACAAGATGGAGGCAATTAGGCGGCAGAAAAAAACTGCAATTAGTTCCTTACTTGTAAAATGAGGGGGATGGACTTACTGATCTCTAAAGAGAGTCCTTACTACTCTTACTCTCCACAATTCCTCCTAATATTCTTGTGTTCTCCCTCCCCCCTTTCTATTCCACTATACACTTGCAGCCAAAATAATTTTCATAATGTATTCATCAGTTGATGCCTTTCTGTTTCTCAGAAACTTTTACAACCCCATAAAAGCTCCCCTTGCCCCTACAACCGCCTTAGCCTGGCTCTAAGGATCCTCCACAAAATGATTCCAACCTGTCTTTCATATCTCATTTCACACTAATTTTCCTTTCATTTGCTCTACTCTCCAACAAAACTGGACTGTCCATGACTAGTTCCTACTTCATCCTTCTCCCACCTCTGTGCATTAGCACAGCCTACCCTTTCTGCCTGGAATAGACCATCCCCACACATTTGCCAAAATAGCAGTATCTCTTCCACAATACCCTCTCTGATACCTAAGCTAGACAGTAAAACTAGAGACAATTCCTATTTCCTTGAATTTCTCTGGTCACTTCATAGGCACACGTCTCTTCCTCTTTACTTGATGATAAGACAAGTTGAACAAATACGTGAGCAATAAGTGTTTGCTCAAGGATCATGACATTTTTCATCTTGTTATCCCAGTATATAAAGACCTTGCATGTAGAAGTATTCATCCATTTTTGATGAATTGAATCAGATTCCTACTATTCTCTTTCTTCTCCTGGATAATAGCATAGACTTTTCAAGAGACCCTGGAATAGAACCTAGTCCTTTCCTGCCAAAATACGACATGTGGCTAGACCTCAAAATTGTACAAAGACGACATATGACCTGGAAGGAAACAAGGGATGAGAGAGATTCAGCGATGTACAAAACAGAACTTCTGCATAAGAAGACATGAAGGAGGCACGGTGCTAGGGGCCTGTAATACAAAGATGAAAATGCCAGGCTTATAAGAGGCAGACAGTTCCATCTGTGCTCATCTCCTCCTTGGATGAAGGATAACACAGTACTGCTTGGTTATTATCGAGGCCGGGTGAAACCTGCATTATTGGCATAGAACACAGGCCTAATATGAAACAAGTAATCTAAGACTTCCATAAAAGAGCTAAAGTTCAACATTAATAAAGCTAAGAGCTGTTTTCTGTGTAACTTAGAATATTACACACCAACAAAGGAGCAAGCATCAGTCAGATAAATAAAACATAAGGAAGTCTCTCCAGTAGATATCTCCTAGTTCAAAACAACTGGGGAGGAAGTGGAATTGTCACAGCGTATTCATAAGCAAATGTTCTTGGTGATGTATGTGCTGAGCACAATTAACAACCTGGCTACAGGAGAGGAATGAGAGCAGATATATTCTATCATAATAATACCTTTTAAAAAATTCACTTGTTTACCAGAATCTATTCCCACTTGTTGGGAAGCTTCTTTCCTCACTTATCTGAATGTGAAGATGAAGTGAAAGTACCTTCCCTCCTGTTAGCAGAGGTGATAATAGAGAAGGGCAGAGCTTTGCCAGAGGCTCTCCATGTCTCTTTAGTGCTCTCATAAAAATCATCAGATGAGGCTGGAGCAAAGGCTAATTTTTCCAAGTAAAAATCCCTCCCTGAGGAGTTCTATTAATGAGGGCCACAGCAATGCATGACTCTTGACTATGTTAATTAGCTCAAGCTGACTGTCAAGAATTTCACTTCCCGGTGGTCAATAAAAAAAAAAAAAAGAGTGACAACCATCCAAAGAAATTTCATTCTCCCCCTTGTCCCCCATTTTCATGAAATGCTGAGCTCTTTTCCTTCTGATTGGCCACAGTGAGGGCATTTTTATCGCCTCTGACATGGATCCACTTGAATGTGATTAGCCTGAGAAGGAATGCCTAAGAGCTTAGCTGCTTGTCCTCATGCCTCACACAATGCCAGTGATGACAAAGAATTGTTTCCTTTTCCCAAGGATGATTTCTATTAGCATATATTACTTCAGGGGAGAAAAAAAGCTTTTCCATTTCAGACTAGGCATTTCAGTTAGGCAGGTGTGCGCATGGAACCCTACTTCAAGAAAGAGGCAAGGGTATACCTACTCAATCAATGAACTTTCAAAACTATCAAGGGACAAGTAGTAGCTGTACATTTTCCAGAAGTCTCACCTACCTCCTCCAACTTTCCCTGATCACTCCCATGCATAATTTCTCCTCTCCATTGATCCAGTAGAGCACTAATTTTCTGGACCACTAGTTAGACCCTTGTTAGCCACTGCCCTCTATTTCTACTTACCTTTTCATGTCCATATGTGTTCTCTCCCAGTTATCTATCTCTGTCTGTTTCTATAAAAATATTGCTATATTTTGATTTAATACAATAAATATTTCCCAATCCTCCCCCTCTTCTGGAAAAAAAAATTATTCCTTTACAAAATATATTCCCTAGGGACTAGGAGTGGAAAGAGGAGATAAATCACCATTAATAACAGCAAAGAAGGATGCATCTTTTATCTTTGGCAGTACGATTATAACCTATTTTGTCCTGAGCTTTGCTGTCACTCCATGTTGACTTTATTTACACTATTGTGGTCATTGCATGTGTGTTTTCATTTTGGCTGTTTGCTTCCTTTTAAATTACTTTTCATTCTTCCTGTGTTTCTCTGAATTTTTCATATTTATCATGCTTTATATTTATAGCACAGCTGTATTGTATTACATTCATATAGTATACTTTATTCAGCCATTTCCCAGTTGCTGGGCACAATTTCTTATCTTCTTCTAGTCTCTGAATATGATGTGGCCCTTCTTGTAAGGATAACCTCTCTAAATGTGCCCTTGATCCCATCCCCTTGCATCTTCTCCAAGGAGATTTCTCCTTCAACCAGCCCTACTTTTCTGTAATCTTTAATCTGTCCCTACCAAGAGCTTCCTTTCCTACTTCCTTCAAACATAGCCAATCCTCCACCATCCTTAAAAAAATCTTCCCTAGAGGCTATCATTCCCTTGGGCTATCATCCCATATCTCTCCGACCTTTCTCACCTTTCTCAACTCCCTTTAAAAAGCTATTAAACTCACTAGCTCCACTTTCTCTCATTTTACGTACTCCTCAATGTTTTGCAGTATTTCTTCCACCTTTATGACTCAGATGAAAGTACTTACTCCCTCCGAAATTGTCAGCGACCTCTTAAATTCCAAATCTGATGGTTTTTTCTTAGTTCTCATCCTACTTTCCTGATGCCTTGTGACACTGGTGACCACCCTCTCCTCCTAGATACTTTCTCTTCCCTAGCCTTTGTGATGCTACTCTCTCCTGGTTTTCCTCCTACTTATCTGACTGCTCTTTCTCTGTTGCTTTTGCTGGTTCATAACAAAGATTATTCTGAGCGTTCTCAAAAGCTTTATCTTGAGTCCTCTTCTCTCCTCTCTACAATCTATCTATTGGACCCATCAACTAGATCTAAATATCTAGCCCCAATATCTCTCCCTTGAGATTTGTGTCTCACATCACTAACTGCTTATTAGACATTTCAAATGGGAGATCTCAAAGACATCTCAAATTCAACATGTCTAAAACAGAAATTATCTTTCCCCTAAACCTACCCTTTATCCAAACTTCCCATTTTTTGCCAAAGGCATCACTAGTAACTCCTTACTCTCCCTCACCTGATGTATCATTAGTTGCCAAATCTTGCTGTTCTACCTCCATAACATGTCTCATATCCAATTCCCTTCTTCTAATCATATGGCTTCTATTTTAGTTCAAATCCTCAATACTTCTCACCCAGATAATTGGGCTACTTGCCCCAAATCTCTCCCAAACCTGATTTATTCTCCGCATTGAGCCAAAGTAATTTTCCTTAAACACAGATCTCACCATGTTACTCCCCTACTCAATTAACTCTAGTGACTCTGTAATCTCTCTAGATATTAAAGTCTTTCACAACCTGATCTTAACCTATTTTTGTAGTCTAATTGTACATTACTCCCCAACCCAAAGTCTGTGGTCTAGCCAGACTGGTCTTCTCTCAGTTCTTCACACATAGCATTCCATCTCCATCTCTTATCTTCATGCCTTTGTACTGGCAGTCTTCCATGTCTGGAATGTACTTAGATCTCATTTCTGCCTCTTTCTAACTTTATGACATAGTTCAAGTATCATATTCCTTAGGAAGTGTTTTTTCATCAACCCTGCTTCTCAACTTCCAGTGCCTTCTTTTTCCAATTATCTGTACACCTATATATACACTTCTTTGTCTTCCTAAGACAAATATGAAATTACTTATGAGTAGTCATTATTTGATTCTTTGTATTTGTATGCTTAGTGCTTAGCATAGCCTTTATGAAATAACGTATTATTATTTTAAGTTTACAAATAGGGCTACTGAATAGCCAAGAGTCTAGAGATCACAAAATCAAGTAACTTCTGACTTGAGGCCCAATTCTTTTTCCAGTAAATGATGCCTTACAATAGCACTAACACATTTTAGCTTCCTCACTATACATCCTAATATAATAACAATTTGGGGAAATAAAAGCCCTAACATCTGATCACATCATATTTTAAAGGAATGAAGACTACTTAAGTTTAAACGTATTCTCTTTTGCAGTCTCTGTTTCCAGGCTAAAACTCTATCTGATGAATCCTTTTTTTTCCTTCTTGTAAGCATGTAATGTTATAAACATGATCCTATATACATAACCAAGGTTGACAAGGATAAAGTGCTCTGGATGGCAGGGATCTGGATACTTATTCCTGGTATGCTTCTGTTTATTCATGAATAAAAGACACACAGACAAAACTGAGACAACCAGATGACAAGAGGGTAAATGAAAAATCTCATCTTTTTCCATGAAAATATACTAGATAAGATCCTTATAAAGTTAATTTTTTTCAGGCACAATTGAGTTTTAAAGTTAATGAAATCCTAATTTGTATGCTGAGCCACAGAGGGGATGGAAATTAGCAATAAAGAAAATTAAAGAAAACAAAATGGGAATACACACACACGCGCGCGCGCGCGCACACCAATTACTGTTGTCCTTGGGCCTTTGCTTTTTCACCTTCACCTTCCACAAAGCAGTTCAAACTATCCATCATTCTGCTACACTTTGCTGGCAATATAACAACTAAGATTTTTTAACAGAAGTCTGCTTTTTTGCTTTAGAAAATTATAAGTGACTTGTGAGTGACCTGATACTGCATTAGGGAATACTCTGTTTTATTCAAAAGACTACAGGAGCAGAACAAAGGATAAAGCAACAATAGCAGAGAAGGGAAAATTGCGCTGCTAAGAATAAGAACTTACTCCATCCAGTTTGGCACAAAACTGATTATTAAAATGCTGCCCAGGATGCTAGGTTTTAAACATATGCCCTTTTCAGCATACAATTTTAATATAGAAATTGACAAATCGGGCATGCAGCATATATTAGAACATTGCTCTTCCTGCTACATTGATCTTGAATAAATGTCAGGACAAACACCTCTCTTGTCTTTTTTTTTTTTTATTTAAAAAAACAACACTACTTTCCCTCATATTAACTGCTTCCTCCATCACTTAGAACACATTATGTTTCAGCACTGCTAGCAAATGCTAGTTCAAAACAATACTTTTTTTTGTGGGGGAAGAGTGCTTAAATTACATTGAATTATACTAAGTATGAAGGATTTGATTTTATTTTTGCTGGAGGAATCTACAACTGACTGTACAAATATAACAATATGCTATTCTTGTTATATAATAAAGAGTAGCAGAATGTTGAGCAAGGAAAACTTTGTTATAAATATTAAAGTTCAATGTTGGCAGGGCTGTGGAGAAGCAGGCACACTATTCCAATGTTGGGTCAGTTGTGAATTGGAGCAGTAGCTTGGACAGCAACATAGCAACTTATAATAAGAATTACAATAATGTTTACGTGTTTTAACACCATGGTCCCACTCCTTGGATTACACTAAGAATGTTACTAAAAATGAGAAAAGTATCTATCTGTACCAAAAAAAAAAAAAGATTCATAGGAGCTTTATTTTTAATAGCTCCCACTACCACCCTCCCCAACTGCTCTCTGCTTCACCTAAAAACAAAACAATAAGTCCCTTGTCCCAATGGAAAAACTCTGGTGTCCAACATGGGTTTAGAATCTAAATATAAGAAAGTATTGTCAATTTATGTAAATATTCAAAGAATCTGTGATTTCATGCTCCTTGGGTCACAGTATGGGAAGAATTCTCTCCACTGATGCAAATCACATTAGTCTAAGTCTTAGATAAGTCCTAGGGTTTTGCCTAGAGCACAGAGAGGTTACTTACATGACTTGCTTAGGTTGCAGAGTTCATAACCCTAGTACAATGTGAGTCTAGCTCTTCCTCACTCCACACCTACTCCATTCATGAAATCATGCTTACGATTTTTAAAAATTATTCTTTTAAAATTATTTTAATGCTGAACTTGACAAACCACACAAAATGGACATCTTCATATCCATAGTACAAGAGAAACAGAGAACTGTAAATGAATCTTTATGTATGATTACATATGATTTGCTTTTCTCTTTAAGTGTACAATAAATTTAATCTGTAGCTTCCAAAGGGGACCTGTTTGTGCTTCTTTCTTACTTTTTTCCTTTTTGAATTTTTGAAAATAATGCCTCCAAAACACTCTTTCTTTCTTTTTGCTACCCCAATTTTATTCCTCTTGATTGCCCACCCCAACTTGGGAAAAGAAAGAAAGAAAAAGAAAAGGAAAGATAAAGAACATGTTGTTTTACTCTTCAACAAGTAATGCTACCTCTACATAACTGACATTGGAGGATAATATATTATTATTTTTAATATTAATTTTAACATCAATTATTCAATATGTACTAATTCTATATTATTGAATATAATGGAATATTGATTATAAGAAATAACTAATATGAAAACTAGAAAGAAATATGGAAAGATAAGAAATGGTAGAGGGGTTAGGAATACATAATAAAATGGTACACATTTAATAAAACTGTTAAAAATAATAACAGCCTCAACAAAATAGCACAGGAGAGAAAAGATCAGAAGGGGACAGAAACAAACAAGAACTTTTGTTATTAATTTGTGAGTCAATATATCATTTTAAAAATGAATTGTAAATAATGGCACAGCATGTTTACATATTTGTTTTTCATTTATTTCAATGTTTGATTTTGTTGATGATTGCTAAGTACAGAATTTTTTTTAAAAGGGAAATAAATTGTGATTTGGGATAGGAATCAGGGGATTTGGCTCTAGCTTCAACTTTGCTACTCGACTCCTTCACTGGCCCTGTAGTACTACCTGTAACAAGTCATTGTAACATGAAGGAAAGAGTCCTGGGACTTTGAGATGGAGACTTGGGTTTGGAGCCTTCCTCTACTTTCTTTTTTTAATCAATTTATTTGTTTTCAGTTTTCAACAATCATTTCCATTCTCCTCTGTTCCCAAGATGGCATATAATCTTATACAAGTTCTGTGCATACATTCTTATTAAGCACATTTTCACATTAGTTATGTTGCACAGAAGAGTTAAAATGCATGGGAGAGACTGTGAGAAAAAACAAGACACAACATAACAAAAGAAAAAAATCTGCTTCATTCTGCAGTTCTTTCTCTGGATGTGGATGGCATTTTACATCGAGTCCTTTGGAAATGTTTTAGGTCCTTGAATTTCTGTGAAGGGCTAAGTCTATCAGAAATAGTCCTTGTACACTGTTGCTGTTACTATGTATAATGTTCTGCTGGTTCTGTTCATTTCATTCAACATTAGTTCATATAAGTCTTTCCAAGTTTTTCTGAAGTCTGCCTGTTTATCATTTCTTGTCGCACAATAGTATTCCATTGCATTTATATACCACAACTTGTTCAGTCATTCCCCAATTGATGGGCATTACCTTGATCTTCGGTTCTTGGTCACCACGAAAAGAGTTGTTATAATTATTTTTGTACTTGTGAGTCCTTTTCCCATTTTTATGATCTCTTTGGGATACAACCTTAGAAGAAATATTGCTGAGTCAGAGGGTATGCACATTTTTATAGAGCATAGTTGCAAATTGTTCTCCTGAATGGTTGGATCAGCTCACAGATTCAGCAACAATGAATTAGTGTTACAACTCTCTCACATCTTCTCCAACATTTATCATCTTGTTTTGTCAAGTTGGTCAATCTGATAGGTGTGATGTGGTAACCTCGGTGTTGTGATTTCCACCTCTCTAATCAATAGTGATTTAGAGTATTTTTATATGACTATAGATTTCTTTAATTTCTTCCTTTGAATACTGTCTGTTCATATCCTTTGACCATCTATCAATTGAGAAATGGCATATTCTTGTAAATTTGACTCAGTTCTCTATATATTATAGAAATGAAGCCTTTTTTACAGACATTAGTTGTAAAAATTCTTTTCCAGTTTTCTGCTTCTCTCCTAATCTTGGTTCTATTGGCTTTGTTTGTGCAAAATCTTTTCAATTTAACATAATCAAAATTATCCATTTTGCATTTCATAATGTTCTCTATCTCTTGTTTTGTCATAAATTTCTCCATTCTCCACAAATCTGACAAATAAATTATTCTTTGCTCCTCTAATTTGTTTATAGTATCAACCTTTATACCTAGATCATGTACCCATTTGAATTTATTCTGGCATATGGTATCATATACCAGTTTCTGCAACACTATTATCCAGTTTGCCCAGCAGTTTTTGTCAGTGAGTTCTCACTTGAGAAGCTGGGGTGCTTGGGTTTATCAAACAGTAGACTGCTATAACCATTGACTACTGTGTCTTGTGTACCTAACCTATTCCACTGATCTATCTCTCCATTTCCTAGCCAGTGCCAAGTGGTTTTGCTGATTGCTGCTTTATAATACAATTTGACAACTGGTGGGGCTAGGTCACCTTCCCTCATATTTCTTTTGCACTAATTACCTTGATATTCTGGACCTTTTATTCTTCCAGATGAATTTTGATATTATTTTTTTCTAGCTCTAGAAAATAATTTTCTGGTACTTTGATTGGTATGACACTGCATAAGTAAATTAATTTAGGTAGAATTGTCATTTTTATTATTTTAGCTCAGCCTATCTCTAAGCAACTGAGGTTTTTACAATTACTTAGATTTGAAAAGTGTTTTATAATTGTGTTCATATAGTCACAGGGTTTGTTTTGGCAGGTAGACTCAAATATTTTATAGTGTCTACAATAACTTTAAATGGGATTTCTTTATGTCTTGCTTTTGGGCTTTGCTAGTAGTATATAGAGATGCAAATGATTTCTGCAGCTTTATTTTATATCCTGCAACTTTGAAAAAGTTGTTTATTATTTCAAGTAGTTTTTTACTTGATTCTCTGGGATTCTCTAAGTATATCATCATAGCATCTGTAAAGAGTGATATAAGTTAGCTTCTTCTTCGCCTATTCTAATTCCTTCAGTTTCTTTTTCTTCTCTTATTGCTAAAGTTAACATGTCTAGTGCCATACTGAATAACAGTGGTGATAATGGATATCTTTGTTTCACCCCTCATCTTACTGGAAATGCACCTAGCTTTTCCCCATTATGTATGATGCTTGCTGAAGGTTTTAGGTAGATACTATTCACTATTTTAAGGAAGACTACATTTATTCCTATGCTCTCCAGTATTTTCAAGAGGAATGAGTGTTGTTTTGTCAAAAAACTTTTTCTGTACCTATTGGACTAATCATATGATTTTTGTTAATTTTGTTCTTGATTTGACCAATAATATTAATAGTTTTCCTGATATTGAACCAGTCCTGCATTCCTAGTATAAATCCTACTTGATCGCAGTATATTATTCTCATGAAAAGTTGCTGTAATCTTTTTATTAATACATTATTTAAAATTTTTCATCTATATATTTGAATTGTTTCTTTATGGCTACTTGCAGTATTTTCTCCTTAGCTTGATAGTTCTGGAACTTGGCAACAAAATTCCTTGGTGCTTTCAATTTGAGATCTCTTTAAGGAGGTGATTGGTGGATTGTTTAGGTGACTATTTTCCCCTCTGGATCTAGGACCTCAGGGCAGTTTTCCTTGATGATTTCTTGGAAGATATTGCCCAGACTCTTTTTTTCATCATGACTTTCCAGTAGACCAATAATTCTTAGATTTTTCTCTCCTGGATCTATTTTCCAGGTCAGTTTCTTTTCCAATGAGGTATTTTTACATTTTCTTCTATTTTTTCATTCTTTAGATTTTGTTTGACTGATTCTTGATTTCTCATAGTGGAATTAGTTTCTACTTGCCCAATTCTAATTTTTAATATTTTTTTTTATTCAGTTAGCTTTTGTACTTCTCTTTCCATTTGTCTAAATTTTCCACTTAGGTTTTGTGTTTTCTTATCCATTTGGTCAATTTTATTATTTTTTTTAAGGAGTTATTCTCTTCAGTGAATTCTTTTTTCATTTTGTCAATTGCATTTTTAAAATCACTGGACAATTTCTCTTCTATCTCTCTAATCTGGCTTTTAAAATCCTTCTTGAGCTCTTCCAAGAATGCTTTTTGGGCTTGAGACCAGTTTATCTTCCCTTTTGAGGCTTCAGATTTGAGTTTATTGTCAGTGCTGTCTTTTTCTGAATTCATATTTTGGTCTTCTCTGCCCCCATAGTAAGATTCTGTGGTCTTTGTTTTTCTGATTTGCTTTGTGCTCATGGTGATTGCCTTTTTTCTGTCTTCTAAAGTGGATCTCCACTTCTGGATCATAGGATGCTCTGTCACACATTTCTTGTGCTGAGAATTTGAGGCCTGGATACTGACTTTGTGTGTTGTGGCCTCTGATTCTTTCAGCTAGAAGTTATATAGTGCTGCAGCTTACCAGGCACCAAGCTGGCCAGTGTGCATCAAGGCCAAGGCCAGGTAAAGTCTTTCTGAGTTTCCCTGATATTGCACTGAAGCTCACTGTGTGAGGTGTAGTGGAGGGGTAGTCTGGCTACTGGAGTTCTCCTACTTTCCTAGGGCTGAACTAGAGCACAGGCAGGCTCAGCAGCTAGAGAATCTCATCTGCACTGGTGTTTACCCAATTTCCCTGGCTCTGCTGAGGCACCTCTGGGGTCCTGGTGTTGACACTTATGGGCTCTATACCCCGGGGCTCAGGATCTCCTCCTGGTCCCGTAAGATGGTGCTTGCTGGGATGCCTCTGGTTCTGCAACGGTCCCCTTCAGCTACAACAAGAGTAACCCTTCCCGTCCATCTCCCTAGCCTCCTGAGCTGAGAGACTACTGTGACCCTTCTACTGATTCCATTACTTCAGGATTTCTCCTGGGTTCTTCTCTGGATTTTTCAAGGCCAACAAGGGGAGGGTGAGAGCACTTACAGTTTATTCTGCCATCGTGGCTCCCAGAAGTTCAAGTAGGTGACTTTCAAACATTAATTCTGTGGGCTGATAGTCTCAGGAATGGCTGCTACTGTTACGGGAGGCCCTGTGTGTCTCTTTCACCCAGTTCCTCTGGACTCTTGTCCTGTGCTGATATGTTTGAGATTCCACACTGCTGCTTTTGCTTCAGTCTACTTGAGGTCATTCCCATTCCGTTATGGTGGAGTCTGCACTGACGCAGTCTACATGCTCTACACTTCCCCTTATCTATATAACACATCCTTGCCATAGACCTTTCGGGCTATCCTAGGGCGTAAATCTGCCACACTCTGTCTCCTAGTAGATTCTGCAACTCTAAAATTTGTTCAGATTCACTTTTTAGAGGTATCTGAAGGAATTTGTGGTAGGGCTCAGGTTCGTCCCTGCTTTCACTTAACCATCTTGACAGTTTCTGTCCCTTTACTACTTTCTAGCTGAACCACCATGGACAAGTCACTAAAGTTGTTTGAATCTCATTTTCCTTACCTGATAAATGAGAAAAATAATCCCTTTAATTTCAGAGTTATTATGAGGATCAAATTGGATAATGTATGTAAAATACTTTTTTATACCTTAGAGCACTAATTAAATGCCAACTCTCATTATAATCTTGATTAAGTTTGAGCCTCAGTGTCCTGCTTTGTAAAGTGAAGGGATTGGACCAGAGTCCCTCCAGCTCTAACATTCTGTGATTATAGAGAAATGAAAGAAGAAAATTACATGCCAATTACATACAGAATGGAAAGGCATAGACAGATTGTGCCTTGAGTCAAAGGAGAGAGTAGCTATATTTATGAGATCAAAGATCCATTGAGGCACTGGAGTGCTAAGATTATCACTTGTATAATTTCTGCAAACACTTAAGACAGTTTACTTTTCTCTGAATAGGACATGACTCCTGAAATTTGGAAAGGAGAAGTTCTCTCATGGTAAAAGTTCAGTTTTGAGAATATATCTTGCTCATGTGAAAAGACATCATTAAAAGAGGAAAGAAAAAAATAAAGGTATTTTATCCAAGTGACCAGTTTCTGGTAGACATGCTGGACTTCATTGGTAAAGCTACAAACAAGATATCTACCAGGTCAAATTTCTAAATTAGAAAAGAGATGGGTAGAGATTGGAGACAATTGAACTCTTAGAACATCATTGTTTTAGAGCTGAAAGGGACATTAAAGATGATCTAGTCCAACCCCTCATTTTACAGTTGAGGAAATTGAGGCCCAAAGGGGTTAAATAATTTTCTCAAGGTTGAACAGTTTATGTGAGAGTTAGCATAAAACTCCAACTTTCTTGGCACCTACTCTATTGTACCAATCTCCCTAACCAATCAAGTTATGGATATTAATTTGTGGAATATGATATACTATTTGAGAATATTACCTTAATTTGAAAAGGTACATTCCTTCTATATTCCTCCTCAATTTTCTTTTTCCTTTCAAGAGAAAAGGAAATCTTTCCAGTGATGAAAGGATGAGGGAGCATTGAGATGTCCTCTCTGTTGGTAGTGACAAATTGGAAGGCATATCCTTCTCCAAGTTTGGTTGCCATTCACACAATTACTAGGCATGGTAGTTTGTGAAAGGGTAAAGAATCAATTTCCTTATTCATTTAATTTAAGAGAAAAAGAACTGTTGGCATCTTATACCTTACTGACATTAACAGAAAGGGGGCACAAGAAAAGCACAAAATATAGTTCTATGTTAATTTCTAGCTATTTTAGAAGCTTGTGCTTTTCTGGCTGTCCCCAAAAAGACAGGATGGGAAATTACTAATCATATTTTGCTTCACTGCTTTAAATTATATATGATTTTAAATTATATTTAATAAATTTTGTTTGGAAAAAGCCCCAGAAAACACAAGCAGCAATAATGTTTACTATCCCAATATACCAAGAGCTCTCACAAACCATGTATCTTACTGAAAGTTGCTGGGCAAGTTATATGACCAGGATTCTCATGAGCTTCTCCTTTGTGCTAGCAATTAGGCTGTCTGCCAGAAGTTGGAATGATTAGCAGTAAATATAAATTTAATAGCTCTGCTTTGCAGTTTCCCAAGTCACTCTTGGTTCACCTAGCCACTGGGGGCCCAATGTGAATCAGAACCTATCAGCTGCACATGTAACATTAATTGAGTCTGGAATAAAAAGTGGGGAAACTCAAGGGAAGCACTGCAAGGTCAAAAAACCCACACTATTTCATGACCCCTCCATTTGATTCCACACTGGTATGCTGCCTCCCCACCCTCCCCAAAAAAATCCAACACCACAAACTTCTACATGAATTACATTCTGCAGGGTATATAACAACGGGTCCAACTTTGTCTTCCATCCAGTGACCAAAGTGATTTTTCCAAGACTCAGATATCCCCAAGGAATTGCCCTAGTCAGTTCATCAATAAACGTTTATTAATCACCTATTCTGTATCAGACACTTTTTTAAATAAAAAAGAGCAAGGAGAAGTTCGATGATACTATGGTTAGAACACTGAGTTAGAAGGATCTAAGTTCAAATCTGGTCTCAGACACTCACTCACTGTGGGACCCCAGGTAAATCACTTAACCCTAATTGCCACCAAGGTAAAAGCCAAAACAAAGTAGAACAAGGTGCTTACACAGTCTAATGGCGGTAGACAACATAGAAAAAGAAGTTGTAAAGGGAGGAGAGAGGTGCAGGGGGTATAATGCCAGGTGGGAAATTAAGAAGGATCTATATCACTCACTCCTTAAAGAGAGGCTCTAAAAAGAGCTCTCTCTTAGTTAATCCATGTGGCTCCCTACTTTTACTATGGAGAGTTTGTCACTTAAGCCCTTCCCACCCTACCTTTCCAACCTTGTTATATTTTTACTCCTTATCACGCACCCTATGATCTAGTGAAATCGGCTTTCTTATTGACATCCACATATCTCTTATACCTAGAATGCCATCTCCCATCGCCCTTCCTCTCCAAATCCCTAGTTCCCTTCAAAATTTACCTTAAATATGACTTTCAACATCAAACCTATCTTGATCCTCCCAGAAGCTAGTGCTCACCCATTTATTGAGTATTTAATTTCCGTAAGGTTTTTTGCATATACTTTCTCCCTCAGAAAACAGAAGATTCTAAAGAACAGGAAGTTGTCATATCTGTGGATTACCAGTGCTCCACACAATACCTGGTACAAGGGAGTCACTTAAAATTTACTTGTTGATTGACAAACACCTACCCTAATAATATGGTACTTTAAAGTTTATAAAGCACTGTCTTCTCAACCATTTACATGACTAGTCAACAGTACCAACATTATTATCCCCATTTTACAGATGACTAAAATTAGATTCATGCAGGTTAGGTGCCATGCCCAAGGTTACACAGATAGGACCTGAACACAAGGTTTCCAGGGTTTTCCTTCAGAGCACAGAGGACTTGGGCACTAGAGGTCAGGGAAAAGATAAAAGCTGGTAGTAACCACACCTCTACCTCAGGTCAGTAAAAGTGAGTAAGGGTTTCGAGAAACACTGCTTTTGCGGACAATACTTTGTACTTTCCCCACCTCCCAAAACACCAGACACCACTCTACTTTCCCATACGAACTCCAAAAAAATTTGCCTTAGGAACAAGAATTCCTAGTTATGACTGCAAGTGGAAAAGTTTTCCAGTTGTTCTTCCCTGAATATAATCCACCAGTTTCTGGTGAAAGTAGAAATTGAAGGAAGGATCAAAATAACAAGGATAATTTTGATAACTAAACCCAGATATAGACAAGGTGCACTTCTCACAACAGTCCTATACCACAGCACATGAATTATTATCCTTATTTTATAAATGGGGAAACAAAGACTTGGGGAAAGCAATGACTTACCCTTTGGTCACACAGGTATTATGCATCAGAGCTGGCCCTGTAACTCAGGGACTCAGGCTGCTAGAATTGGACTCTCTAAGTTATTTCCAGATACGGTAGTTGATTAAATGAAGAGACTGGTCCCTAACTCATCTACCTCTTTAAAATTCATTGAGAGGTATTTCTGTGTAAAAAATGTATAAAGTCCATTGAGCAGGGAAGAGATAAGCCTGCAGTAACTACATGGTCTCAATAATCTCACTCATGTTACCATCAGTTAATGCAATTGAAGGTAGCAGCACTTTTGAATCAACCTCTTTTAACAAGGGACTATAACCTAATACATCACATACCTACATCAGCTGTCATATGTCTCATTGCTTATGCAAAGGCACAAGGACAGAATATCATTAGTGCAAGGTCTATAATGTACAATGATCTGAAGAACATATGAAAAACCTTAACAATTATGATAATAATCATATTTAAGGAAAATTTTGAAGGGAACTAGGGATTCTGAGAGGAAAGTGTGCGTGCGTGCGTGCGTGCGTGGTAGGAGGAGTAGGGACAGTTAGTGAGTGGGAACAGAAAAGGTAGAAAGTCAAAAGAAGCTAGAGAATATTTTGGTTATGAAATTTGGTAACAATCATATTATTCCTCTGGGGCATTTGTAGAATCCAGAAAATAAAAATTTTTGTAGGCTTCTGTATTCAATGAATCAATCATTCAAGCAGTAAGCATTTAAGTACTTTCTATGTGCAAAGAAAAGAGACTCTGCCCTTAAGGAGTGCATATTTAAATGGGAGACAACAGAGATATAAAGATAGAGATAGATGACAGAGGGATAGGTACAGGCACAGAGGCAGGGATTATTTTTGTTTTATCTTTTAGATATCTATTCTATGTTGTTTTTAGTTATGTCAGTCATGTCTGATGTTTTGTGACCTCATTTGGGGTTTTCTTGGTAAAAGTACTAGAGTGGTTTGCCATTTCCTTCTTCATTTCATTTCGAAGATGAGGAACAGAGGCAAACAGGGTGAAGTGACTTGCCCAGGGTCACACAGCTAGTGTCTGAGGATGTATTTGAACTCATATCTTCCTGACTCCAGACCTTGTGTTCTATCCACTGTGCCAGCTAACTGTTCTGTAGTGATACCTAAATGCAAATCTACAAGATAAATACAAAGTACTTGGGGTGTAACCTTAGAGGGGTTGGCACTAGCAGCATGGAGAATAAGTAGAGGCTCCCTGGCAGAGGTGGTGCTTTAGTTGAGTCATAACAAAGCCTCCTTTAGTCTAAAAGGTTAGAGAATATTCACACTCAGGTGCATTTTAAAAGAAAACAGCCCTTTTACACAGTGCTAATTAATTCATTTGCCAGTGAATTTTGGCAATAGGACTTTTCAAGGCCTATTTGAGATCATTAAGTAACCCATGATGGCATGACGAAAAGAGACCCAATTAGAAAAAGTCCTTGCAGTCATGCTCTGCAATTTTATTTGTAAAACAGGTATTTTGTACCATCGACAAACATTTACTGTATTGCTACCATATGCTACAGTGCGTCATGAGGGCATGTACATGGATATGTATAGGTGTGTTCTAATAAATCTATTTTTTTCTATCCCTTGTCAAACCCAGAGCTTGGTCTAAGAAAGATGAAGAGAATTCAGTTTTAGGCATGTTTTTTGCATGTGGAGCTGCAGTTGGAACTGAGCTTGCTTTGGGGTTAGGCTGCGCAGTTGATACATAGTTCCAACAGAGGCTGATGTCACTCCACCATGTCACCCCTGGAGAGAAATACCTCTACACCAGACCACTTCCAGGCTTGGGTTATCTAGACAAAAACAGCTCTATCTCCACTCAAGCTTGAGTAAAATACGATGGAATTCCCCACCTTAGATTAACTTCTTTGGCAGCCTCGCTACAGTTTGAGCCAGATGAGGAGAGTCAATGCAATCTCCTTATCAGTAATGTCCTTCTGAAGAAAAACTGCCCTTAAAGTCTTTGGAAGAAGGGAATGGAACTCTGAATCTCCGCAAGATATTAAGTATTAATAATCATTTCTCACACCCTGGTATTTACTGCGTAGAATTGGGCTAAACAAAAGTTGGCTTAGCAGCTTTCATTGCCAAAATAAGGAATTCACTGAGGATCAGTTATCCAAAATGAGGAAGGAAGAAAGGAAGGAAAGACGTAGATGCCCAGGATGACATAGCTAGTAAGTGTTTAAGTCTGGATTTGAACCTGGGGCTTCCTGACTTCAGATTCAGAGCTCCATTCACTGTGTCACCTAGCTGCCTCTAAGCATAAAAGAAAAAACAGATAGAAAATTATAGAAACATGGAATAGAAAGATAACTTCAAAAGTCCAATGAATGCCACTAATCTACAAAAAGAGTATCTTGGAACACTTACTTACTTGGAAAGATCTGTTAGTTCATTGGTCCTGGCGCCTTGTCTACACTTTTCTGTCCTATGCAACTCTTCTCCATGTTTCCCCATAAGTGCTCCAGAAAGGGTAGAAATTCCAAAAGTACTGATTACCTTATTCTGCTTATGATCTCAGGGTGCCAGTGTACCGATCAACTTGGTTTATGTAATACATCTCATTTTTGATAAATGAACAGCTGGCAGATAGGTGTTATAGTGGATAGAATGCTGAACTGGTAACTCAGGAAGATCTCAGACATTTACTAGCTCTGTGACCCTGGGCAAGTCACTTAATCTCTCTACTTCAATTTTCTCAACTAGAAAAGGGGGATAATGATAGCAGTTACTGCAGAACAAATGAAATCATATTTGTAAAGTGCTAAGCACAGTGCCTGGCACACAGAGAGAAATTTTTAAAAGGCCTGTTCCTTTCCCCTTACCATAAGCTAATTCTTGCTCACAGGTACTTGTCAGAACCCACTGCAGCCTGCTTATATTGCATTGTCATTTTAATCATTCTCACATTGAGGTATTCAATACTGCAGAACTATAAAGTATCAATGGAATAACATTAGTGGGTTCTTTCTCCCATTAGCGAGTTTGGAATTACTGAAAATGATCGATTCAGTTTGACAAATTCTTTGTCACCCGTTCAACATTTGGTCCATCCAGTTCATTACCTTGACATTGCATATTTTTGGGTCTCTGTATGAAAGTATGAGTTCCCTAATTAATTAGAGTTACTACTTCCTTGATAACAGTCACAGTAAAACTGTTTAAAGGAAACCAAACACCTGGTATAAGAGAAGACCTATATCGTAAAACTTTCAAAGGAAATTTATGAAAACCCCAGTGTCAGAAAGAAATAATTAAACCACCAGATGTTCAAATATTCCCTCCCTTCCCCATCCACTTAATGACCCAGGAATTGTATGGGGCTCTTATGATCTTCAAGAGTCATTTACAGAGATCAAGGAAAGAGTAATATGGCTTATTTCATGAAGATAACGATGGGAAGCCATGGAAACATAGATATAGAGCTGGAAGGGAATTCACATTCCATTTAGCTTACCCTCCTTCAGTTTATAGATGGGGAATTTGAGACCCATAGAGGTGAAGTGACTTGCCCAAACTCACACGCAGTTCATCATAGGCAGGATTCGAACCTAGGTCCTCTGACTCTGGAGCTGGCATTCTTGACACTATACCCTATAGCTTTCCAATTTCATTCCAATTCCTAAATGTATATTTGATGCTTTTTAAAGGAGTATCCCAAAAGGAGCAGTGGTAGTTTGGACCAAAAGACCTCTTTAACCATATAACAAATTATGAATAAAGTAAATTTAATTATTACACCACATGGAATCAAACACATACAAGCATAATAATATATGGAGGGTGTCACGGGAATTCCAGGTTTGATGAATTGTTAGCCAATGTTATATTATGCTGAGAAATCAAGGTGAAGTCTGCCTGCATGAGAGTCTCACTTATGCCTTATTTATTCAAATAATGCAGCACTTTGTGTTTTTTCTTAAAACTCCAAATGATGTAAAGCGAAAGCTGGGAACAAGACTGGCTTCCATTGTTCCAAGCTGTTATAACAGAGCCTATTACCTCAACTCAAACTGAATAATTGGATACAATTTTGACCACTGTACATATATCCACTCACTGAAATTGGACCCAATTTAGTCAATCAAGATGCTTAGAAGGTTTCTGCCTAGGCAGGTTACCTTTAGAGTATAATTAAAAGGGTATGTTCCCTCCTACCCTAAGATTAGAATTTTGGAAAATGTAATTCAAGGGGGTAAAGAAAGGTACATTAGAATAAAATAATTGTCAGCTAAGGAGAAAAGGAAGAGGGGGCTATCTAATTCTTGAAAAGCTTCTGTTTTGTACAGATCGGATTCTATATTTTATTTATGATAATTCATTCATCCTAATATAACCAGCACAAAGGAGCTCATTCTAATTAACTCAGAATAGTAAGAAGACCAAACCAGGTTGGGAAAAAGAACACCGAAATCAGACAAAGGGAGGTTGTACCAATGTTTTTGCCTTGGGGATATGCCAACTAGTCTTTTCTCTGGAAATGAAGGCAGAGCCTCTTTTTTCCCCAGATAACCAACAGTGAGCTAAATGGGAGGGTGTGGAGCAAAGGCCTTTTCAGGGTCATCATCAGCCTATGTAGGAGGTAGGGATGTGCTTAAAAAGAGAGCTGAAAGAGAGATCCGACTCCCAGAGATTAGCTAGCCTGTCTTCCTTTCTTCTACCCATACATTTACACAGGTTAACAGAAAAGATATAGGTTTAAAAAAAATGAGAAGCCCAGAACTCTCAGTTGTTTGGTATTCATTAGAATAAGAACCATTATTTATTTTTATATCCTACTCTTCTTGTATTAAAATCAGATTAGCATATTGGACACCAGGAAAAGGTCTGACCTTGGGGCAGAGTAGTTGAAAACAAATACACAAAAATAAAGCACTACAGCCTAAGGACTTTGGCTAGCCTAGAGGAAGGCTTTATTGAAAAGAATTTGAGTCCTGCAACTGAAGCTCTCTCATCGCAGAGGAGGGGCCCAAAAGCCTGGACTGAGGAGAGTCCAGGCAGGGAAGGTTTAAGATGAGAACGTTTCTAACACCCTACTCAAGGATTTCAGCAGCCTGTGGTGAATACTACCAGGTGAGAGAAGGCCAACCCAGAGGGATGCCATGGAAGTGCCTAATGATACCATTAAGGTTGTTTTTGTTCAATCAATTTTTAGTCATGTCCAACTCTCCATGCTCTTATCTGGAATAAAGACATTGGAGGGGTGTGTTGGGGTGTGCCCTTTCCTTCTCCAGCTCATTATATAGATTAGGAACTGAGCAAAACAGGTAAATTGACTAACCCAAGACCACACAGCTAGGAAGTATCAGAGGCCAAATTTGAACTCAAGAAGTTGGAGTTGTCCTGACTCTAGATCTGGCACTCTATCCACTGTGCCACCTAGGTGCCCCATCATCAGTCCTATAACACTAGAAAATATTGGCAACCCTTCGTCCTCAGAAGCATTAGTTATATGAGGTCTACATGCCTTCCCTATGTATTGACGGTCCACAATCACTCCCATCCACATGTATTTCCTTTGAGTGTAATTCTCCTGTTGTGTTTTATGTATATGTCTACTCTTGGTGTTGGTACTGTATAAATTTGTGAGAGGGTGTATCCCATTTTTATGGTCGTGTTTTGTTGCTAATTTTCTATGGCATTTCATTAAATACCTCTGCTATGGACTAACTGTATTCTCCTTATGACAGCTAAAAGTTAATACAATCCTATTTATTATCTCCAAAAAAAGTGAACACAAGCTGTAGGCCTCATAAGAAATGAAATCAAGGCTATAGAGGCAGAAAGTACTCTGACCCTGGAGCAGCTGTCCTTTGGGGGACCTGGTTTGCAATTTAGAAGGGGTTTCAGGGTTTGCATACTATATAAGTAACCCTATTTTTAACTTGACCTGAAAAATAAATTTACAAGGTCTTTAAAGTCAGACCTTGCTCAAATCAACAATTATTTCTAATTCACTGAATTTTAGAACTGGAACTACAAGTGAGTGGAACTAGAGGGGAAAAAAAATCTTTAACTCCATTAGGATCCTAACATCCTTTAGGATCCTAAGATCTGTTAGGATCCAAACATCCATTACGATGAGTAAAGCCTAGATAAATTAAGCTATTGATCAAGTTTATACCCAGAGAGCTGAAGGTAGAATCAAGATTAGAATCTAGGGATAGTTCTGTGCTTTTGCTACTATAAATCACTCCACAATCTGCAGTGGCACTTAATTGATCACTTATTAAATTCAATAAATATGGAAACAAAACTCACCCTATAATTATAATAACTTACATTTACATAATACTTTAGTGCTTACAAAATATTGTCTTCACAACAATTCTTCTGTGTTTCAGTTTTATAGATGAGAAAACTGTGGCCCAAAGAGATTATGACTTACTTTGGATCCTGTAACAAAGTATCTAAGACAGGATTCAAATCAAATTTTCTGATTCTAAATCCAAACCTCTTTATGCTTTGCCATGATGCTTTTTGTAACTACCATTTAAAAGTTTAATTTTGAAAAAAAAAGCAGAAAATAACATAATGATATATTAATGACTGAACCTGGAGTCAGGAAGATCTGAATTCAAATTGGGACTCAGACATTTACCAGTTGTGTGATCTCAGGGAAGTCACTTAACCTCTGCCTTAATTTCCTTATCTATAAAATGGAGATAACAATAGTTTCTACCTCCCAGGTTTGTTGTGAGGATATGAAATAATATTTGTAAAAGGCTTTGCAAATCTATGTAAATTCTAGCTATTATTATTTAATACTGTAGTTCAAGATTTGAGTAAGCTTCAATGGATCTGACTCAAAGTGAGTTTTTAGTTGAGTTATAGGTAGAAGTGAAATAAAAGAGATTGCTTTTTTCTCTAAAATGATGAATACTTCAAATAAAGTAAAATATGGATATTAAACTCATTTAAGCCTATATATTTCAAAACTGGTACATGGCAGAATTGACAGGTTCTTAAGAGGGAGGAAATGAGAAAAAAAAAAAAACTCAGCAGAAAGTTAAAGTGAGTAAGAAGAGAGCCAGCATTTCTCTAGCATTTGAATTGCTCATTGCTCCTAAGACACCATTGCCACTGTCCTCAATTAGACTGTGAATTCGGGTGAAACATTCAGTCAAGTCAGAACAGACCTCAGTTCCAGCAGAAAGGTTATTGTTTTTGTGGTTGTTTTAAAGGGAAACAACTTGTATCCCCTCCCTGCTTTTTCCCCCAAGTCCCATCTGGAACAAATCAAGAACCCACCTTATCCCTTCCTCCGCCCACCAAGTTCTCCCCACTGTAAACTTTGTGAAAATCTGCAAAGGATGTCCTGTACTATTTCAATACTCTCTCGTCACCAAAACAAAACTTAAACTCCCTGGGGTGAGGATTTTCATTACTCTCCTTCAAAGGAATTTGTTGCTCTAAAGAAGAAAACATTTTTGCATGAGCATTATTCAGATCTCCCAGATTTCTCACTGTTGTCCTTTATCCTTCATTTTTGAAGATTTCCAATTACATCAAAAGGTGAATGTCTGTGAATTGGATTTAAGTGAGGCAGAGCTGCACAAAGTCATCAGCCTCACTCTCTCTTCCAGACTCATCTAAGTCCAATGGCAAGAAAAAAAGGCAGGATAACTGGCAATGGCCTGGGATACTGTGGATGCCATTGATGTCCTCCAGGCCTGACTGAGTTCTAAGTAAGTACTCCACAGTGCCTGCTTTAGCCCCCTTCATGGCTATTGGAATAAACTGTTCTCATTTACCCATTCTACTGAAGGAAGTCTTCACATACTTGGGGTAGACAAACCTTTAACTTATCAAATAGTTTGAGGTCCATCAGTTACCCTCAACTTGGTTTACCCTATTTACCAAGATGGTTAACTGAGTGTGGCTACTGCACATGTTACAGCTTCTTGGAGCCACAGGTGAGAGCTGAGTGCCAGGGAGACACCAAAGGTGGATGAACCGTCCTGAAAAGGGCTTGGCAAATACTCACATCAGAGGTGCCAGTCCTCCTTGAACATCTGATACACCTTTCTCCTTATTGCTATTTATCTAGCTACATTGTTCAAGGTGAATCTATGTCCTGAGTCACCACTGAGCACCTCTGCAACTTGCTACAACTCATTCAGGATCAAGAGAAACAGTTGGAGGCAAATTTTCAGCAAAGCTGTAATTTGTACTGTCTTTTTATAGTATCATCCTTAATGATGATCACTTCTGTGTAATGTTGCACAAATTCTTGACTCATTGGCTGTTTTGTATCTTTAAGATCAATTTTAGAAATTCTTAGGAGGATTGTGAGGTTCTTTGATATAGTCACTCACCCATAGTTTATCTGATCCAGTGATGAAACTGGTAAAGTTAAATTATCATTCAGATGAAACTGACTGAAATCATAATAAAACATGTATTTTTAAAATTTCATTTACACAGTAAAGAACTTGGCATTTATTCATTTATCTGTCTTAAGAGGAAAAACTCCTAGAAATAACCACTAAAGATCTAAGAAAAAAAAAATGTGACTCTTTGGGATTACAAACTGATAATGGCTGAATTGAAGCTGAAAGATCAATCCGTGACCAGGATTACATCAGCAAAGTTTCTTTCAAAAAGTGTAGAATTAAAAACAATGGCTACCTAGGAAAGTCTTCAACCCTGGAGAGCTTTTACTACCCTTATCAGCTGAGGTTGACAGTTTAGAAAAACAAATGTATAATCACGTGAGAAAGTGTTCTTTTTTATAGTTATCAAAGTTTTAATACATATATGTTATGAAAAAATTTCTCTTCCTTAGTACAGTTTTAAAAGAGTATCTAGTTGCTACACACTGTTTATATAGGTCCTACAATACATTTAACCCAGATTATTTTGCTGTGGAAAACTCATTGAAAAGAGGGATTGCTTCTCTCTTTGTACTTGTCTCCCTAGTGCCTAGTAAAAGTCTTGGTATGTAGTAGTTGGTCAGTGAGTAAACATTTTTTAGGTGCCTATTATGTGCCAGACACTGTGCTAAACACCAGGGACACCAAAGTCCCTGCTCTCCAAGAGCGCATATTTAATGGAGGAGACGACATGCAAACAACGATGCATCAGTACAATATATACTGGACAAACTAATTCATTACCAGAGGGAAGGCACTAGAGTTAAGGAGGATTGGGCAAGGATTCCTATGGAAAAGGAGATTATAGTGGGAAATTTGAAGTCAGGAAGAAGAGATGAGGAAAGACAACATTCCATGTGTGGAAAGAAGATGACAAGTGAAAATTCTTGGAGTCAAGAGATGGAGTGTTTTGTGTGAGGAAACATAAGGAAGCCATCGAATTACAGAGTACGGGGGTGGGGGGTGGGAAGTAAGGTGTAAAAGTACTGGAAAGGTAAAAAGGGGTTTGAATGCCAAATAGAGGCATTTATAATTGATCCTGGAGCCAACAGGAAGACACTGGAGTTAAAGTGACATGATCATTTTGATGGTTGAGAGGAAGATTGGCTGGAGTGGGAGGAGATCAACTGAAAGGACTAATGATATAGTCTAGGCATGCGGTGATGACCTAGGCCAAGACGGTAGTGGCATCAGAGAAGAAAAGGGGTGTTATAGGAGAGATGGTACAAACATAAAATAGACAGGTCTTGGTGAAAGAGTAGAAAAGGTGAGAGAGTAATATGTTAAATGTGACACCTAGATTCCAAGCCTGAGTGACTGGGAGGCTAGACTGACTGATCATTGACAGTAACAGACATTCAGAAAAGGGGAAGGTTAGGGTGGGGGAGCAATGAGTCCAATTTGGACATGTTAAATTTAATATGTCCTTGGGACATCCACTTTGTCATGGTCAATTGGCAACTAGAGATGTGACGCTGGAGGTTATGAGAGATATTAAGGCTAGATAACTAGATCTGAGAATCATTTATGGGAGCTAAAGAGATCACCAAGTGAAGTAAGACAGAGGGTAGAGACAAGATAGCCCACAATAGATCCCTGGCAGGTGGTGGAGGTTGAGGGGGCACAAGAGGGAGAATACCCACTTTACTGCATGATTGTAAGATGGAAGGAGATTGAGGAGTGGTCAGACAGAGAGGAGAAAAACCAGGCTAGATAAATTAGTGTCACAAAAACTCTTAAGGAGTAGGAAGCAACTGGCAGTGAAAAAGACTGAAGAGAGGTCAAAAAGAATGAGAACTGAGAAGAGGCCATTAGATTTGGTAATTTAGAGATAATTAGCAACTTTGGAAAGAATAGATTCCCTTGAATGATGAAGTCAGAAGTTATATTGTAGAGAATTACGAAGAGTGAAAAGAAAGGAAGTAGAAGGTCTTATTGGAGTTATATTCTCCAGAAGTTTAGCCACAAAGGGAGGAGGGAAATGGAATGAAAGTTACTGGAGATGGATGGGTCAAGTGAGAGTTTTTGAGACATAGGCATGTTTATAAGCAGTAAGAAAATAGTAGGGGAGAAGCCAGTAGGCAGAGACATCCAAGATAAGCTAGAGAATGCAGGTGATCCTCTCAACAAATCTGTGAGTTTTGTTCTTGTTAAAACATGAAAAAACTGAGCCTCAGTAAATAGAGGAGAAAATGGTTCTCTTTCTCTTGCTACTATCTCTTGAAACAAAACTCTGGTATGCTTAAGGCTTAAATTTCACCCAGTTCTACTGAGAATTGACTGCTGAAACTCTCCAGCAAGTTTTCTTATGAAGCATAGTTGAAATTTCTGTTTTATCATCCTGAATAGGCCCTTCTTTTTAGTTTTTAGGAACTCCTCCCTTTCACCAGTGGTTCTTGCTCCCTGATCCTATCACTCCACCAGTGACATTGCAGCTGACACAGCAGAACCCTGAAAGCATCTGAAAACCCTATGTACATCTGGACCCCAGGGACTCTGACCAGGGAACCAATCCTACCCCCAGCATGTTTTTATTCATGGGAAGGTAGAAAAAAGGGAGAACCATATGGCACTATTCATGACTGAATTATTGTACCCTCCTGTACTTTGCTTGGCTATTATCAATAAAGCATTCTAACCAATTTTAGTATCTTTATTTCATTCACTCAAACTCTGTCCTAAATTTGCAGGACACTCAGTGAGATTTAAAACCATTTGCCCTAAGTCATAGAATAAGTATCAGAGGCAGGATATAGCTTCAATTCTCTCCTGAGATAAGCTTAAGTTTCTATGACCAATGCTTTTAACTACACCACACTTCCTTTGATTTAGTGAGTTCCATATATTTTTCTGACATACTTTTTCCTTTCCAACCCCAAAGAGCCAAAGTTTGCAGCTTTAAGACAGCAGAAAATCAAACTGTGTATTACTGAAGATTTTTTAATGAATTTTCTGAGCCAAATACATAATCAACTAACTGGAAACATTTTGTCAATCTCAGTCAGTCCAAGGGCTTTTGGCTCCAGTAAGGAGATAGATAGGAACATAATTTGGGGAAATATTGTACCCAAACTCCAACAGTAAAATAGATATTGATCCTTTCCTTGCAAATTATAGAATGAAAGCCCATTGCCTACTCATGTCTGATCAAAGAGAAGTTTACCAATAACTCTAAGGTACTACTAACTCTTAAGTGTTTTACACAAAGATGTAGAAAATATTTACAGCTTCCCTAATTGGTTTTCAGTCAAATATTTTAACATAGAAAAAAGGCTCAGTGATCTTAGAGGGTACTGGGGACAGCAAGTGGATAATACAAATTCCGCATCTCCTTTATGTTTTCTGCTATTTGCAACTTCATTTAGACCATCATTCCATCACAGCAAACAATGATATAACTGAAAACTGGGGACTTGGCTGTTCTCTAATATTTATTCCCTCTCACCAAACAGTTTCAGATCAACAAAAATTCTTGTCCTGCTTTCAACTGAAGAAAAAAGTTGGATAACCTTGCTGTTTTTTTTCTTGTTAGGGAGTGAAGAAAAATAATAATTGTAGAGAAACTGGTTTTCTAATAACATTGTCCCTAAATAAACTCATTGCGTTAATCACCAAAATTGTTATGAGGCTTTTGATGAAGACACAATATATAAAGGCTAAATCTTGGTCCCACGGGTTGTCTTCAGATGCTAAAAGGAGTTGAAATGACATTATAGGGGTGGGTAAAGAAGAATAAAATTTCCTATCCATAGATTAAATCAGCTCACTGTGAACCCTAATGTTTCCTGAAATATCATGTCCAAAACAGAAACAAAAACCAAATAATTCAATGATATAAAAATTTTTTCCTTTTTAAGTAAAAAAGAAAAAAATGGTGTTTTGGTTTTATTTTTAGTATATCTTTTTTTCTTTTTCTTTTTTAGCATAGAGAAAAATAATAAAACAAAGTTGTTGACTTTTTTTAATCACTTAAAAAAGCAAACTCCTAATTCATGAAAATTTGTTCAGTTAAGGGCTCCAACTGCTTTAAGAGCTAAGATGCTCCTCTTTTTAAAAACTATAGCAAAACAAAACAGAACAAAATTTTGTTTGCCTGTCTCCTTTGTCAATCTAAGTGCTGAATATCATTTTCTACAGAGACAAACTTTAAAAGAACTAAAACTGAATGCATTTACTATGTGACTTTTGCCTGTCATCTCAAGTTTATGGACCTTAGTTTTTTCATCTGCAAAACAGATTGAATTAGTTTTAAGCTCCCAACCAGATCTCTGTGATTCTACAGTCTCATTTAAAAAAAAAAATAGAGGGGCAATGCATAATTAGGTATAAGATGGAAAGCTTCTGGAAAACAGAGAAAAGTAGAAATGGAGACTGAAAATATACGTATGCTTTTTAAGCAGATATGGGGGAAAGGAAAGGCATTAAAATTAAATAAAAGGAAATCTATCTGGTTTTCTTCTGCAATCTTAATCTTATCAATTAGAATCTTTTAAAAACTATATTTGGGGCTTCCTAAGTCAAACTATAAAGTCATGCTCTTTTTAATATTTCCTAATATATATTTATGGGTTGTTGAGCAGAAGACACATGTGAAACTAAAAAGCAAGTTAATCAATTCATATCTTAGCTTAGGAGGCCATTTTTGACAGAATTATAAAGAAGTGCTTAAATTTACAACTTATTAACCATTGTTTTAGTGGCAAAAAATTGCAATTGGCTTAATTTGTTAACTACTAAATGCCCTCAATAATCGTTTTTATTGTTTTAAGAGAAAACATATACATGTATATGTAAATATACATGCACATATACACAACTTTATGATTAAAGAATTATAAGTTCACCTTTTTGTTTGCTTCAGGTCACAAAATGTTATCAGTTAAAATCTCTAGGTCTCAGTTCTTTCAACTATTAAAACCAATGGGTTGGATTAAATGACCTTCCAAGTTTGATTCCAGTTCTAAACCTATGACCATCGTTTCATACAAATGAACCAACAAACTGTTTTATTTATGCATACTTAGGAAGCAATGGGGAGGATCTGGAGATAGAGTTTTGGAAGAAGTTTAAACACATGATAATAATAGTAACGAAAGATTTATCTCCAACAACTGGAGTTTCTTTCTCTGTGTATGAATAATGTCATATACAATGGCAATAGGAACATGAGTGGTTTTTTTAAAATATAATACTCAACAGAAAGAAATTCCTTTTTCAAAGACTCCTATACAAGAGAGTAAATACCCTTTATCTCTTCTTGATCAAAATCAAATCAATTGCTCTATCAGACTAATGATTTTATGAATGGCAATTAAGCTATTTTTTGACACAGAGAATAATTAGGTTGAGCTAAATTGAGTAATTCACAGTTGCATTCTTGGTAGAGTACTAGTTAATAATGAGCTGGAATTTGTATCCCAGCTCTGAATTTAGAAAGAAATTAAAGTTATTACATTTCTTGTATTTGATTTTGATTGACAGGCACAGTTGGGAAATCTAGTTGCAATCAAATAGAAAACCACAGTGACCAGATAAGAGGTAATTGTTTGGAATTTTAATAAAAGTCTAGGACAATCTCCAAATCTGATCCTATCACAAAGAGAGAATTCAGTAAACTGAATCATTTATTTTTGATGGTCTAAGAATGAAGGAAATTCTTAGTGAGTAGTTATAGACACAGGGCTACAGGAGTCTTCAGCCATCTACAAAGGGCCAGAAGAAGCTTTTACAAAATTGAAAAAAAAGTCATTTAGGACTTTTCAAGTTCTTTAGATAGGACTGAAAACTCTCATTTGTCCTAAGTAGAATAAATACACTGGTCATTTACTTCTTTCTGCCTTTCAAAGTCAGAAGATCAAAATCTTCCCATCTAAAATTCTTGCCTTTCAGTTTAATTCAAAGGACATTTATTAAGGCTCCTCATATATGGTTTCCAACATGAAGGCAATAGCCTGACTTTAAAAGGTAGATGATATGTTAGGAGACGAGGTCACATCTTATTCTCCCCATGATAGCCAAATTTTGGTTTGTCTCCAAAACAGCAAAACTACTTCCTTTACCCAAAAAGAGCAAAGCATCCCTACTTGATGGAATTCCCAACCACCATTAACAGTGGGCCATTGAGTAAGAATCACATCACTTTTTCATTATTATTATTATTTTTTTTTGTATCTCACTCAAAATGAGAATGTGATAGGATGTTAGCCTGAAAGGGCAAGGGTCTCACATTGCATCCTGGGCCATCTCCAGCCATCCTGATGAATATCAGGCCTCTGGATCCAGATGGCTCAGGGGAAGAAAGTGAGGCTGGTGACCTTGCACAGTCTTTCCTCACTCAAACCAAAGTCAATGCAAGTCATGTCATCATCTTGATGTCATGGTCCTCTTAGAGAATGAAGAACAAACACAACATTTTTTTTTTTGATGAAAAAGAGTGATTACACAAGGATATACTTCAGATCTTCTTATTACATCATCTTACTTCAAAAAAAACCCTCTTTCTTCCAAATGAACTTTTTTATTTTCAGTGAGATTACCAGAATTCTCCCACTCTTGCAAGTCTGAAATTTCATCATGCTTGACTTAATGGCAATTATTCTCTTTAAAGTTACCAATGATTTCTTCATGCATAAATTGGATGGCTTTTCTGAATTCTCATCCTTATTGACTTCTGGAGAATTTAGCACTGTGGACCATTCATCTTTTCCTCCTGCATATTAACTGTCCCTACTTTGAGTTGTTCAAAAGTGCACCCAGTGATGTACTTCCTTCATTTGGTTCCACATGTCTTTGTGAGATGTCTTTTAACTATGAGAGCCATTAAAACTAAGTATATAAATAAAACTCAAACCTTTGAATTGTTTTATTACAAAGTGTTAAGCTGAGATTTTAAAAAAATAATAAAATAAACTGATCTCACTAAAATATTATGAATCATAATTGTGAAAACAAACAAGGTTTTATGCCATTAATAAATATCATTTTCAAAATATCTATCTTCATCTTATATTTTAAAATTTTCTGTTTAAGTTTCAAAATCTAAAATAATTATTACTAGAACATTACATTGTGTAGCATAATTAATTCCATTTACTGGGGTCATTTACTCCCTGTCAAGAGTATACAATCAAAAAAGTTTGGAAAACACTGTTTTACCATTTGTAAGGCACTGAGCTGTGCCCTATATAATATGTACACTGATAAGTAATTATAAAGCATATATAAGTTCATTGATGAACTTTAAAGAAAGCTACGGATAGGAGAACGAGAGAGAGAGAGCACTCCCAACAAGGGAGGCAAGCTGAGCACAGGAAGAATGAGATAAATTCTGGAAAGTGGCAAAATCTAAAAAGATTAGTTGAAGTCAGATTATGAAGTGTTTTCTAGTCAATTGCTTTGCTCTTTCCACATATTTCAAATTATTCCCCCTCCCAAAGTACATTCAAGTAAAACTGGTCTGTTGTATTCTATATAAGATACAGTATATCTCCTGCTTCCATTCCAAGAACCTTCCTCTAGGTTTCAAAGTAGGCTGAAACTTTTTAAGAAGATTCTTCAAACTTTGGAACAACTCTAATGGCCTTTTTTTTTAACCTATAAAGGGGATATAAAGAGGATACATGGACATAGGCACATTCACAAGAGGACACACACATACATGTGTATATATACATATATATCCTCCTATCATATATTGGTATATGAAACATATTACATGTTTATAGAGATATCTAAGATGTCTTTTTGCTTACAGACCTAATCTGTATAATATTCAAACATTCCCCTAATACACACTCATAGGCGGCTACCCTTATAAATTATGCATTAAGTATTTATCTCTCTATGGCGCCATTCAAAGCAAGTCAGAAGACATCTATGGCTCCTGACCTTTATGGTCTTAGAGTCCTAAGATATTAAGGAAAAGCAGACAAGCAAGCATGACTACTAACGAAGTCAATGGATTTGACAAGCACAGAGGTAAGTGCAATTTATCTCCTAGACTGATGCCTTCTGACAAAGTCAAATGAGTCTCCAGATGGCACTGCTTGGGAATGTTGAGTTTATGTCATACAAGGAACATCTTAAGCAATTGTTTTTAATCTGCTTTCTTAGTTCTTCAGCTCTCCCTCATGGCATTTTCAGCGTGTTTATATTGTTTTGGGTTATGGAAACCACAATTATTTTTTAAGGAATTAACTGAATTTTCTTTCAAAGAATGCAAAAGGAGGAAAAGTGACTTAAAGGTCATCAAATTAAATTTCCCTCATTTTACAGATGAGAAACCAGAGACACATGGAAGGAGTGACTTGTCCAAAGTCATATAACCAATTCTTTAAAACCAGATTTGATGAATTTGTCACTTGATTCTAGCTCTCTAAACTACACTATAAGCTTGAGATTATCTTTAATTTAAAAACATAATCAAAATAAAACAAAGAAAAAGACTTCACTCATTGAATGACCTTGAAATCATTTAGTTAGCTTCTCCTCTGACACAATTTGACCAATTGTTTTCAAAGTCATTTTGTGTGTGTATGTGTGTGTGTGTACAGTAATAGAAAATTTCTAAAAACATTCAAGGGATGATGGAGGACATAATTATGAGTTTGTTAGCTTTCCCCGGTCACTTTCAATGAGCCACCTGAAGGTGAAAGGCATGTTTGTTTCACCTCACTGTGGTTCACCATACTCTCTTCCATGTCAACCCCTTTTCACTTTGAAGAGAATTTAATCTTTGGTCATAATTAAAACAGGGTTGGTAATTCCTCACACTGTTTTTAAAGTGCACTTATAAATTCAACAATGTGGAGTTTATGATTTACACTGCCCTATAATTATTAGGTGTAAAAGAGTCTTCTTTTTTTCTTGTACTCTTCCCCATACTTAAAAGGTCCCTAAAGAAAAACCTTCTAAAGAATACAAACAATGGCGCCATTAGTTTGTCATAAAACCAAAGTGATCCATGTGTTTAATAACATGGAGTATAAACCATAAAAAGCTTTATTCCTGTTTGGGGATGATTTTTGGAAACATGTGTTAAGGCTCTCAGGTGAGGCAAGCAAACTTGTACAGTTGAATATTTTAAAAATTTAAAATCCTTTTTTGCTAATTTATAATTCTCAAAATTGAGAGAATAGAAAAAAAATTATTACATGGGCTATCAAGTGAATTTCAGTCAGTGCTATAAGATATATGTTCTATTAGTTAATCTGTTTCCCCAAATGGCATTAATTGGACAGGTAAAAGCCTTACTGATACTAAGGTACTTATTCATGTTATATATGACACATGGTTGAGAAAATCTTATTCTTTTACCATATCCAATTAAACTCAACATAATTCCATGCTAGTCTCTCCCATGCTGGCTTGGACATGTGTGTGTTCGCCCTTCGTTGCCAAAGAAGACCATGCCATCAGAGAAATGATGACAACTTGTATTTGACTTTGTTTTGAGTGAGGGAGGGCTGTGCAGGTCACCAGCCTCACTTCTCCTTCAGAGCCATCTGAATCCAGTGACCAGATATTCATCAGGATGACTGGAGATGACCCAGGATGAGGCAGTTGGGGTTAGGTGACTTGCCCAAGGTCACACAGCTACAGAGTCAAGTGTCTGAGGTGAAATTTGAACTCAGGTCCTCCTGATTCCTGCACTGGTGCTCTATCCACTGCACCATCTAGATGCTTAGAAGAGAAACAGACCAATACCAATTATCTGGGCAACAGGAAAAAACAAATCAAAACATCCCATAGGTTTGTTCTGGAACAATTAAAAATTAAGAAGAGTTCTGTGTTTTAAAAGGAAAATTGATTATTTTAAATTTATTTCTTTGTAAATAGCACATTGACTCTTTTTCTAAATCTAATAAAAATAATTTCAGCTTTCTCTCTGAAATTAGTAGAACAGTCTCCAGTGAAAGGGAGTGAGGTAGAATTAACATTTTTAAATCTTGGAAATTGGCTTGAGAAGTACAGAAAAGTGAATGGATAGGTACATCTGCTTAAACTATGCTAATCCTCTTTAAGTGATTTCAAACCAAATTTACTGATAAGAGTACTTTAAATGGCTTGGTTGGGTTTTTACATTTGAATAAGTTTGAATCTCCTTAATGGAATTATGAAGAGTATATAGTAGGAAGAGATTTCTCCATTTTGCCCCCTTGAAAGTAAAAAAAAAAAAAGCAAAACAGTAGTAATCAACCAATACTAGACAATCTCTCTGTCTCTGTCTCTCTCTGTCTCTTTCTCTCTCTCTCTCCCCATAGCCACACATCTCAAATGAGACAATATTTGTAAAAAGCTTTTAGCATAATGCCTGGTACATAGGAGGCTCTATATAAACTGTCATTCCCTTCCTTTTCCCTTTACCCAGTAACTGGGTATTCGTAATTGTTAATCAAGATTTTGGGTGTGTGAGCAGGGACACTGAATCTTTTTTAAAATGAAACTTATAGAAGAAGGTTAATACAACATGTGAAAGTTGGAGCAAAAGGGATGGAGTGCTGAGGGATGAGAACAATCTATAAATATGTAAAGCACAGTAAGGAGACAGAACAGAGAACCAATTTATCTCATTAGTGGGGACAGTACAGAAAGTAATGTGCTTTAAGCTGCAGCAGGGAAAATTTAGGTTAAATAGTAAGCAAGAACTTTATAGTTGTGAGGACACTTAGGCCATGGATCAAGTTAACATGGGAGTTTGGAGACACTCATGGCTGGAAGACATTCATTTATTATGGATTGATTTAAGTATAATTAAACTCAACCGAGACACCAAACAAGAAATAGGCTTCCTAACTTTAGAAATCCATTTTTTTTTTAGCTAAGGAAAGAAGAAGCAAATGTTCAAACTATCTGCCACCAGATTAATTTTCTCAACATACTGCTTTCATCAGGTCCCCTTGTTCTTTCAACTTTCAATGGCTACCAATATCATGGAGGACTAAATACAAGCTGCTTAGCTTGTTAGTTATGATCCTCTGAAATCTGGTTTTACCCACCATTGGAAACTGATCTTTCACTCTCCCCCTACATAAATCATCTACTTCAGTTAAGCTGCTCTACTTCCTACTCTCCAAACAAACCCATGAATTTCTGCTTCTTCACCTTTGCAAGTGGTATTCGCTCTGCCTGAAATGCTCTGCCTCCTCTCCAACTCTCAAAATTCTCCCCATTTAGTAAGGTTCCTCCCAAGTTGTATTCTCTCCAAGAAACTTTCTATGATCATTCCCGTCAATATCATTTTAGTAATCTGTCCTGCTCTGAAATTTCAGCTACAATTGCAGTTACTGGCATCTTGTTATACTACTGCCAAATACATGATGAATGAAGTAAAACCCACGACTTACCACATGCTGCCTTCTGACATCAGTAGTATTTTATTTAACTCTTTAACTGAGATTTCACTGGCCTGATCTTGTCTCCCTAACAAAGCTGCTTCAGCGCAGGGACCACTCTTTACATTGCTTTATAGTGCTTTTCATAGAGTAGTTGCTCCAAGAGCCAATGAGATGCTGAACATGGCATCAGAGACAGATTCTGGTCTTGGACTCTGCAAGATTTAGGTAGGAGACCTGCCTCTGACACATACCAGTTATATGGCAGTAGGCAAGTCATTCATTCTCTCATTCCCTGAGGTAAATCCCTAAGATAATAAAAGTACAGAGGAGCTGCCTATGTGTATGGGATGAAGTGAGTTCACATACCAACACTTATCTATGTGAATGAAGGAACAAGCCAGAAATGCCAAATGCTCTCCCCAACAAAATACAAATCAAAACAAGTACTCAGTAATTATTTGATTGACAATTATCTAAATATATTTTTAAAATCATTTGATATCATTCAAATTCTAACATTCTTATCCCACAACACTCAAGGAAAATCCTTCAGTACTTCCTCAACCTTTAGTCATTATTTCCTTATTTCCTTGTATTCCTTCAAGTTTCCTCAGAGTAAAACTGTTTTAAAAATTTGCTTGTCAAATGCTGCTGAGATATTTTCAGTCCCTTCAGTCTTTATTTTATTTCCCCATCCTTCCTGACCTCTACCAAATGGCCACCGAATTATTTTTTTTTTCCTAATTGCAGTCACTGCTTTAATGCTGATAAAAAGGACAGATCCAAAAGTCCAGGATTTGTGGTTTTCTTTCCTAAACTTCTTTTCTTTTCTTACCTGGTGGTCAAACAGTTGTGGCAGTGCAGGGGCATGGGGAAGATGGTGGAGGTCATTAAATAACGTGTTCCTTTTTCCCCCTTTTTCTACACAGACTCTTCCATTCCCCACTTTGTCCATTGCACCATTCATTCCTTTATTATTATATCCACATACCTATCTTCCGATGATTTCCTGTTTGCCATGATGGTATAAAATGGGTAGAGTTGTGGGGGGAGGGGAGAAGTATTAGAAAACTGAAAGTCCTGTTACTTACTGCCACCTATAGGGATGAAAGAAGCACTACATCTAGAGCTATCCTATCCATTTCATTCTTCCAATGAAGGCAGATCCATTCTTGACAAAGAAGTGCCAATAACAGTGAAAATGGGGAGAGTGAATATTTTATATTGTCATAAGGCAATCTAGATTTCTTAAAACATAATGACAGATAAGTGGGCAATGTTATTGTCTTCTGTTTGGTATTAGAGTATCACTGTTAAGTAAATGTATGTTCAGTTCCACAAGGAAGCATTTAATTGTGTAAGGGGCAGGTATTGTGTGAACAATGCATGTAGCATATGTATGCAAGTAGGTAACATGGCATCCTTGGAATTAGTAATACACACTTCAAAGTAAAACCTTTGTCACACACTAGCTTTGTACCAAGAGCAGATCTTAGTGCTCCTGGACAGCTGACAAGAAGTCAATCTTTGGGGAGTGGGGGTGGGGGTGGGGGAGATTCTCACTAAAAATTCCCCATGTCAGTGAAATCATAGGTCTGGTTAAAAGACAAGAAGAAAAGGAAAACAAATATGTGCATTAAATATGACAGCATACATTGAATCTCAGCAAGGGATAACTGCAGCAAAAATAGAGGGATTTACACTTATTTCATTGGGAATTTTCTGTTACTAGAGAAATAAAATGGTCTCAGTTCCAAGGTATTTGTAGCTTCCTGGAACTTTGTATATAATATTACAGTAAAAATCTTGGCTATCCTATGCTTCTTGGGGGAATGAGTCATTCTGGTTTGCCAAATTTTCTGGATAACTGGAGTTTTACCTTTTTTAAGCATCAATTTCTCTTTTGTTTTATATTAGGCATTTTAGATGGAAATCTTTCTAAAATATATTAGATACTTTCCTTACTTCTGAAACAAGATATACTGAACCTTTTAGAGATGACTCAAGGCTATTATTCTGAACATCAATTACTTAGCTGGGCTGTCAGTGATGTTCCCGGATGTACAGAGAGCTCTTCGCCCATCTACATATAGTTTCATACTGTAACACTTCTTGAGCTCTTCTATCTAAATTTACAATTTCCCCCACCTCCACTCCCCCACTCCCGCCCCTGCAAGATATCTTCTCTTGCAGACTGGATTTAAGTCATTTCTTTTCACAGCTGTGATTTGTGACAATTTCTCCCCTATGACCAAGATACCATTTTAGTCTTGTAAAGTGTTGGGAACAAGATAACCAAGTTTGTTAGGCAATTGTAACTTGTATAAGAACAAGGAACTTCTGAGTTTTTGCAAGAAGGGCATAAGGTATAATGCATTTCTCTTGTCTGTTCTTTTGGATAACTTCTCACTTGTAAATTGTATTGCAGATAATAGAGTTTTCCAAATAAATGAGGTCCATAAAGGTGCCATGTCATTGTATCTACATTTGACTAAATTCTAACAACAGTCTTTAGATATTACAATATGGTTAAAAAATTGAACCTACCTACAATTTGTTCCTTCACTAGGTTAACAAACTATGAGTTGGATAAATTAACCAGTCGATGATAGGATGAGAACAGAAGCATTATATAGGTTCAGCATCATAATTTGCTAATGACTATCTTTGGAAGTCATTAAATGGTTGACAAATTTTAGTTTATATGAATGAATGGATGAAAAATCATTTATTAAGAACTTACAGGCACTGTGTTAAGTTTTGGTGAAACAAATACAAAAAAAGAGATGGTCCATAACAACAAGAAGGCTATCTATCAAAGGAATATGATACAAGAGAGTAACTTTTCCACAGGTTGTGACACATTTGATAGTGACTGTGGAGGGGTGATAGCTTTGTAGCATATACTTTAAGTTTGAGTCCACTCTGATATAGGCACAGAGGTGGTATAAGATAGAGTGCACCCTTGGGTCAACGGGGTATTTGTACTAATTAAATCTTCTCAGAAAATATCTCTTTATAAATTGTCATTATCTGTTAATTGGTCAAACATATCTGGACACTAATCACTAGGTTAACTGACAGAAGAGATACTAATTATAATTGCAAATTGATTATTGGTGAGAACATACCAGAATGGGGGCTCTAACTGATAGCATTAGAAGAATCTCACTGCCTTCCCATGGTACATCTAGAATTCTGAGGGTTCAGCTTGTGGAAATTGAGATAAAGATCCCCATGCTTTATAAAACTGTAATCCATTCAGTTATAAACTCCTTGAGGGTAGGGACTGTCATTTACATCTTTTTGTATCCCCAGTGCTTTGCACAGTGCCTGACATGATAAATTATTATTGATTGATTGATTAAAACCAACAGTGATGACAATTCAGTGTTTGAGGTATTATAAATGTGTGAATATTCTTTGTTTAAATGGAATTTAACATGAGAATGGGTTATGGCCATGGAAGGCTCACTATGTGGTTATGAATATCCCAAAACTCCTCACAGAAAATGGTGCTACGGATGATATTTAACGACATTCTTTGTGGAATTTGGGGAATCATGTGACCCAAGATGAGATACATTGAGCTTGAAAAGGTCAGAATATTATATCTACACATTCTCCACATTATTCTGACTTTAGGATTCTTACATCAAAACTCCATTAGGTTTATTTTAATTAGATCTGGAAATGAAGAATAATTCAAAGTTCCCCCTTAGCTCAGGCTGTAGTTAATAATAGGCTTCTCACACAGACAGAAAGGCAGCCTGAAAAATGCACAAGGGGACATTCTGCTTGGAATGAAGCACTTGGGAGTTTGGGGAGGGGATTAGATAGCTATGTATGGTTACACTAAGATGTTGGGTACTGCTATATTACAGTAGGTTTTGAAAGCTGCAACTGACAAAGTCAACGCTCCACTGGCAGTTGTCTGCATGTTACCACTTCACAGGTTGTGAAAAATAGCTCTTTACATGCTCCACTCTTAAGCTGTCTAGTCCACTGTGGCATAAAATTTCTGTAGCAAGGGGGATAGTTCTCAATTCCAGCTAGTGATGAGGTTTAAAATGCAAATACCCCTAAAAAAGAGAACATGGTCATTTAAAGTCCTGCTAAAGAACACATTCCTGAGTGGTGACTCAGGACTGGATTTTTTTGGGAGAGGGAATTGATGCCTTATAGGGACAATAGAGAGGAAGAAGATAAAGAGAGGGGAATCCAGGGGCATCCAAAGTTCTGAAACTTCTCAATTTTGCCAAGCGTTGGTCCTCCTTAACAAGTCCTGTTTGCTATGGAAATCTAACCTTATTAAACTTTCTTTTTGGACTGGCAGTGGAAAGGGGAGTGGAATGGGCAAACCTTAAGTTTATTCACTATTATTTGACATCTAATAACAGAAAGACCTTCACAAAGCTATATTTCTCTGTTTTCTTTCCAGGCTGGGATAATGCTTTTAACAATGACAGAAACATTTCTCTCCAGGAAAAGAAATGGTATCAAAAGCTTTTTAATCATTTCTGGAATAGGAGTTGGGGGTAGGAAGAGAAACACAAATCATCTAGGCATTTACTGAAGGCCCTTTGAAATTCAGTGCTGGGTAGAGTATCATTTAAAGTACAATGCCCTTTTAAAAGTATCCTTGATAATAGCTTTTAATCTAATGTTATAAGTCAGAACACTGGCTTAAATTGGAAATTGGAATTACCTCCTGCATTGAAAATTGCCATAGTTTCATTCTCAAAATCTCTATCAGTATGATATCTCTATATCAATCTTTCAAAACACATGTATAAAAGAAGATATGGAGACAAAGAAAAAAGGTTTGCACTAACAATTTAGAGGAAGAATTTATATGCAAACTATATGATATTTGCAAAAGATTACATTATGTTAGGAAATATATATATGTGTGTATATATGTATTTCCATATATGTATGTCTAAAATGTATCTAAAATGTTACTACAGCTTATATATATATACACATATATGCATATATAAAGCATATATATACACACATATGTATGTTTTAGGTTTGATATATATGTGTAAGTGTATATATGTATATAAGTTTTAAACTACATGTAATACACACACATATCAAACCTACTGTAACCTAATTTTTCAAGTGATAGATTTGCCATCTACATGCAATTCAGTGATAGGAAAAGTTCCAGAACCCTATGAGATGTGCAAAAAAAATTAGATGCTAAGTATTAAGTATACCAATATTATACCGAAAAACATAAGTAGAGAATCGACTTCCATTTCTATATAGTGCTATGGTGAATGTTTCTAATTCTTCACTCCGATTCATATTCCTTTTTCATTAGTAATTCCCTCTTTAAATATCCTTTCCTGTTTTTTCACTAATAATATATGGATCAATAATTTTATCAGGGTGGGCACTCCCTGAAAGGATATAGTTCTTAACACCTGTAACCTAGTTGATGATTTTCTTGATTTGTTGTAGCCAATAAAATGGCAACATCACACAGAGCCAGTTTTCTGGTGATGAGCCCCTCTGAACATAGCTTATCTTTGGAAGAGAGAAATATAATCCATGCCAGATCCATACTTGAGATGTTTTTTAGCTTGGTAGAATGTGCCAGAGTTTACAGTAACATAGCTTTGCATAGTTTGCAGCAACATAGTCTTCAAGTTTTCAATATCACCTTTACAACAAAATGAGGCACTAGGCTTTATTGGACTTTATCAATAATACAGAATTTAAGAGCTGGAAACAGCTTTAGAGATCCTCTAATCTAACCTCCACAAGTGAGGAAGTAGACTTGGAGATTTTACACTGCTAATTAATGGCAGAGTTAGAACCTCATCTCTTCCCTCCCAACCATCTTTCTTCTACACCAGGGCTTCTTAAACATTTTATATTCTTCACTCCTGGTCCCTTTTGGAACTTTGGCATTGCATGGCCTGAGGGCATACACCACGGCAAAGTGGGAGTGTTTTGTGTTCTGAACCAAGGATGCAGTGAAGTTGTGTGATGCAACCCAGGCAAACACTTCCAGAAACCCCGTGGACTCCTTACACATTCGATTTTTAATTAATTTTTGGTTAGTGCATGTTCAGAAACCTTTTACCATTGTCAAATCTTTTTTGTGACCCCACATGAGGTCCAGATGCACAGTTTAAGGAGTGAGCACTGAAAAGTGGCTGCCTCCAACATACTCAAATGAAAGAACCAGGTTAAAATGTAATTGGGAAATATTTAACAAAATAAATAAAATAAAATAGAATATAGATAATGTTAATTTGTTTTATTTTTGCTCGTCAATACATAACCTAGTTCTATAGAGGGATCCTTTTGAATGATTTAGTGGCCTCATTTCTATGAGTTTGACACCACTCTTGCACAGTTACTTTTACTTTTTTCTTTCCCTTTCTCTATGTTTCCATTCATATAATCTCATATTTTCCTTTCTATCCATTATCCCATCTCTTCATGTTTTCCCACTTAGATCTGAGCAGAAACATCCTTAAATATTTGTTTAAATTTCTCTTTTCTGCCAAAGTTTAATAATGAGAACTTCTTCTGAGCTCTCAGCAACTCCCATTTTACTTTTCAACTACTATTTCTTCCACATTATAGAAAGCATTTTATAGAGGATCCATCTGCTCCATAGTTTCTAAAGGAAAATAATTTTTGTTCATTTATTTTCTAGTCATCATTCCCATTTCTTTCTCTCCACTGGAAACTGGGGCTCTGGCATTGGAAGCACCCTGGACTGTGAAAAGTGAGGTTTTTCCTTATCTTGCCTGGATCCAGGCCTCTGTCTCATATTCTTGGCATCTGCAAACCATGCACATACTCTAGCCCCTTTTTAGTTCCCCTGTACTTGTTTTCCTCCATTAGAATATAATCTTCTTAAAGGCAGGGCTTGGTTTTTCTTTCATTTGCATTCACAATACCAAGACTAGTGCTGGACACATATTAAGCACTCAGGTAAAACAAGCCTCTCTGCCTCTGTCTCTCTCCCTCTTCTCCATCCTGCTACCATGATAACATGGTAAACTAAAGAAAAAATGAGAGCTATTATTCTAGAATTAATCTGTACCCAGTCCAAGGTTAATCCTAAAGTAAATTCTCACCCACCACCCCAACTCCATAGTCTTCAATACCATCCTGGAACCAGTCTTCTACTTGCTTTTCTTTACTCCTGTCATTGCATTTCACATGTCAGTCCCTTCCCCATTCTTTTATTTGTTCAAGTCCTAGCCATCCTGTTTGAATTCCCATCATCTCCATCAAGCCTTCCCACAGTGACCATTTCCTCTAAATTCCAACAATATTATTTGTGTTATTCATTTGGCTCATCATTTATATTTCAGTTAGCTTTCATGTGTTTACGACTCACATCTTCAGTAACTACAGAAACTTTTCAAAGTTTTGTTCATTCCAATGACTGGGAATGCAGACTAAGTGGGGAATTTGCCAAAGGAATATACTGGTATAAGCATTAATGGTTCCCTCTTACTCCCAAGCCAATAGGAAAAGTGATTAGATAAAAATTAGATAAAAATCTTGTACAAGGGGTTGTGAATGATTCAAACCCTATAGCCCCATTTTTCATTGGGCTCTAAAATCTATGACCCAACCATAAGAACCTCTGAAGATATTCTTGATCATTTTTATTTAACATTGTATTTAGTACAACAGAGATTAGGAATCTATGTGTATAGAGAATATATCTGGGCATGTTTATCACTTAATTAACATAAAGCTAAAAAGGGAATTCCAAATATTTCTCAGGAGTAAGCAGTACTGTATATTTTTAATATCTCCATTTTTGCTCAATATGACCGGTATTTAAATATTTAGTTCTAACATTATGACACATACAGCAAAAATAAAATTTCAACCCTAGTACTCAGCATTATCCCAGTAAAATAGAAAATTCAAATTCATCTACCATTACTTTGCAACTTCTAATCTTGAAAATGGTTATTCACCATAATATTAATCTAACAAGACTGTGTCTCATATTGGAAAAGAGCTGTTTAAACATACTTAGTTTTCCTGAAGTTAAAATAGGTCTCTTCAGTAGGTGAGAATCTTGAACTTTTTGTACACGAAGTCACAGGGTTTCTCATCAGGAAAAGGAAATTCATGATGGTTAGAATGAGAGTCCCCATGGCTACTTTTGATGCATTTAACCATCTGTGCACATTGTTAGAACATATTCTAACAATATGTGACTTCTGCTAGACTTTTGTATTAAAAATCTTAGATAACAACATGAGTCTGAGGTTCTACATACTTCTAATAGAATGAATCCAAGATGGAAATTGGACATCTGTGTACAAAGATTATCTTCCCTAATATTAGGTTCTGTAATCTGATAAGCCTTATAAAATTAGAAGATAGGCTCTATTAAGTTTTTCCATATCACATCTTTCTTTTCCCCTACATCTTAGTAATATTTTGCATAGGGTGACTTTGATAGATGTTAAGTATGAAAAATTTTGTTCAAAATCAAACACCCAAGAGGACTAAGTTAATTAATACTTAAAATGAATGCACTGTTGTCAATGCCAATGGGAAACAGCACATGTGTATTTTTGAGGACAAGAAACTGTAATACCATTTATTTTATCCACAAATTACTCCCATCATCATCATTTTAATTTCATTTCCTTTTCCTGAACATGAACATAGCTGTTACTGGATATGTACCCACTTACACATTACAGCAAATCAGTTTCTTGGAAAAACTCCAATCTTTGGTAAATTCAAAAAAAATACTTTTTGGCAAATTTGGCAAAACCCTTTGGCTGTCACATAGACTTGGAATTGCATTCACAGAAAGTGCTCATAATTCTAATTTCTGTACTGTCAAAGGACCACAAGCCTCAATTATGAATTGGTTTCTTTTTTTTCCATTTCATTACTTTGTATAATTAAACATCTACCAAAGTGTTGGATAGCGAGTGTGAGGATTTTGTGAGTCAATTCAATGCAGCACACAGACATCAGTGACTGCCAGGAATACATTCTCAGTAGCCTCTATGTTTCTCTTGGCTATTCCTTTGCACAAATGTAACATCACAATTGTTTCTACCAGTGTCTCTGAAAAGGTGTTAAGTGTATAGCATGAGTAGTCACACTGGGGTGAAGGCTTATTTGCTTTCAGAGTGTGTGTGTGTGTGTGTGTGTGTGTGTGTGTGTGTATTTCCAGTAGCACCATATGCCTTTCTGAAAATTGAGTTCTGTAATGGAAATACCCAGGCATTCACCTGTAACAGCAGAACAACAAGGGTGGGGGGAGGGGGACTACTTCTATAGAATGAACAGGAACAGGTAGGAAAATATGTTGGGATGCCATTCATTCTTTACCTTTTGTGAAACACAATGACTTTAAAGAGAAAATATTATAGACAGTGGCTATGTGAACACAATGAGAGATGTGCCTCACTTTTAGCAATAAATGTTTCATAAAAGTTATGAATAAAACTTTGTGTGTGTGTATGTGTATGTGTGTGTGTGTGTGTGTGTGTGTGTGTGTGTGTGTATGAAGTGAATCATATTTTATATTCACTCTAGTTCAGACCCTTGTCACCTCTACCATGGACAGCAGCAATGGCTTCCTAATTGTATTCCCTGCATACAATTTCTCCACTCTCCAATCTAGCCTTCACACAACTACCAAACTGATATTCCTAAAGTTCAGTTCTGACCAAGACTCCTCAGTGTCTCCTTTCATCAGGAAACTTTGATGACTCTTCTTTGTCTTAAATAGACATCTTTTTTCCATTTAAAACCCTTTGCAATCTGATTCTAGCCTATTTTCCCTCATATTTTACAGATTATTTCCCTTCAAACATTCTACATTACATTCATCTGTCCTACTTTCTACTCCATCTCCTGTGTTCATGTCTTTTCATCAGATTTCCTTCACATACTTGGAATGCTCTACCTCTTCACATGTGCCTTTTGGAATCCATAATTTCCTTGAAGTTTCAGCTCAAAGAAGACTTTAAGACTTTTAAGACTCTTCTCTTGATTTTCCCAATGATTATTTCCATGTCTCCTGTCTATCCCACACAGCCATTGTCCATGTGAGCAAACCTTGTGGAAAAAGGTGCTGCAATTGCCTTTTCATGGTGTGCAATCCACAGCTCACAAGAAGCCACAAAGTTTGGAAGTCCTAGAATAGAACGGTCTCTTCACCGAAGTCTTTGCCACTACTAAATGGCTCAATATCAGAAACAGAAGTTTTACCCATGGAAAGGACACTAAACAAGATGTTTCACTGTCTTGATACTACACCTTTAAAATGATTAGATTCCATCTGCTCTAAGCTGAAACTTTTCATATATATTGTCTTCTCAATTTGAATATGATCTCCTTGAGAGTAGGGACTGTTCAACTTTCCTATTTGTATCTCCTGTCTTATCACAGTGTTTTATACATAATAAATGCTTAATAAATGCTTTTTCATTTGTTCATCCATCCATCTATCCATTCATTCACTGCCTACTCCATTCTCATCAGGGCATAAGGATCTGTCCCTTCATTTGTAACAGATAAAATTTAGAATTTTTCATGTGTTACAAAATGAAAAAGGTGAGAAAATGTAATTTTAACAAACTTTATTTTAGTTAGTTCAGCAATGTGCTAAAGCTCTCCAAAATACATTCCCTACCCATAAAGAGACAGAATTATAATAATTTTTAAAATTCTTATATATTGAATTTGACATAATAATGATAAATCAGGGACACTGGGCTGCTTTTCAATAATAATGCATTATACCTTTTATTTTCTCTTAGATCTATTTTTTTTCTGTTCTTGATGGATTTTTCTACAAGTATTGAGACAAATAGATAATTTACCTCTAAACAGACCTAATTACTTTTACAGAATGAGTAGTTGATCACTTTGGGGAGTTCTGAGCCTTCTTCATTCTACAATTCAGTGTACTGACCTAAGGTTAATCATTTTCTACCTGTCCATTTATCAAAGTGACAGGTAACACAATTGATGGGTTTTAAGGCACAGTCTATAAACAGACTCTGTGTTTAATCTACTCCCATTAATGAGCTTTAAAACAGCACTTCTTATGTTTAGAGATTGTGTACATAAGTCAGCCAACACTCTGGTAGTGAAAGAATTTGAAATATGTCAGTTTATCTACAAAAAAGTCAGAGATAAATTTTTAGAAAAAAGTAAACTAAAATTTCCATTTTAAATACTATGAAATATTTGCTCCCTCTTTTTTTGGTGAGAAGTTAATAGCATTATCCTGAGACATGCAGAATAATCTCTAGTTTATCAATAATTTCCTGCTCTAGAATTCTGCTTCTACAGTTTCCCTCATTCTGGTCTCTGACTCCATTTGTACAAAAAAATGTTTATGGGGAAAAGTAATAATATCTTCACTATTATTTGCACTTATGTTGAACTTTATGAGGTGTTTCACAAATCTCAGCTTATTATTAATTCTTATATTTTAACTATCAGAAGGTAGTTGATACCAATGTGTTGTAAAAAGAACAGTGAGGCCATAAACTACTGCATCTAAATAATTTAAATAAAATCTAAGAGATACAGAAAAGTCAAGGACTTCAATAAAATATGGAACAGATATAAACATAAAGGATTAGATCAAGAATTCTTGATGTTATGTTTTTCTTCTCTAACCACCCCACCATATTTCTAAAACTGTCTTACAATATCCAGAAAAGGATAAAGGTTAAGCCAGAGATCCCTAGGAAGGGGGAAAAATCATAAGAGGATACAAAGATACAGACTCTACAAAGAGAGATAAATATGTTTGATACATAACTCTAAAGACCTTATGAGGTATAATAAATTACAGTAATTTTTAAAAAGTCATGCCAGAATATCTTAGCAGAGTCCCTCTCTGCTTTGTCATTGAAACTATCTCTTGAATAAGATATTGATATTATTCCCCTTCCCCCTTGATGAAACAGGACTTCTGGCACTAATCATATCTTTTCAGTGGTACATGAATGCCTAGACTTGTCATGGCTACTTGTTTCCCCATCAATCCCAAACTGCTGATGATTGATTAATGATTAATCATTTACAATCAGTTCATAAAGACAGACTCTAGAAAACAGGTAAAGCGAAGCAAAAGAGGGAGGCAGATTACTCTGAAACTTGGACTCAGCGCCTTGGAAGAAGGACTGCATATCCATGTGGGCCCACCAGCCAACCATGTAATTCCAGGAATTGTAGTGATAGAGTGGAAGGATATTCCTGAACTGAGACAGAAATCTTAAAAATGGGAGCCAGAAACAGCATCCTAATAGTGGCAGAGTAACATAGGCATTTTGGTGCCAACTGAAGGAATTCCTAGAATGAGCAACTGATAGAACTGAGGAACATTAGTGGACAGGATCACATGGAAAAACAAATGAAAACGGTGCCTTTCACTGGTATCGTGAGTTAAACAAACCATACTAGTCTGGAGAAGGATATTAATTCTCTTGGAATCTCAAATGCTTTTGCCCCTTTCAAAAGGTGGTACTGTAAGTGTGGAAAGTTACCTATATCCCTGAAAAGTGAACCTCCTTCTAGAGAGATGAGAATAAGTCTTGACTCTATATGACTTAAGTGCAAATCATATCAAGATATGTCAAAATGAATTTAATAAAGTCTGACCTACAGTTGATATTATTTCATCCTCTGGACTTATGTAGGACTTAGTCAATGGGATAGAATACTAGGTAAAAAACAAAACAAGGTAGAGTGTTGGACCTGGGGTCAGGAAGATTTGAGTTTGAATCTGACCTTAAGCTATTACTAGCCTGTATGTCTCTGGGAAAGTCACTCATCCTCTACTTGCCTCAGTTTCCTCAACTGTAAAATGGGAACAATAAGAGAACCTGTTCTGAGGTTCACAAGAAGTAGTATTTTTAAAGCTCTTAGCACAGTGCCTGGCATCTAGAAGGCTCTATATAAATTCTTTTCTCCTCCTCTCAAATCAAGGAACAGAGCAGCAGATACATGATACTTACATATTATTGTGTGTTTGTTCCTAGGCACTTGAACTAAAAATATTGGAATATACTGAATGTATAAAGGTTATTCAAAATTGGAGTTTTCCCACTGTTTTCTGGTGAATGTTTAACAGTTTCTCTGAAGAGAAAAAGTATACTCAATACACTTTTATGTTGGATCTGCAGTATTCATTCTTTTCCCATCACATTCTTATGACTGTAGAAACTACAAAACCAGAAATCAAGCTCTTATTTGTAGCACTTGATAATTTCTGAGATATAAATGCTTACCCTGAAAATTTAACAAGCAGCCTCACTGCTCACTAGAACAACAGGTATGTCCAGAACTCATCTTTCTCACAGAACAGCAGGCAAGTACATGTGATGGAATGCCAGTCACTGCCTCTAGTTAGCCACTGCCCTTAGACCCATTCTTCATATTTCCTATGAAAACAGCAGGTGTGTCCATGCTATTTAACCACAACCACATCCATCTAGTCTCAGATAGGACCATAATACTCAGCGAATCAGAAAGCAGCACCACCCAGGATGCTCAAGCAGGGTGTAGACCCCTAAACAATAGAAAGGACTTTCCCTAAATAGGCACGTGCGCAGTAATAGCAAAAAACAGACCTAGAGTAAACTAACGATGTAAAGAAGCTTATTATAATATCATTATCATACATACATACCCCCCACAGTTTTTTCTGTATGCATCGTGGCTAATTGCATGAGCAGTTCCGCTGTGGTTGGGACCTCTCCCCTATTACCTAATCCTTTAACAAATCCCTCCTGCCTTTTTAATATTCGTAATTTCTGTTATGTAATTGCATCTTTATACTATAAAAGTCCATCTTGCTCTCTCTGGAGTCGCTAACACTTCTAGCACAATGTGGAACACATAGCAAGTGATTACTAAAGATTTGTTGATTGGTGAACTAAAACTTCCATGATTTTCTCCTTGTTCTCCTTTCTGCTGCCATGCAGAAAAAGACTAAACCCTTTCAAAAGTAACTGGCCTTCAAGTATTCCAATACAGCTATTATATCCCTCCTAAGACTTTTCTTTGCTAGACTACACAACTTCAAGTCCTTTCATTAATACTTAAATAGCATGACCTCAGTCCCTTCACCATCCTGTTGCTCTACCCTGGACATGCTCCAGCTTGTCAATGCCCGTTATAATATACAGTATCCATAACAGTACTCTAAATGAGGTCCTACCAAGAGATGTAGTTCGCTGAAATTTCCAGATCCACAAAATCTCCAATCCATTAAAACCCTCATAAATAAATAAAGTCAGGTATTATCCCAGAAACCTATAAGGATTCTACAGTGAGATACAGACCTTAGACATTCTATTCCTGAAAAGTCTGAATGGTACAAATTCCATTGTCTTCTATTAAAAAACAGCAAAATGAATCTGATTGCAAACCATTTTTAGACTGAGAGTACAATTAGGAATAGGATAACATAATATTTCAATAAGGAAAAATCACTGTGGTTAAACTGGCATGGGTTATAGAAAGATAGGCTATAAATCTCTAACCTACAAAGAATGAATAGAACAGAGGACAAAGGGACCCTGCAGACACAATTTACCCAGATTTTCACAAAAATCTTTAAGAAGGTCTTTTATGAGGTGCTATTCAGGAAAGGAAAGACTAAAGAGAATTTTGACTACAGACTAAAATTTCCCAAAGCTCTAGAAATCAGAGGGGTATAAATTTACTGAGTATTAATAAAAGAGGAAAATGTAAGTGTTAAGTACTTTAGGGATCAGTCTTGGAGCCAATGTTGTGCAAAATATGAAATTAATGATCTTACCTCAAAATAAAAAAAAAGGACAAAAGTACAAAATTATTCAAGTGGACAATAATGGTCATATGAAACATGTAAAGTATAATGTTCTCCAAAGCTGTTTCATGAGGGGAGGAAAATCAAGGGGATGGAGCATATAATTTTTTTCCTAGGTAATGTGCAAATAAGTCATGTCCTAGAAGAATTGCTCATGGGCACTTTGCATTAATAGGGCATTATTTTGGGTCACTACCTGTTATGACAGAAGTGAATAGTGATACCAGGCCTGGGAGAGGGATGGAAGAGGGCACGAAATCAACAAGCTTCTCCAGAAAATGAGAAAGCTCCTTTTGTAGTATGCATGCATTTGTGGGTAGAGATGGGCAAGAGTAGGGGAATAATACGGTCCAAGACAAGATCCAAGTAGGTATACAGAAAACTGGACAGAAGTTAGAGTTTACAAAGCAATGGACTCAGAGGCAAAGAAGAAAATTATCAACAGGGTGTAAGAGCAAAAAGGCTCAAAGACAGTGGAAGGTGCACAGAGAAGGTCAGGAAAACATTCGGGGTGGAAAGAGAAGAAATTGAAGTTGAGTGATAGTTTGTCTTCCTCAAAGACTCAGTCTAGCACAGCATGGTTTTTATGGTGGTGGTTGTCTCATCATGCACCTTCCTTACTCACTTGTAGTCACGTAGCTACAGACTTGGAGACCCTTGAAATAGTTATATATCTTATATGTGGTATATATGTGTTATATAAAAATATCTCACTTTAAAAGTAACTATGAAGGTGGGATAGTCTTCTGCTGAGATCAAAATGTCCCAAATGAAAAAAAAAATGCCCCAGTGCAGTTACAGTTCCATGCCTTATGTTAATTTTGGTAGGAATGAAGCCAGAAAGAATCAAGTTGGGGCTCATTCAAGGTTGATGCTAGCAGCACTCATAGACCATACAAAAACAGTACAAACAATAGCCAATGAACATTTACTGAGTGTTCACTACGTGAAAGCCTAGAGTAGATACTATGTAGGATATACAAAAGAAAAAATAATTGGACTTCTTCTCTCTCTAGTGTTAAGTAAGAAACCAAAGTATAAAATCAGTTTAAATACTTGTAAAGTTATACATGAAGAATTGTGAAATGATGGTATATGAACAAAGTATATGTGTCTCATTAGAACATAAATTAAAGGATTGATCAGAGAGGAGTGGGCTTTGTAAATATATGAACTGATACCCCTTAGGAAAGCATCATTCCCAAAGGCTAAAGGGAGACAGCAAGAGAGCAACGGTAAAACACTGGACCTGGAGACAGAAAGACCTGAATACAAATATGACTTAGATACTTTACTTGAACCTGGACAAGTCACTGCATTTTTCTCTGTCTCAGGATCCTCAACAGTAAAATTGGAATAACTATAGCACTTACCTCCTAGAACTGTAAGGATCAAATTGTATAGTATTTATGAAACACTTAGAGCATAGCACTTAGTACAAAGTAGACATTTATTAAGTGCTTGTCCCCTCTCCCCATCCCTACAGTAGTCAAAGGACATGAACAAAACAGTTTAAAAAAAGAATGTCAAACTCTAAACAGTCATCTAAGTAATTATTCCAAATCACTAATAATAAAAATTGTAATTCAGAACAACCCTGAGGTTTCACTTCATACCTATCAATAAGCAAAGATTGCAAAGGATGAGAATTATCAAGCTAAAGAGATTATGGAAAGACAGACACACTAATATATTAGTTTTTAGAGGTGCGAATTCATCCAATCTGGTAAGTAATTTGGAATTATGCTTAAGACACGACTGATATTTTCGACCCAGAGTTCTCACAGCTCTGCATATGTGCAAAGGAAATTAAAGACAGGAAAAAAATCTTTTATATCCCCAAATACTTATAGGAGCACTTTCTGTAGTACTATAGATATAGAATTAGATACCTATTAATTGGTAAGTGACTAACCAATTCATGTCACATGAATATAATGGAATATTAATTATAATAAGAAATGATGAATATGAATTATATATCAAGAATATGAACTGAGCAATGTGAAGTAAATAGAACCAAAAAAGCAATATATACAGTCAGTAAGCAAAGTGATAGAGCCACTCCTTCATCATTCTTGTTCATTTAATGTCTCTATACTATACCTTCAAATATAGGAAATCCAATATAGGGATCAGAAAAGCTCATGTCTATTAGAATGAGTCAAGCAAAATGACCCAACAAAACTCTCAAGCTTCACACACACAAACACACATACACACACACACACATGTTCCATTAACATTTGCAGAAAAGGTGGAGATAATATTTTAGCTGCAATTAATAAAATATATGAATATATGACATAACATTCATGAGGGCATAAAATACTTTAGTTGACATGTCCTCCATAGAGACTTTCTTGATCATCCTACATGGAAGCTGTCTCTTCCATCTCAGAACTACAATAGCACCTGAATGCCTTAGTTGTATGGCAAATCTTATACTACAGCTATTTCTATATACCATATTTTTAATGGAATAATACTTGTAAAGTTCTTAGCCCAGTGCCCAATACATGGTGTTTATACATACACACATATGTGTATGCATATATATATGTACATATATATGTATGTATTTCTTTCCTTGCTACCACACCATTGAGATTGTAAACTCCTAAAGGTCAGAGTCATAACTATAGCTTATACCTCCATATGTGTCTAAGTGTTCTTCATATAATAGGAATATTATTGATATTTAATTGAATAAATATTATAAATCAATTTTTCATTCTGTTCATCTCATTTAAAAAAACACACCACAAATATCACAAATTGAGGACATATGTATTCAATTAAACATATATGGAGAAGAGATATTCAACTATAGCCTACCTAGATGTTCATTCTCTTTGTTATAAATAGCTGAATGAAATTTAGAAACTATTTTAAAGTCTTGTGCAACAGTCTTTTTTCATTCATTAGTTCATTTCACAAATATTTATTGTGTGTGTGTGTTCATCTTTATTTCCCAAGATGACCATGCCATCACCTACTGAATGTATATCATGATGTAAAGTGCTGTAAAGGACTAAAATACTTAGAGACATGTTCCTTGCCTTTCATGAGCCCACAGTTCAGTGGGAGAGATGTAAAATATACACACACATAACTATGATAAATGGAAATGTGTAAGAAGTGCCATAATAGAAGTATAAACAAAGTGAAATTGATCTATACCTGCCTGACTTCAGGCTAGAGTGAACAGGGAAGGCTTCAAGAAGAGATAGTGTGCATTCTGGGCATTGGCCAAATAGTTGAGCTTTCAACAGACAGCAACATAACAGACACAAGCTTAATTTTAGGAAAAGGAGTGAGAGAACATTGGCGGGGTGGGGAGCAGTGAAAGGAGTAAGAAACTACATAGCCTACTCAGGAAGCAATGGATTAATTGTATACGTGCACAGGTCAAATTTAGGGAGGCAAGAAGAAAAACAATTGGAAAGCTATTCTAGGGCAAAATCAATAATTTGGGGGTTCCAGGAAGTACAGGGCTACCATTAAAGGGTAAAGGGTTCCAGGCCATGTAATGTCATAAACCTCTCCACACTCAAATGAATCTGGGATGTCATCGATGTAGATGTTCCCTATGATGAGGTAGGTTACAGCCACTTATACTTGTCCATTATCTAAAATTCTTGTCCATGCCCTTCCATAAATTCACCAGTTGTCCACTCTGAGGTTCTAAAGAAGGGGTGGGGAACCAGTGTCCTTGAGGGCACTTGTGGCCCTGGAGGTTCTCAAGTACAGCCTTTTAGCTGTTTGGATTCAATCAAAGAACCACCCTTGAGTGCCTAGAGGACCATATGTGGCCTTGAGTTCACAGGTTTCTCACTCTAGGGCCTTACTAACTTTATTTGGACACAGTTATGATGCTAGTAGAACATACAGACCATCCATCAATCATCTCTTGATCTTCCAACATCTACAGCTTATTTTAAAAAAATTAAGTAAAAAATAAATCCACTTCTTCAACTAGGTAGTGGAGTGGATAGAGTGCTGGGTCTATAGACAGAAAGACCTGAGTTTAAATTTGACCTAATTTTGTCATCATGAGCAAGTCATTAATGTCTGACTGTTTCAGTTTCCTTAACTGTAAAATAGATAAAATAATGGCCCCTACACTCAGATACATTGTATCAAATGAGATACCATTTGTAAAGCATTTAGCATAGTACTTGGCACATAAAAGCTGCTTCATAGTTTTTGAGCTTTCTCCCTCCATCTGTAATTCATCACAAACTATTCATACACAGTATTGCACCTCTCCGTTGCCTTCTTTGTGTGATATCTATATTCAATTCCTCAGAAACTGCTGTATTCAAATTTCTTAGTGATTAAAAAACACTATAAGAAGAGTGGCATTAAAATGAAACAAAAACCACCACACCTTTTGGTTCCAGTAGAAGCTGGGGTTTGACATAAAAAATTTTCAATCCTCTAAAAGTAATTCAGTCTATTTCCTCTTATTTAATTCTAATCCTAACTCACTATTTGAAACATCTGTTTAAGATATATGCATATGTCTATATGTGGAGAGACATTTTGACAAATAGCTACATAGCTTGCTAGATAGACAGACAGACAGGCAGATAGATAGATAGATAGATAGATAGATAGATAGATAGATAGATAGATAGATAGATAGATGAATGAGCTCTTTATATGGTCCATCTAACTTCATAGACTAGCCCCTGACTATGCTTTAGGGAAATGGATCTCAGTGTTGTAAACGGGATAGATTGGAACAGGATCAGGAAAACAATGTCAGTCATGCAGGAACAAAGAAAGAACATGGTTCTGAACAAAGGCGATGTCAGCAGGAAGGAGAAGAAAAGGGGCAAGCTATAAGAAGAACTCTGGGGAAGGTTGGAGCAACAGAATTTGGTCACTGAACTTGACTATTGTCAGGAAGGTAAGAAATGAATCAAAGATGACTGACTACACTGATTCCTATCTAAGTCACTAAGAGAGTAGTAGCCGTAATTATAATTTTTAAAATTTTTTTTGCATATTCTGGTATGGGGCATCATAGAGAAAAGGCTTAAGAGGATGAGATTGGTCTTAGAAATGGTAAACTTGAGGAGACAACTGGGCACATACACAGAGATATCCAGCCCACAGTTCAAAAAGTGGGACTAGAGTTTGGGAGCATTATCACGGTTGGAAATATGGTTTTATGAGTCATCCTCATAGATACAATAATAAAGTCATGGGGCGGATGAGCGTGTGGAGAGAGAAGAGAAGAGGACTAAGGACAGAACCTTGGGAAACACCTACAGCTAGCAGGGAGGATGATGAAAAGATGTCATTGAAGGAGCCAGAGCTTAAAAGCCTACACAAGACATTTGTCTTTTCACTATGGTTTTTTTCCTACTGGTTTTTGTATTCTTTCCATAGCCCCTGTAGTCCTTAAGTGGAATCCTTTCCCATTAATGCATTTATCATTCAGCACTTGTGTGCAAAATCTTTCAGAGCAGAGCTCAATGTGAATGTATTGCAAAGTACAAATCTGAATATTCTTTAGCTTTAATCCACTTATATGTAACACAATTCCTAGTTAAGCTATTCATTAACACTTGCTGACATTCATAGACAGTACATTTCTTTACATGCATTTACTTCACAAAACACTAGAAGAAATTCAAATTATTTTGAAATTGGGTAATGCAGTCTAGCATGATTTGAAAAAAGGAAGAAGGCATTTTCAAAATCATATTGCTAACACTGACTGCCCTGATTCCAATTTTTCTTACCAAATAAATGTTTTACTTTCAACTGAATGATTGATTAATGTAATTAAAAGCTAAAACCTCTTGCAAGGACAATGAAGACCTGTTCAGGAACCAGGAAGCTGTATGTTCAGTTACTGGTGTGTTTCAGACTTGGTTGTACTTGCTCCCGGATAATATTTAAAGAATTAGCATTTTAAATATTCCCCTACCCCACCCCTGCCCCAGGGGAGGGCAGACTTGATTGCTGAAGATGTTGGTCTCCTTAGAATTAGATGATGGCCTTTTTGACCTCTGGGAAACATATTGAATAACCATCTCAGTAAAATGTTATTGGCAGAAATGTAGAAATAGTGAAGACTTTCTTGCCAAGGTAAGACAAAACTGGATAAAATGTGGACAGCCAAGGATCACCTAAGCATTCATCACCTGCAAGGCAACTGTCTTTCTTGGAAGTTGCTCAAGCAGAAAATTAACAGCTGCCAGTGGTGATCAGAGAGCAAAAAGGGGCTGCTCCCAGAGGAAAAAAAAAAGCCCATTTGTGTATGGGTTGGGCTGCCATTGTTTTTATTTTCTTTAGCAAAAGTGATATTCTATATACTTTTTTTGTATTACTAAGAGTCTAGATTCACAGGCTAATGACCCATATATTAGTCGATAGAACACTTAAAGCTCTCTGCAGAGAATGTCACTCACAGAGGTGCAAAAAGAAGTCCCCAAACCCCTCAAAACTGAAAGTTTTCAAAGTTGATGAAGCCATTCCAAATTTGGTCAAATATCTTGTTGATTTAGAAAGAATGGATGGTTTTTCATGGATCTTTCCCTAACTATAGTGACTGAGGAGTTACTAACATTTATACTAGACTTATACTAGACTAGACTATACAGCTGAGGATTGGTTTTTACTTGGGGGTAGAGAGGACTTGCAACTTCTCAACACAAATTTGGACATATCAATAAGTTTCTGTGCAACCAAATTACAAATGGGTCACTTGAAAACAATATATTCAATGACTCATAAAGAATTTATATCACCAAGGCTTAAATTTCAGTAAAAAATAACCCACATGTGTTCAAAATGTAACTGAAATGTATCTGAGAACTGTAAAACTTCCCAGACAGTGACTCCATAACATGGAGAATTTAAATATATTTGATTTCTGCAAGTATAATGCAATTCACCCCTTGCCATTCTTAGTATTTCCAACTTGTTGCAGTTTGTATTTATGAACTGGAGTACCTAGGCAGTTACCTAGGAAGTCTTGCCCATGGATTCCTACCAACACTATAAAGGATATTAAACATGTATGGCTGTCCCTTTATACTGATATTTATCAGTTTACTATATGTTATCATTATGATGATGGAAATGTATGTAACTCTAAGATTTGAGAAAAATTTTACGTACATTACCTCACTATATGAATTATTAAATTAATTCTGGCTAGCATCACATTAGTCATTCTCTGTTTCCTTCTATGCTACCCATAAGGCTTATTCCTCCTAAGTTCAGTCTGTACTTATAGCCTAGAGACATGGGAACATTTTCTTTCTAACTTCAATTGAATTTTTTTGACTTCTCATTTCAAGTGTGTTTTGTACTTATCTAGGTGCCAGAATTGTTAATTATGGCTACATTGATCTACTCATCTTTTCTTCTTCTCTATAATTTATTTAATTCTTCTCTAGTTTAGGTGGTACAGTGGCTAATGTGTTCGGAGTCAGAAAACCCTGAGTTCAAGCCCTGTCTCCAATTCTTACTAGCATGGTGACCTTAGAATAGTCAATTAAACTCCTTCAGTCTCAGTCCCTTCATGGAACTAATAACCTATTTCCCAGGGTTGTTGGAATGAAGAGGAGAGGAGAGGAGAAGACATGATTGAGATGGAAACACTTGATGTTTAGATTCAGAGGCAAATCCAGTTCTTTGCACCTGTGATTGTTCACCACTCACCATTCTAATCACAGCTTTAAGTCTTTTTGACACCATGAAGCAGTGAAGTGATATGGGACTCAAGGATTGGTTCATATATTTTTTTAAGGCAGGTATGACTTTTATGGATTCAGTGTATAGTACAAGATGAAGTTATTAATGTTGATAACATGGCAGATCAGTAAAGCAGGGAAACTTTCTCCTTTCAAATACATAAAGTCTAACAACTTGACCTATAATCTCTATGTAAGCTGGAGAGACATTTACAAGAAAAAAAGAAACTAACAGATATCTCTGGATCATTTTCCAAATTCTCCCTGGAAATATCTGCTTATGAAAAACACTATGAATTCAAAGACCCTGGTGTAACAATTCTTTTACTTTCTCATTTTATGAGGAAAATGAAATAAAACTTTGGAAGAAGCAATATAAGAAATATGTATTTTTAAGTGTTTATTGTGCCGTTGTCTTGATACTTTGGAAAGTTTTCCACTGAACACTCTTCAGATCTCACACCTATCCACTGTACCACTTAACCCACCTCCTAACAATACTTGTTTTTATTTTGGAATGGTTCTATTTATTAATAAAAGTATTTTTTTAACATTAAACCTAAATATTCCTTTTAGTAACCTCTGCCTATTGCTCCCATTTCTGCCTTGTCTTTTTTTTTTTTTTTTTTTGAGATTCAGTTTCCCTATTGGACCGGAAGTATAGCCACCACTCAGGCCCACTCCCATTATTCATTGGCATAGGAACTTTGACCTACTCTATTGCATACCAGGATCGGTTCAATCTTCCTTAGGGTAAACATTGGTTCCATTCAGTATAGATGCCCAGAATTAGCTCAGAATTCTCAAATCTAAGTCATTCATTGGCCTTAGTCTTTCTGATAGCAAGGATTCCAAGTGTGTGCTAACATACTTCACATCTTACTACTTTCAGTAAGAGGCAATATAATGGCATAGAAAGATGAGGATTGAATGTGCATATATGTATAACATATACAGGCATACATACATGTATATACACACATACAAATCATATTATGAATAAGAGAATGAGTTCAATGCAAATTATAATCCTACTATTTACTAAAGGACAGATAACATTCAGCTTGCTGTTTTGAAGATAGCTAGTTGTTGGCTTTAATGAAATCTTTTGGTCTTCAAATTAATTTGTGTGTAGACACAATTTGTGTTTAATTTCCTTTAAAATGATCTATTAATTAGGGAAAATAAAGTATTTGCAGATCATTCACACTTGAAATTACATCATGACAATCATTAATACCAGAAATTGGTTTTAAATAAAATTTCTTCCATTTGGCAGTAAAACCAACTGGGAGGTGAATTCATTGAGACTATTCATAACTTTATAAAAAGTCCACAGTTTCCAAACTATGAAACTCTATTATTTAGAAACAATGTCAGGGTAAAATTTCATTTTAAACCAGAGTGATTCCTTCTATGTTCTTTGATGTTTACAGAGAAACTCTTGCTGAATCATTATAAGGAGGAAGTAAAAAAGAAAATCAATAGCAACATGGCACTATGAAATAACCTTTGTGACAAGAATGGAACCAGGAGATTAAGATAAAACTATGAAAACACAAAACCATAAAAAGGGCAAAGAACTGAGAATGAACTCATAACATGAGACTGTGAAGATGATTTCAGTTATAATTCTGACAGGTACTGATCACTGACATTTGGCTAGTTGACCTATGGAGTTATCTGAAAGACACTCATTCTATTCTACATAACTTCAAGGCACTTATATAAACTTACTGAATAATGATTTATAAATTTAAATCTTAAAGAACAATAATCTATATCATTTTTTCTCATGAAATTTTTAGTTGATAAACTTTCAAAAGAGCATCTATAGATATAGATATATATGTATGTTTAAGTGCTCATAAATATGTGCATGTAGTGGCCAAATTAATTTCTTTGGTGAAGTCTTCTACTTCAACAATGGATCGGTTATCTTATTCATATGTGCACTCCTTCCATTGTTGTAGATCATAGCCATAGAATTTCAGAATTGGATGGGATCTTAGAGAACATCTAGTTCCCCTTATAACTTTAATAATGTCACTACCACCCTATACTCAATTAGTGTTCATCTAACTTTTGTTTTAGGGCCTCCAGTAAGAAGGAATTTATTGCCCCCAACTCCAACATTATGCCTTGCAGTTAGCTTTTGAATTTGCAAATTGTTGGAAATACTTTTCTTAGATTAAGCGTTATTTGCTCTTTTTGCTCCTGAAATTCTACACATTGCTCTTAGTTTTACCTTCTGAGATCTAGCAGAACAAATTTCAGACTTTTTCCAAGTGACTGATATTTGAAGACCATTCTGTTATGTTGAATTCTCCTCTTACCCTATGTAAACATAGTTAGTCCCATCTACCTAGCTTCGTTTAGCATCACCTGAAGCCCTTCACCCTCCATCTTTATTTCTTTTCTCTAGATGTTCTCAAGCTAATCAAGGTCTTTATAAAATAAGGTGGCCAGTATTGAACACAAATAATTCAAATGTGTTCTGATGAGGACAAAGTATTAATGGGATCAATAACTCCCCATTTATGGATAATGTGCCTTTTAAAAAACTAGTCCAAGTTTACTTTATCTTTCTTATTTGTTATATCATACTGTTAACTTCTATTGAGCTGAATCCACCAAATTCTCAAGATAGATTTTTAGATACACTGTTTTCAAAGCATGCTGTTCCCCTCTTTCTTGAATTAGTAAAGTTGGGTTTTTTTAGCACAACTGCAAGATTTTTAAAATTTCACCTTATTAAATTCAGCCCAAATGTTCTATTTTAAAATATTTTGTTTATTTCTTGAATCTGTTATCTCATTTGTAATATATCTATCTGTCCTAACTTTGTGTCATCTACTATATTTGGTAAACATGCCAACTATGTCATTATGCAAATCATTTATAAAAATGGTAATCATCTTAGAATAGGAAAAGATTCCTGGGACATTACACTATAATTTTCCTTCCAAGTATTAACTTATTAATTACTTCTCTTTATGTCTCATATTCAAAATATCCTAAATTTGCCTCCCTATACTATCATCAAGCCCAAATCTCTCCCTATTTTCCTCAAGAATCATGTGGGAAACTATTAAAATGTAGGTAAAGTATACTTACAACATTCTCCCTTTCTACCCCATCTAGTAACCCTGTGAGAAAATGATACAAGGTTCAACAGTCCTGATCTATAGATAGGTAGAACAACACATAGAGTCAGAAAGATGTGAGTTCAAATCCAGGCTCAGACACTTACTAGCTGTGTAACCTTGCAAAAATTACTGAACTTCTGTTTGCCTCAGTTTCCTCCACTATGAAATAGTGATAATAATAGCATCTATTCCACAGAGCTATTTTGAGGATCAAATGAGATATTCGTAAAAGTGTTTAGTACAGCACATAGTAGGTACTATATAAATGCTAGCTATTATTATTATTATTAACATATAACAACATTATTCTTTAATGTTTTTGCTATTCATAAAGCCCTGCTGCCTCTTAGGGATTACTATATCCTTTTCTAAATATTCAATTTATCCAATGCCTTCCTATCCTGTATGATTCTTTTTCATGTGCTCTTACAGATCTTGCCTAGCAGATAAACTCAATGAACAGGTCCCTGTGAGGGTTCTAATATTTTATGGGTACTTCAGAAATAGCCATATTATCCATCTGTTTTCTTTCATGTTTGCCACAGAAGTAATCCAATTTCTTTTCTGATCATATTTTTTTTTCTTGAAGATAATCCCTTACAACACTTGCATTCAAATCAATATTGGTAATATGCTGCATCCTACTTGCGCTGACCATGGTTCACTCATACTCCCAAATTAAAAATTCTATCTTCAGCTTTCATAGAATTTTTACAATTTAAAAGATCACACTTAATGTCATGTCAACTTCCCTACTCTCCCCAAAGCTTGTACTCAAGAAAAAATAAAATGAAATGATTACTGTTTTAAACTCATACCTTTTATTATGTTACTCATGTCGTATTTTTCTCTTGGAATGTTTTTCTCATGGAATACTTTGTCCATTAGCAATTAGGCATCATATATTTTCCTCTAGTGAAACTGCTTTGGCCTAAATATTTGACGTTTTTATCTTAGATATCTGGCTCCAACAATGACCTTGATAGACTTTTGTAGAATTTTGCTTGGAGAATTCAAATGTCCCTGGGATATTTACATTACACATTATCTTCCACAGATGTCTTGCCTTTACATAGTAAGTCTAAGATACAAAATAGTTTTGAACAATTCTCCAAAAGATTGCCATAATAATAAGAAATCCACTCCCCCACCAATACTGAAAGATGCAAATAGAGTACCCTGTGCTCTATTCATTAGACCATATTGCTTTTTATCAACTAAATTTTTTCCACTTAAAAAGTGAGCTTTCTCACCCAATAAAGATGGTCTCCACAGCTGCCAGAATGTCAAGAATTAACAGTCCCATTCATTTGGTAAACTTAATAGATCAGGTCTCAGTTCCCCAACAAGTTCTATTTCTCCCAGGAGGGTTTTCATGCCTCTATGTTGGTCTTGTTTCTCCTTCAATCAATGTTCATGACATCAGGTTTAGGTAGTTAATTTTCCTGATGTTTCGTGTTCAGTAGAGACTTGAAAGTATATGCTTGTTGGCATTTATCTGTCTTCCTCTACAGACAAACAACAAATGGAAATCCATTAAACTTTTAAATGGTAGAAACCCAGTTTGCATGGACCCCCTTCATCATGAATTAAAGACACATATTTGTAATTACTTTGAACCAGTTCAGGAGGAAGTTCAATGATTCAGCAATGGAAGTCTATCAGCAGAGCACACTAGCACAATGAGGATTCACTGTACTGAATTAAGTGAGTAGGTAGGATGACAAACTGGAGACAACATTTGCACTTGACCTTATTGCAACTGGCATTCTAATGGAGCCAAAGTTTAATCAGTTCCAGGCAGATAATCACTCTCTGATCCTCCTGAAAGCAAAGCTATGTGGTTCCTTCCCCTTTTGTTTTTCCTTTTCCTCCAATGTCCTCACTTTCATTGTGTGGTATCTATTAAAGTCACTTTGGGCCAACCTGCACATTGTGTAGCACCATATTGATTTATACTGTATTAAGATTAATTCCATTATGACTCTTATCCAGTCACATCACTTAATTACATTGACATTTATTGCAATTACATCTAATAATTGACTGGAGCTAAGAATTTAAATAAATGAGAGCCACCTGGCAGAATGACAGAAGGAAGCTGGTTTAGCATAGGAATGGTAAAGGTAATCTCCACTCCTTCTGTCAAAATTGTTTTGTTTGATTGGCAGAGGGATTCAGACTCTTATCAGGACCACATCCTGTCCTGAAAAATAGCCAGGTTAGTGTGAAATGCCAGTCTACATGTTGGTTCATTTAGTTGATTCCAGAAGCAAACAGTACAATGGCATATGTGAAAGCAATTTGAAAAAGTGTCAAGGATTTTTAAAATGTATGCTGTTATTATATTTTACTGACAATAATCCATATGAATAGAGAGAATTTTACAGTCTACTTGAGGAGAAACAATTTAATAAAATTCAAATTATTTAGCATGATAATCAAAGCTCCAATCTAGTCCTAGCACCAACCCTACCATCCAACCAAAACCACCTTGCCATTCTTTAAATATTCCTATCTCTGCAACTTTGCTCATGTAATTTCCTGCTTGACATGCCTTCCATAACATACACACACACATATATGCACACACAAATACATATGTGGTGTATCTCCTGTATAACCTCCAATACCTGACTGCAATATTAACACCTACAAAATGTTTTCCAGATCACCTTACCAAATACTAGACTCTTGCAGTACTGAATTTATGTAGCACATTTGGCAATTACTACATATTATTTTCCATTTTGGACATTTATGTACGTGTTTTATCTTTTTTGCAAGGTTATAAGCACTATGAATTGAAGACTTGTGATGTTTACATGGAAAATTTTTCTTGCATAGCCAGCAAGCAAACTTACATGTTATAAATGAAAAATAGATGTTTGTGGTATGACTGAATGAACCTGAAAAAATTAATGGACAATGAAAGTCAACAAGTAATTAAGGCTACCTTTGCTTCCTTAATACCCACTCATTTCTTAAGCTCTCCTTATTTGGCTTTTAACTCTCTTTTTCAGCTGAAATTACTCTCCTTTAAATCACTAATCTTAGCCATCAAAGACAAAGGCGGTTAGTTTCCATTCTCCTTAACCTCTCTGTAATGTTTAACACTAATGACAGTCCTTTGCTTTCTGAAACTCCCAGTTTTAGATTACATTTTCATTTTCTTCCTATGTTTCCATGTCATTGCCTCCCCACTGGCTTTTTGCTCCTTCTCTCCCTAACTAGACTCATTAGTGAACCAGTTCAATCCCACAATTTCCTCTGCTTTGGAATACTATGTCCCCTTGTCAATCACTGATTATTCCTCAACTATGGATTATGCTCACCATTCATCCCCTTTACTCCTATTCACAAGCTATTGAATGGAACTAGGGAAAATCATAAACTATGCAGGTTGAGTCCATGACAAATTTATTTTATGTAATTTGAATTGGGCACTTACTGCAGCAAGGTAATATTCTCTTCTGTTTAATATCTTTAGTTATTCCAAAATTTTTATTCTTCCTTCCAGTCTCCCAGGAACCACCCCCTTCACCCCACCTCATACTTCACTAAAAAAACCTGAAAGAACAATTGGTGAAAATTTACTCTTTTTCTTTCCTCATCTCACATCACTCAAACATCTATTGCCACTTCTTCCTTCTTCATTCTTGCCTCCCATGTAGAGGTGTCTCTTCACCTTGCTCTTAGTCTCATTGTGTCTTCTCAACAAAATTACCCCCACTATCACCCTAATTCTTTCCCTCTTTAATTACTAACTGTTCCTTTTTATTACTTCTTTTATGATGTTTATAAACATGCTTATATCTCTCCATTATTTTAAAAAATGTGCATTCTATCACCTACAAGTATTCCATTTTCATGTTCATGTAGTCTGGCATCATTTTTATCTTATCACAATCTGTGTCCATACCACCTCTCACTTCTGCAACTCCCAACCCTATTTTTTGTCCTCACCTCTGTCTCTAATACCTCCACCACACAGTTCTTTTCTTAGAACCCCTGTACTGGAACACTCTCCTCCCTTCTCCATCTTGAGTAAACCAGTTCAACTCTACACTATCTTCTGTAAAATCCTTTGTCCCTTTATCCTACTGATGATCTTGCTCTGCTAAGTCTCAGCCTTTAGAGCACAGGCTAGAGTGTTTTTCTTTGTTTGTATTTTTCGCCTTTCTTTGTATCTCTGGTGCCTGGTACACCCTAGTTGCTTAGTAAGTGCTAACTGATTTGACTTGATATAATTTATTATCACTTACCCTACTCCAGTTAAATTATAGTGACTTAAAAAGTTCATGTTTTCCTTATCTTGCTTCCTTTGGTATTGGGGCTCATGCTACCTGAAATACTCACTCCACCCCCTGGATCTGAGTCTCATAGTAATTATGATCCATCAGGTACAGCTTAAATGCTACTTCTTACTATCTTTCTCTCACTGGATTTCTCCATCCTCCAAGCCTCCATAATTTGTTATGATAACAATATACTCTATCTTTTTACTGCTGTGTTTGTCTTAGCACTCTCCTAGACTCTAAGTAACTTGAAGATAGGAACCATGCCATAATATATCTTTATAACACTCACAACATTCAATATAGCACCTTATTCATGGTAGATATCATCGATATTTTTTTCAGTTACAATGAATATATGCATTACAGTCACAATAATTATCAATTGCTCTTTTCTAGTTTAGTAGTGCCTTAATAGTTTGCTGTCAATTAATCCAGAGCACTGTCCCTTGACAGTTTTATGGATGCATGCTTTATAGTATGTTCTTTAACAGTCGAAGTTATCCACTGAATAAGTAGAATCATGGACTGAAATCACCATGAAAATTACTTTTCTCTCCCACAGACCCCTCTCCATGGTGCTAATATCAGAGACGCCATGTGTTAAGACCAATATGGAAGTTCTGTGTTTTTATTAATCTGAAATAGACCAGATCTTCCATAGTTCAATAAACCTACCACCTACCTTCAGGCAATTCGGTACCTAAACATTCCACACATAAAAGTATCCTTTCAATTTTAACCTATCTCCAGGGAAGGTGATTCAAAAGACTTTTGTGGTAGCTTTTTAGTGCTTAATTACTCCTCTTTTGAGAACATCCTTTCACTTAACCTACCTACTTTAGGTAAAAGTCATGAATTTTTGTTCTGCCTCAGTGTATTTGCAGTAGTATTTATTTTATAATATGAATGCTGTAATGCTAAAAGGTAAAATTAATCTCTTCTTGTTTCATCTAGCACCTTGGACAGTACCAGTCACCGAAGAAGCCTTTAACAAATCTCTCTGGGTATGATGAAAAAGGACTTTATGACCTTTCAGTTATTTTTGCACTCAGAATTGATGTTATTTGAAAATGGTGACAGAGAGTTAACGATTAAACCTCTGGATAAACAGATAATGTATAATGTTCACATTTTATAGAGACTGGTTTGTTGTTAATAATAAACTATACTTCATCTCCCAACTTCATACCTTTCTGCTGCTGGCTCTCCTCCAGACCTAGAATTCTGTCCTTTGTTCCTCACCTTTACTAGCTTCCCTGCCTTCTTTCCAGATTACTTTCAAATCCCACATTCTGCAAGAGACTTTTGCCAGTCTTTATAGGTTGGTCACCCTCTCCACCAAGAGTCTTCTTTCTGAGATAACTTTCTAAACAGTTGGTATATATCTTGTAAATACATAGTTATTTATATGCCATCTCCCCAATGAGAATGTGAGCTTCTTGAAGACTGTTTTGGCTTTCTTTGTATCTAAAACACTTGCTTTACACGCATAGAAAGTACTTACTAAACACTTATTGACTGACCTACTGACCAGCACCAGTCAGTTCACCTCAACTCCCCCCACCTCAATCTCTGCCTCTATGTTTTTGCTCGCCCCTATTATACTCTGTCCACTCTCAGTAAAAGCTAAATTGTGACAATGATATTATGAATTCCCTAATATCATCCTGTTACCTTCTAGCATTTTGGAATGGGGGAATGTGGGGCTATAAGAACACACCTACTTCTAGCTATAAATATAATAACAGATCTTAGAATAAGGGACAAGGGGTGGCTTTTTGTTCTTAAGTACAGTAAATCCTCTCCAATGAAAACTAACCTATCCCTTAAAAAGAAATGACACTTTTATGAAATTTGTCACAAAACTTAGAATACAAGAAAGTGTGGCTCTTCCTGAATATCATGGGAGGTTTATTTTTTAAGCAGCTAATAGTGACAGAAAGGGTGAACTAATTTTTTGAACTCTTAAAAATTCTATTTAATGGGAAATATCCTCGTTAAGCAAAACAAATTCCTGCTTCAGCCATGTCCAAAAATATTTTTAGTCCAGAAGCAAGAAGAAATGCTTTATCATCGGTCCTCTGAAATTTGTGAATGATTACTGAATTCTCTTATAATACAAGTTAGAGGAAGGATGGTAGGAGGATGCATACAGAACTGAGCTTATTTATCTTTTCTGAATGCTCTCTCTCTCTCTCTCTCTCTCTCTCTCTCTCTCTCTCTCTCTCTCTGTCACACACACACACACACAAATAGAGTTTAATGACACATGTACATTTCTATCATCCTCTTTTATTCCCCATATTTTTGTTTCTGTCCATATGTTTGGAGTGGGAGGCTTCACAACCTCTTGCCAAGTAAGCACAATAAGGACCCAGCAGAAGTAATGATTTTTAATTTCATTCAATCTTTTCTGTTGAGATGTGTACATCTATAGCTTTAGAATCCATTGTTTAAAAATTATATTCTCAATTTATAAATGTAATTTACATTGAGTTCCATGTTTATATAAAGCTAGAAATTTCCCTTGGAGACCATGTGCTTGCCAGTGCTCATTAAATAATTCCTTTTCTCTTGAGAAAAATCATATGTCTATATTATCAAGAGACTCTACTCATCAGAGTACTTGCTTGGCCAAATTCTCAAGAATCTAGAAGTGGCTAACTAAGATTAGCATCTCTTTCTGAAGCAACGTTCATAAGAGGACAAGTAATTCATATTAAAATTCGTGTCAGTTATTGACAGAACTAGATTTTAGAGATCCCTGGGAGTTAAAAAATCTATGAACATATATTTTCCATATGAAATCCCTCCAGATAGTTGTTCCTGCTTGTTTATACTTTCACTTGCTCTTCTAATTCTTATTTCATCAGAAAAGAAAGCCTCTATTAGGCGCTACTCTGTCTTTAACATCTTTGAAGAAGAGGTATTGTACTCAAATAAAAATTAGGGCACAGTTGCAGAGGTAATGAGAAGATGGGTATAGGACAAAAGAGAGTTGACCCCAAAATAGTTTGTCAAGGCTAAGTTTAACTACTCAAATTCATGGCTCTTGAATCCTCCAATCAAAAGAGTTCACTGTATATTAATAATTAAGTTGTTTTAAAAGAGATTAAATAACAGATCAAAGAAACCATTAAAGTTAACTTTGCAACTTGTGCATTATTTCTTCAAAGTGTAAGCATTTGGCAGGAACCAAGCCTATAATTCCAGTTCACCTTAATTTGGCCCAATATAAGACATCAAGAAGCTTTGGCCTTCCTTCAGAGAGGGGGGTCATATAAGGCTGCTCTAATTCTGAGTATTCAAAAATGGATGGAAATTTGAGTCAGCTGAGCTACTGGATAGAACATTTATTCATAGCAGTAAACTTGAGCTTTGATTTTTTTTCCATCTTTTATTTTCTTTAGTTTGAAGCTCAACTACATATTAATGATGAATCAGTCTAAAAATTCTATTACCACTAGAACCTTCTAACCCTAAGGGCTCATGGAGGTTTGCCTGATGGCAGGCTAACTAATAAGATTGGTGGTAAGGCAGGTCACATCTTCATTGTAAAAAGTACCACTATGCACTTGACAAGTCCAGTATGGTTAAGGTCGAAAATACAGTAGTATTTCCTAAACTAACATAGATCCAGCATTTTACCATCTATACATATTTTTTAAAAATTACACATAGTTGAATTTAGATATTTTCATCCTTATATAGCTTTTTATACCAAAACTGGCAAGGGGATAAAACAATGATCACTTGACTTCTCTATCCTCTAACACTTTAGAAGAACTTTAGAAGTCTTCTATATACAAAGCATCTGGGTAATATAAATCACTTTTCAAGAGATATATCTAAGTATATGAATCTCACTACAGGGAAAACAATGGTTAGTTGGTCTTAATTTTCACAATAAATAGAAAAGTGCATCTACCACCCTTTTTTATTTTTCAGTGTGCATGAATTAAAACAAGATCACACATAAAATGAAGTCCTCGAGGTGACTGCTGTTCTTACCCTAAGAACACATTTTTATATTTCTTTGCACTTATTCATAGGATGCCACAACTGAAAGTAATCATGAAGAACATCTCATCTGACCAATATCTCAAGAAATCTCTCCTTACAACAATTGTTATTCTTCATTTTTTTTCAGTCATTTCCGACTCTTTGAAGCTCCATTTGGGGTTTTCTTGGCAAAGGTTCTAGGGTAGTTTTCCATTTACTTTTCCAGCAATATACTTGACAGTAATCAAAGGAAACTCATTGTCCTCTAGGGTTACCCATTTCATGTTTATACTGTTCTATCCCTTAGAGCACCTAGCACAGTGCTTGGCACATAGTTCCCGCTCAACAGTCTGTTGAATTGAATTAAATGAACTTAAGGGCCAAAAGATAAAAATCAGTTAAGTAGTAGGAAAATCTTTAAAAAATAACACAACTTGGGTTGCAATGGGAACATTATTGAAATAGGATGTAACATAGAGGAGGATAGAATGTGGAAACTCCATTCTCAGAAATACAATTCAATGAATTCAATTCAATAAACATTTAGTAATGGAAGGAAGGAAAGGAAATAAACATTTATTAAGTATCTACTATGTGCTAGCCACTGTACTAAATACTTTACTAATATCTCATTTAATCCCCACAATAGTCTGGAGTGATAGGTAAAATTATTATCTTCATTTTACAATTGAGAAAAATGAAGTAGATAGAGGCCAACTAACTTGCCTAGTCTAAGACTGGATTTGAACTTAGATTTTCTTTACTCCAGACTCAGCACTATCCACTGTGTGCCATCTGGCTGCCCTAACCATTTAAGAAATATAGCTGAGAGTGCCTGTTAGAATGTGGCTGGTCTGTGTTTATATTTCCTATGTTTGAAAAAAAGAGAGTCTGACCATGAATGATAGAGGAACAGTGAAGTTTTACCATCAAGCATAAACCTTCTTAGGGTTCTCACTTTCTTGTGATTATTGGGATGGAGTTGAAAATCAGATAAAGGAGATTTATAAGGGGAAAAAAAGTGATTGCTCCCCCTTTACCTAAAAGTAAGTGGGATCAGTGGGGAGGATTTTCTCATTAAGGAGCTTTGTCCTCTACTCCCCATGAGAATTAAGGAAACCAGACATCCTGGCTGCAAGAAGCTACAAAATCAACTGGTAGCCAGAGCAGAGATGTATCCACTAAAGTTTTCAACCTTCCACTCTGGATACAGACAGACTTGGACAATCTGTAATCATAAATGTTTGCAGAGATTTGAAACCAAAATGACTCTTAAGGGAAAGGGAATTAAACTGTATTCATTAGAAAAATGGAATATGATTATTTTCTGTCACTTTGCCATTCATTTCTGTCCTTGTTAAAAATAAATAAACGTCTATTGTTTCATGCTCACCCTACACCAGGATTGCTAGCATACTTAGAAACTGTGTGGTGTTGACTGAAATTAACTTCAGAAGTTCCCATATAGAACTGGATGGAGGAAAGGGGTGGGGCGTGATAGCAGAGTTGATTCATCATTAAGAAACCTCCTGATATGAATTTGGTTTGTACGTGCATAGAGATGTTTTGGAATATAGGGAAATATTTCCTGACAGAAGGAGAGAGTAAGGTAGATAGAAAAAGACTGACCCAACATATTAGGAATCTGGCAGCTACATTATTAATAAATATTAACATACTAGTTAATAAAGATTTGTTGAATTTGAGTTGTATACCTTTTAAAACCAGTTAGATAGCTTTCTTTCTTGGTGGTGGTGGTGAGTAAATGGGAGAATAGGACTTTTTTTTAAATTAACTGATTAATTTAGTATTTTATAGTTTATAATGGATTTCATTCATAACAATTACTCTTTCTGCTTAAGGCAGAAAGAACAGGCAAGATCACCTCTCATGGCCCCTTCTAATTCACTGCCTACTGGATGTTTCTTCCCTAAGAAACAAAGAGTCAAATATGTACACAATTATCACATGATCCTTACTGTGAAGACAGCCCAAAGAAAATTAATTAGAAACAGAGGGACAATCATTATGACTCTGTCTCTCCATTCAGACTCCTCTTCTATGAATCTATCAGTAACTAACACAAGGAAGTTCAAGGCCTATTTCTCAACCAAACAACATGGGAATGTTCCCAGGGGCTCCTGCAGGAATTTTTATAGAAGTCACAGATAATGGCATTATTACAAAACTGACAATAACATCTTCCGAAACTTTAGTATCATGAGCTTAAGAATTGTTAAATTATAATCTAGGGTACAATTTTGCTCCTAATTTAAAAATCTTACAATAGATTCAAACTTACACTGACCTTTTCAATCTGAACATGTCTTATAGTTTTTTATGACAAATACGTTATTTCAACTAAGGCTTTAATGATTTCCATCAAGAGGATTAAAGGAAGGCCAATGGAAGTCAAATGTAAATGGATACGTATTTCATAGCCTCGCCATGAGGACAGCCGACCCTTGTATTTTCCTTCTTGTTGCATCTGGCAAATCCATCAGCCCAGAGTTAAGTCTTGGGGCAGCGAAGGGAAGTAAAATATTAGAACTGTACTGCATCTCCTTTATCGCCCAACGTGCTTTTCTGCACTAACGCATTTTGAGAGGAATGGCTTCTTGCTTTGATAGTTCCATAGAACTGCCTGCTGAATGCCAAAGTTCACCATTTTCAGAGGTATCTAGGCACACAGTTCACAGACCTAACCTCTATTTGCATTTGAGAGATTCTGTAACCCTTATTTCAGTATTTATACTTAAATTTATTGTTGAATTTTCCAGTCAACACTGTTCTACTCTACACTCTTTCCTGGAGATGAATTAACTGTGATAATATATTGAGAATATTAGTATGTCATTTGGGTCATTCTTTTTCTAGGATAGTTAAAGCATCTTCTTCATCATCATTATCATCATCATCATCATCACTGAATCTGTGGTTTCATTGGTGTCAGAGGTGTCAAACTTATAGCAAGCCATAAAACTCCCCAGTGTGTCCTGAACTAGATTAAAATGTAATTAAGAAATGTCTAGCAAAATAAATACAAATATAATACAACATAGATAATATTAATTTGAGGTTTTCTAAGTCAAAATGCTATGCTCAGGGATCCTTATATACAGTTTAGTAGCCTTCTTTTCTATTGAGTTTAAGATCACTGGTATAGGACATTCCTGATGAGGAAAAGTTCCCTAAGACAGATCTGAAACTGTTCTTTCACTTATGCTCACAAAGTATTGCCTGTGCCATTAACAGGTTGAGAAATTTGTCCATCTGGAATGTTCTAGAGGCAAGGCTTGAATCTAGGCTGTCCTTACTTTAAAGACTTTATCCACTATGCATACTACCTCATGGTTCAGAGGAAAATCAGCTGGCTAAACTCACTAGTCAGGAGGGGAAAATAAACATTATCTTGCAGGAACCAGGAATTCCACTAAAAGGCCACTTAGTTTCTCATATGATTTCATGAATTTCCTTATCTACTGATGAAAATACTGTATTGGAAGAACTTTTCTGCCCAGGAGGGAGATCGGTCTGAAATTCTTTGTGTCCTTTAAGTTAATGAATGTTCATAGATGGAATTAGGGAACTTTCGGTACCTAAGATATCTCTAAGATAATTTAGTATACTCTATAGAATGGGTAGAATGGGTATAGAATGGAATGGGTGTAGAATACCATGAAGGCAAGTAATAATAAATGAAGCTGAAAGGAAATAGCGTGGGACTCCTTGAAGAATAACAACAGAAGTTAATATTTTATTTTGTAGGCATCTAAGAGGAACTAGATCCAAGCAGTAATCTAAGAAGATTGCTTAGGCAATTGTAGGGAGGATATGTTAGTCAGAGGATGTAATGAAAGGTACAAAGATCATTTAGAGAACTCTTACAATAGTCTAAGTGAGAAGATATGATAACCTGAACTAAGACAGTTTTAGTGGGAGTAGAAAGATGCAGGAGATACTGTCTCAGTAGGATTGCTAGGACTTGTAATGTGTGTAGGAAATGAGAGAGAATAAAAAGTCAAAGAAGACTGTGAAATTACAAAATTAAATGATGAGGAAGAAAGATGTATCAACAGGATGTATGAATACAAGAAAACCTAGGTTGCCTAATAGGGACTACAGTGGGACATACATAGGTGAATACATAGATACATATATGTATGTATGTATACATACATACATATATATATAAGAATTTTCTTTAATTAGTAGTTTTAAAATCCAAAATCCATTCAATCAGAAATCAAAAAAAATTGAATAGATTAGGTTACACTATTACACAGGCAGTGGTAATTGTTATAGCAACTTGGTGGACAAAAAACCTTTAACTCATTAATAGGTACTACACACAGATATACATAAAAGTCCCTTTTTCCCTTTGGCCATATTCCAAGGGCCTGCATGCTGTGTTTATGATGCCATTTTATATTTTATGTGTTTTCATTAAAGTTTTAATTTTCATATTTGCTTCCTTAGGCAATGTGATGAAGGGCAGGACTTTAAACTTTGGATACATATACTAATTATATTAAGTAAAACTATTAAAGGCCATGTAGCCACTAGCCTTAAATCAATACCCTATAGTCCTTCAGTATACTCCACATTTCTAGTATGTTTTATTTATTGTGGAGAATGCAGGTTTAGGATCTATGCACTACACCCTGGCCATCTGTTAGATTAACATACATATGTGCAGACTGTCATTCTTCAGATGAAGGATTCTTAATATGATGAAGTGATGGAATCCGTTACAGAATTTTCTGAAACATTTACCCATCTCACAATCTTTAAAAAAAAGAAAAAGGGAAGCAAAATTGATTTTGAGAAAGTGTGGCATAAAAGATAGCAAACTGGTCTTGGAGTCAGGAAGACCTCGTTTCATGCCCTACTTCTGCTGCCACATGTTGGCTGGGTGACACCAGGTAGCTATTTAAACTCTTAGTGCCCTAAGGCAATGGCCTAAGACCATAAGTTAAAGAGAAGAAGGCTTTATGAATTATTAGAGAAAGATCCTCATTGGGAGCTCCCTATTAAAAAAAAAAAACTACAAGTCTGCTATCTCTCTCTGTATACATACACACATATGTATATAGTAGCCCTTGAGATATTATGAATTAAGTATAAATATAACCTAATAAGAGCACTGTGTGGTGTAGTGGATAGAGTGTTGGGCCGGGAGTCAGAAAAACTAATCTTTCTCAGTTCAAATCCAACCTCAAACACTTACTAGCTGTGAGACCCTGGGTAAGCCACTTAGCCCTGTTTGCCTCAATTTCCTCATCTGTAAAATGAGCTGAAGAAAAAAAATCACAAAAACCTCCAGTATCTTGGCTAAGAAAACTCCAAATAGGGTCACAAAGAGACAGGCATGATTGAAAATAGCCAAACAAAAAATTATCTAATAAATTCAGTAGAATTATTAGGTACTTACTTTTTACAAGATAATGCTAAGTATTGAGAATACAAAGATATTTTTTTTAAATCCTGCTTTCAAGGAAGTTTTATTTTGTTAAATAGATACAATATGTAAAACAGGTATCTCCACAATAATTTGAGAATAGAGAAAGCTGTATTGAAAACTTAGCTTGCTAACGACTATAAATTAGGACTTTCCCTTTAATTAAGCAAAATTTGAGAGACTCCCCTAATTATTCGAAGAAACATCTCTCTAGCACTAGCTGAATTAGACAGGAGTATGTTCAACTAAGGCTAGCTATGTGGAAGAATTCTGACAAGTGAGCCGAAGATGCCAATGGTGTCTATAAGAACTGCTAAAAGTGAGAATGGTATGGAAAGGTAGGTTCCAGTGAGAAATGTCAGAAGAATTTTGGAATCTGAATGAAAATTGAGGAAAAACTTCCCTGGCAAAGATGGCCCCTGAATAAAACAGCTGCATCCCAAACCAAAATCTTTCATTACATAGAAAAGTAAATGCTGCTGAGTAAATAAAGCTATGCCAACTGTCAAGAATCCCATCACAAAGAAAGAACCCATTTATAGCAAACCTATCAAATTCTAATGGGTCTCCTCCATGCAAAGATTTTTTCTTCTGTCTTTGAGATCTTGTAAAAATTGACATGCAGATAGAATGAAAATCTCATTACTCTAAAATAGGACTTTGAAAGGCTCTATCCAGCTTCCTTTCTCCTTATGAGTTCTAAGGTAAGGGTAAGATTCCCATTTTTTCATGAAGGGATATAACAAAATCTACCTAATGAGGCCACTGCAACAGAAAGTTAGTATGCCAGCACATACACACACACACACACACACACACACACACACACACACACACACCACATATTGTGCTCTGCTTTGCCAATACATGCACCATAACTTTTACCAGCAGGGTATCATTATCCTGTGACAGAATTCTGTTCCTTTGCTATATTTGCTCCCAATGAAAAGTCATATTATGCAAATGTGAACCAAATAGTTTTCCTTTCCAGTTCCTGCTGGTCATTCTGCGGGAATGGGAAAAGAAATACTGGTTTCTTGTATGCCAAGTAAATATTCAGGAAACTTAGGGATTGGAAAAATGAGATCAAATATAATATAGGACTAAATTCAGAATTTACCCAGCATGTGAAATAAAAGGCAATTAGGAGTCCCTTTCTACCCCCAATTCTCTTTTGAAAATTAAGATTCTGAGATAATCTCAGCTGATTGGCCTCCTACCAAAGATGGGCTAGCCACACTGGGGGCCAGAAGTTACAGGATTGCTCATGGAATTAAATGAACATATCCAGGATATATGTGTATCAGCACATTAGGTACTCAGATTAGGAGATTTGCTGACATACTCTTTGACCTAATGACACTGGCCTCCTGGATGTTCCACCAACAAGGCACTGTATCTCTTAGTTTTGGGCATTTTCTCTGGCTCTCCACTATGCTTGGAGGGTTCTTTCTCCTCCACTCCAATTATTGACAACCCTGGCTTCCTGTAAGTCCTGACTAAAATTCCATCTTCTAAGAAAGTTTTCACCAAGCCTTCTCAATGCCTTACCTCTATTGATTACTTCCTATTTACCCTTTGTGTAGCTACTATCCTATTATGTGCCTATTAAGTTCTTTGAGAGGAGGACCTATCTTTTGTCTCTTTTTGTATCCCCAGTGCTTATCACAGTGCCTTTCACATAATAAATGCTTAATAAATGTTTATTGATTGACAGTCAAGAAGAAAAGAGAAAGGAACAGACTTGCACTCATCACTGGTTTCATGTAATTCTAAGAATTAAAGGGCTCTATGTAGCTCGGGCAGTGTGCCTTGTGCCATATTTTGCAGAAGGTTATATATTCTTCTAAGAATTTATAAGCTCATAACATAATGCAGAAGAGAGTTTTAGAAAGGCTTCCAATTCAGATTCCCAGATATGGGACTTCATTTAATCCATATGAACCTTTTATATGCACCCTGAAAGAGGAGCTGACAGATGATGAACTATAGTATGGAGTAAATTTTTTTTCAAAAGTAAAAACAAAAGCAAAAATTTAAATGAGTGTGGCATTTGACATATAATGAGTGTGTTCTCTTCCTCTCTTTGTTTATACACACATATATACACACACTACATATATGTATGTATATATGTATATATTCTAACAAAGAATGAATGAGTAAATGAGCACTAGCCTGGGAAACAGAGGACTTGGGTTTTAGCAGCTACTAATCAACTATATAACTTTGGACAAACCACTTAATACCCCTCTATTTTTTAACTTATAAAATTTAGTATTAGACATAGAGTCAGAATACTTCAGTTCAAATTCTGCCTTGGACACCTACTATGTGCTAGTGATGTAACCCCTCTGGGTCTCAGTTTTCTTTATCTATAAAATGGAGATAGTAATAATTTTACTTCTTACCTTACAGGGTTACTTTTTAGAAAACCCTTTATACCAGTAAGTAAAAAAAAAAAATTTTTACATAATGTGAGTCAATGTCTTCTGATTTATCATTATACAGAATCAGAGATTGAAATTAGAATATGTGATCTGAATGTATTATTATTATTATTATTAAAATTACTACAACTAGTTGTCATAAGTACTTTATATTCATTATCTCATTTGATGCTAACGACATCTTGAGATAGGTAGGGAAGATGTTATCATTCCTTTTTTACAGCTAAGGAACCTAAGGCATGCAAAGGTTAACTACTTGGCACAGGTACCAAAATTAAGTTAGTAGAGCCTGAATTCAAACCCTGGTCTTCTGAAAGCTAAGCTAGGGCACTTTTCACGACCCTACACAGTATCACAAGTTTGAGGCCTTGTCCAAAATTCAGCTACCTATGTGACAAGTCTAAAAATCAGTTATATACATTTAGCTTTATTGTCTGTGGAATTACACAATCACGGAAGTATGGGATTCTCCGTTCCAGAGCCCAGAGCATATTGGCTTCATGAGAGTACACAAGAGAACGACTTCAATACAGTCTGCTCAGTCTGGCCCATTTGATGCCACTACTAGAGTTGATACTCTGAGAACTTTCTGTATTTTTGTGCATTCTGAGAAAAGAGAGTTATGAGAATAGTCCAGGAACACTAAATATCATCTCCATTAAAAGTTATTCCTTGCAGACCCATCCAGTACTGTCAATTGGTCTACAACAAGCAGCAAGTGCAATTTGAGTTGTGTCCTCTACCAAACAAAAGTTGACCCTGGTTGTGAAGAAAAAACATTTGGTTCTCTATCAGAGACTTAGGACACTAAGTAGCAACAAATGGGAATGTGTCATATACTAATCATGGAATTAAGATTGCAAATGGGCCACTGTAATGGCATATTCCTTTTTCTGATCTGTTGGTCTCATCTATGTGGTCTCTATGTGGTCTATATGGTCTCATCTCTGATCTATACTCTTTAGAAGGTTTGAATAAAAACTCAGACAAAAGCTCGCTATGGGTTTACACAGAAAGAGAATATCACCTCTTTCTGTGCCTTTGCACTTTTGGTCAGATTTCCTAGACAGACTCAGTTGATAGACACAACTGGGATAAAGGGTGGTGGGTTTGAATGGAACTGTTTTAGATGACATGGGCTTATCTCTAATGGAGAGATTCTGCACTTGAATCAGATGGGAGCCCAGATACAGAGAGTGCCAAAGGGGTGTGATATGGGGGGGTTCCTCAACCAGTCACAGAGGATTTGTTCGATAAAAAATAAAAACAGGATGAGAAAGTTCATCTATAGTTAAGAAACACAGGGCTGGTGATGTTGCTTATGGGCTAAGTAGAGCAGAGAAAATGTTTGAGGACCATTAATCTTTCTCAAAATATTCTCATTTCCTTGTTTCCTGCTTCAATACCAATAACCCAAGAAACTGTTCCTGGACAGTGGATGGAGAGAGATGGTTACTGCAGGATGCATAATGAATGACAAAGTCCCAATAAAATCAAATTGGACTCTAGAGAGATATGGGATGAAACTGTGCTATAATACACCACACATTTCCCAGTTAGGAGGCAGCAAAAGCTGATAGATAAAGCATTCCAACTGTGTCATAGTCCCATCAGAACATTAGCCAAAGAGAATCAGGATAAATAAACCTAGGACACCAGGGGTGATTTGTTAATCAGCTGTGGGTATAATTGCGGCTTCTGTTTCATTTATTACAATTAATTGGTTTTCTTTTGTACTTATGCCCTGAGGTGAATTTTTAATTGTGAAGGGGAATGATTTTATGAATCTAATAAACAGGCAAAGTAGATCCAGTGAACTTGGAAGATCACTTCTTACTCTTCTCTCTTTTGAGGTTAGTTGCTTGTCTTTCAGAGACATGAGAATGACAGTTGTTTGGGATATCATCCATAAGAGGCAAGGAGGGAAACGGGGGTCCTGTGAATCACCATAAAACGTTATTATAATTACTTCACTATAATATGGTTTCGCAATGCTACAAATCAATCTATGTCTCTAATGTATTTGACAGTTTTCAAACCATAAAGGACTCCTTCAATAACTTTTACTTACCCTATGCCCTGTTCTTAGATTCCCCCCCACTTCCATGAGCTATTATACAGAAAAACAATAAAATTTGAAGCTTTTAAAAGATCTGTGGATTCAGACATGGAGCAAGGAGAGAAACTATGAAAATTAAGAGTCAACACGAATAAATCATTCATTTTCTGCTAGAGTTGTAGTTTCTTCCCTAACTTCCAGAAAAGTATTACAGTATTTGGCTGAGAATATCATGAATTAATAGGCAAAGCAGGCAGGCATCCCCAACCTTTGAAAAAGAAAAAGGGATATTACAGTAGGCCTTTGGGGAGTTACTCCCATAAAGCTTGTGTATATGAAGACCCTTGGAGGAGGAGCCTGGGATGTATTGTTATTCTCTCATAGGAGTCAGGACTGGATCTCAGAGACTTATGAGGGTCTAACAGTCTACTTAGTCTACTCAGGGGAGTCATCTGCCCTGGTAATAGTAATAAAGGCTGCAGCTCTCTCTTCTCATCAATTCTATCATCAGTAGGTTAGAAAAAAGACAAGAAGCACACTCAGCACAAAAGAAGGAACAGATGTAGTCATAAATCTGTTTTTTAAATCTCTGGCCTGCCTAGAGAGAGGGTGATACCAAAGGCAACCTGGGCTTCCTAATTAACTTGTGCCCTTGAGGTCATAAACTCTGGGTCTACTATGTCAAGAATTAATTTCTTAGAATTTTACAAGCCTAGAGTCTAGGTCCTGGGCTTTCCTTCCTCCTCACTTATTCCCAAGTCCTTCCTTTAACAACTCAAGCACTTCTAAAGGGTTTGGGGCTAACAGAAATTATACCCTAATGTCAATTTGATAAGAGTACTATCCTAGTATAGCCAGTTAAAAAACTGACTCCACTTAGAAAATGGGAATTTTGCTGAAAGAAAAGGAAGTATTTAATGAAGAAATTTAAGAAAAGGAAGCATTTAATTTGTGAATATGCTTTATCCCAGTTCCCTTCCATATCAAAGCAGGAAAACTCTCCTGGTGATAGGAAGCATAGGGAACCATGAATGTAGTGGAAATTGGGGAAAGAGAGGCACAAAGAAGCTGGAGAGAGGTGGGAAAATGGAGATGGAAGGAGCTAACAACAAACAATCTATTTGGAAACTTTATCTTAGACCAGCTGCACCAGGAAAGGTAAACTCTTTCTTCTCTTTTGCATTCTTTTTCTGTATGGCACAACCCTCTGCCGAAGTTAGTCCAGTACCAGCAAGAGAAAGTGTTAAATGGAGTGGACTCAGAAACCTAATGGCAATTTTCAGTATTATTTCTATGATGAAAACTGCATTGTAAGTTCTAAACAACAGATAGTTTGGGGAAGGTCTTTGGCAGTGTACCATGAATTTCTGAAAGAGGTCATGTGGCTTAGTGGGAAAAGCACTGCCTTAGGAAATAGTCATGATGACAAACCTTTAACTGGCACGTTAACATTTGCAGTGCACTTTACAGATACTAGTTCATTGGGTCCCAAGACACTTGAGTTCATGGTCCTGCCCTATCACGTACTGCCAGATAAGTCCATATGAATAGAAAAATACATATAAATTCATATTTGCCAAGTAAACTTTTTACCTTACCTGCCAAAAGTGCAGGAACCTGGACAGTAAATCTCTTGAAGTCCTAGGATAATACATTTTTGTTGAAATGAATTGATTAAATGTCCTGACAACACTGCTATCCTCGATCCTATTGTCCAATGCTTGGCACAGCTTAGAGAATAGGGAATGCTCAGGAAATGTTATTCTGATAATAGACCAATTTCCCTAGAATGCCATGGTTACTATCCTTAGGTCCCTTTCTTCTAGAAATGAATGCAAATGTCCCAGACGTGATGGCTCTGTCAGACAGTATTGGGAAATGAGTGTGGTTCTGTGAGTAGAATGACTTGCTTTTGGCAAGGTAAGTGGAAGGTCTGACATGTTAACCTCAAACAAAGATGATAGTTAATAATTGATTCATGTAAGCATTATTCTGGTGATATGTTATTAATTTTTCAGTATAAATAACCCAGTCTGTGGTCTTTCATCCTTTTTGATTGTTAAAGAAAGAAAGAAATCTAGCCATTTACCTTCACTGCTGATAACTTTGTATTTTATCAGAGGAAGTCATGTGGATTTGTGTGTGTGTGTGTGTGTGTGTGTGTATGTGTAGGTTTATAATAACCACATAGTCAGGAAGGAAAAAGTAGACTAAATTGTATTTGAGAATTTTTACAATGTTTTTAAAGTTTTTCCCCAAAACAAGAGCCTGCAGTTTCCTTCTGGGATGAATGCTGTGTGGCTTCATTGTGGGTTAGTACCCCAGGAACAATTAGAAGTTGAGAGTCATCCAAAGGGTAGTGAAGAGACACATATTGGGTGTGTACAGTCTGTAACATACCATCAATGTAACAACAGAAGCCTCATAAAGGAGTTGATCAGAAATGAATGGGTCAGTTGAGTAGATAAGAGATGTCAAAATATAATCCATTGCATTGCAGTCACAACACTAGTCAGTGTGGCCCTAATCAGACTAAAGTGTAATTGGGAAATAGCTAACAAAATAAATAAAAATATAATAGAACACAGATAATGTTAATATGTGGTTTTTCAAGTCTACATGTGACCTCAGGTAACCTTAATTTTGGTTAGTGGTCCTTTTTTCTATTCGAGTTTTGCACCACTGGTGTAGGGAGATGGATAGATAGCTCATGCTCCACTGACATTCAAGAGATTTAGAGGGAGGTCATCAGCACTTCTTGGGGAGGATTGGAGTCAGAGGAAGATGGTTCAAATCTCATTTCTGGCACTTATTGCTTGTAGGACTGGGCTTCAGACTTTTCATCTATACAATTAGGCAGTTTAATTACATGACTTCTAACGTCCCTTTTAGTTCTAGATCTTTGATTTAACAAGAGCTGTTATAAACAGGAGGACCATCCATGGGCATGCTGGGGTTGGCTGTATCATTGCTGTGGGTGGAATAGTAGCTATATCAATCAGATCACAGATCCATTAAAGTATTACATAGTCATTATCTCTCTAAGTGATATAAAGCATCAATAAGATAGAGAGTTCATGGACATAGAAAAATTCTTTGTAATAACCCCTCTCCCTCACCATCCTCTCCATGTAGGTCAGTACCTTCCTTGTAACCTACAATCTTAGAAACTTCTTGAGAACACAGACTGATCAAGTGATTTACTCAGGGTTATCCAGCCAGTATGTGTCAGAGCTGAAAGTTGAACACAGGTCTTCTTGACTTCTAGGTCAACTCCATATTTACTACACCATTCTTGCCAAACAATCAAGCCTTGCCTCATAAGGTCTTGGATGCTTCTTTTTATCTACTGATCCTGAACATTAGTTAGGAATTCATATTGGGAGGAAATATAAATACAAATAAAATCTGGATTAGTTTAGAGCCTGTGGTTGCTGGAAGAGGAGTTAATTGGCATACTCCTTCTGTCATTTTTGATCACAGCTCTCTTTCTTTGACTGTTAGTAACTTTAACTTTCAGATGCACCCTCCTTGTCATCAATCCTAATTGTCTCTCTCAGTTTCACTTCCCAACCACTGGACGTTGTACCTCCCAAAAGCTCTGGTTGCTTTTGTTCTTAGATTTACATGAATTGCTATTTATCACAGATTATTCTTATCTTCTTGGTTCCCCTTATAATCTGCACACCTATTCCTCCCACTAGAAATTAGTGTCTTCCAACTGACAGCTAGGAATCCACATCTATAAATATCAGTGCTAGTAAAGCACAACAATATTATTATCTAGAGACAGAGTAAATGACACTAGCTAAATAAGATGTCTGCTCTTTCAGGGAGTGCATTTCATATAAAGAATCAGAATATTTCATAGTTTTTAATATTAGGCAGTACTAACTAATTATTAATTATCAAATGATCAACAATAATAGCTAACATTTACATAGCACTTACCGTGTGCCAGGCGCTCTGCTAAATGCTTTACCATTATCATCTTATTTGAGTTTTACAACAACTCTGGGAGGTAGGTACTAGTATTTTACAGATAAGGAAACTGAGGCAAATGGTGATTTAAGTGACATATCCAGGATCACACAGCTAGTAAGTGTCAGAACTCAGCTCTTCCTGAAACCAGGCCCTAACACTCTATTCACTACGTCCCACCTAACTGCCTATTTCATTTTTATTTTACTACGAAAACAAGGTGACCATATCATTCCTCCACCCTACACTCAATAAAATACAGTGGTTCTTATAATCTCTATGATCAATGTAAAATACTCTGCTTGGTATACAAAGACTTTTCTGACCTTTCCAATCTTCCTATATCTTACATTCTCTTGGTACTCTGATGTATTGAAACCAAATTGCCATTTCTTGCGCAAAACACTTCATCTCTAGTCTCCATGAAGTTTCACTGGCTGTCTCCCATGCCTGAAATGCTCCCCTCTCCATCTTTGTTTCCTGGTTTCATTGACTTCCTTCATGTCCCAGCTAAAATCCTACCTTCAATTCCTGATCCCTTTTAAGTCTAGTCTTCTCTCTACTGATTATTTCCAAGGCATTCTGTGTACAGCTTATTTGTACATAATCATTTGCTTGTTGTTTCCCCAATAGACTGCGAGCTCCTCAAGAACAAGCACTGTTTTTGCCTTTCTTCGTATCCCCAGGGCTTAGCACAGTGCCTGGTACATGGCAGATGCTTAAAAATGTTTATTGACTGACTCTTTGCTATAGAATGAAATTTGGTATAAAAAAGATCTTGAGTCATAGCAATAGGACTTAATTACTATAGAAACAATCCTTATTCTATATGCAATATGTTAGATGGAATACTCAAAACTGAGAGAGATCCCAGAGGCCAGCTCATACAATCCCTTTATCTTGCAGGAGGAAACTGGGACCAAAAAAGTTAAATGATTTGCCCAAGGTCACACAGGTAATAAGTGATGGTTAGGATCTGAACCCAAGTCTCTGACTTTAAATCTTCCACTCTATTCACTGTATACCATCCTTTCTCTCTTAACATAACTTAGATGTATATGTATATAAACATTATGGATTTGTATGTGTGAACATTATGTGTGTTGTGTGTATGAGTACGAGGGTAGGTGGAAACTGGGGGTGAAAGGCATGAAAAAACATGAGAGAGAGAGACAGAGAGAGACAGAGACAGAGAGAAAGGGTGAAAAAGGTAAATGAAAGACAAGCAACAATAAGGTTGACCAGTATGGACATTTTATTGAGGGTTAATTATACCAGGAGATGGGAAGCTCTTTTTTTTCTCCTTTTTATTCTCCTCGATTTTTGCCTTGTGTGATTCTTTCCTTTAGGACTATATCACATACAGTTATACAAAATCACAATTTAAAGCAATCTCTGAAAAATTCACATTTGCTATTACAGATGATTTTGAGAAACAATGTTGCATAGTGAATAATGTAAACCTTAGACTAAGGAAGACCCAGCTTCAAGGTTTCACCTTTGAAACATTCTGGTTGTGTGACCCTGGAAAAAGTCACTTAACATTTCCATATCCTAGATAACTCTCTAAAACTATAAATTGCAGAAGAAAGGGAAGCTCTTAATCCTGGCATTGCCTAAAGCAACAAAATCACAGATCCAGTCCCTCTCTGTTAGTCTTCAAGCATGGAGACAACAGATGACCTCTTCTTGGGGTTGTTATAAACGGAATTCATGCTTTAGGTAGAGGTTGGATTGATGAACTTGGATGTCTCTTCTAACTCTAAATTTCTATGACCAGAAATGTTCTATGACTTATCTAGGAGATATTTTTAGAAAACAATTTCCACCTGGTGATTTCCTGAACTCTAAATATAGCTGTGAGGTAGGAAGAAAGGACACTGAAAAAAGCCTATCTCTCTCTCTCTTTTTTTTTTTTTGATTAAGCAAGAAGGCTATGTTGTGTGGAGGAAAGAGATCTGGATTAAAACCCTGACCTTGTTATTTAATATCTTTGTGACCTTGGTCAAAATACTTACCCTACTGAGCCTCAGTTTCTTTATATGTAAAGTCTAAAGCCTTCTATTTCCTCATTGGTGAAATAACGGGGTTAAACTAGATGATCTCTAATTTGCTTTTTAGCTCTAAATCCTGTAAAATTTGTCAGAAGCAACTGCTTCTTAAATGACACAATAGAGTCAAAATTGGTAACCGAGGTTTAAAAGTTAATTTTAAGGATTTATTACACTACCAGCCTTCACATTTAGCAGCTGTCAATTTGTTACAGACAACTGTAATAAAAATCAGCAAAACCTGAAATCTTCCCCTGCCAAAGAGACAGCTGTTTGTGAGGTGTTTTTCTTCTTTTTATAAACCAGCCTGTCTTTCATAAAGATTACATTTTTATTTAGGGGGAAACTTCACACATCAGTAAGGAACTCTTTCTACACTTAGACAACAGGAGCATATGAAAAACTGTATTTTTTGCTCCTATCTTTTAACTGTATTAGTTTGGGGGAATCAAAATAAAGATGATTGATTATATACATACATATATGTGTGTGTGTATACACACACATATGTCTATACCCACACACTTCTTAGAATCATGGTTTTCTATCAGATTAAATATAGGGTTGGGAAGGGGGATGGGACTTGGAGACATAGCAACACTATGTGCTTTCTAATTTCTGTGCTGGTTCAATGATAGAGTCAAATTTTCAAGACCTTAAATTACAGCAAGTGCATTTGTAATTGGGTAATTAAGTTTGTGTAGGCATTTCCTGCTGAATGCCCTTTTATGCATGGTGGATTATAACATGGCTATTATAGTGAATCTTTAACAAAATGGATAGGAAGAGGTTGTTTTTTTTTTTGGGGGGGGTCTTTTTTTTAGTATTGTTAGGTAACTTTCTTAAGCACACATATGTGACATGATAGATTTCCTTTAAACTATCCTATAAGCCCTAGTCCTGTGAGATATGATTTAGTACAGACCACTAGAAAGGAGCTGTCTACTTTCCTATCACTTACATTGTCATTCTTTGATTGAGATCATTCTCTTAGGGTCTTCAGATTACTAAAATGTCCACATTCTTACCTTAAAGTTTTTTTAAATAATAATTTTCAAATGGAAATGAAGGTGTCAGCAAACAAAGCTATCTCCATTGCTAGGTCTTTCAATGATTATTTTATTACTTCTACATATGCTTGAAAAATGCCCTGTAGGGGAAGACTCTTTAAAACGGTGTTTTGCTCTGCCAAATGAAATTCTTCAAAAACTAAAGAAAAAGTCACCCAAAGTCAATGAAGAAATGTGGGGTAGGTGTAAGAAAAAGGTTAATTAAAACATAAAATATTTTTAAAAATAATTAAAATTATTTAAATTATTGAAAATATAAAATATTTTTAAAAATAATTAAAATTATTAAAAATAAAAAATTATACAGGAGACACAGCATAAAGGATGTCATTACAGTGGCCTGAAAAAGTGGGTGAGTCATACAACAAATGAGAGAAGTAACTAATGGATCACCAACATCCTCCACTGGCATCCTTGAAATGTTGAGAGACCTGGAATTGGATAGGCACCCTATGTATATGTGTAGTGCTAGGAGGACACAGACAAAAGGAAAATGGGACAGACAGGCATGGGTAGATTGTGATTTACATTACTGAAGGGAATACTCAGTAGAACAGTGGTTATTAACCTAGGATCTATGAACTTCCTTTTAAAAAATATTTTTGATAACTATTTCAATATAGCTAGTTTCTTTTGCAATCTTACGTATTTTATTTTATGCATTGAAAAACATTATTCTAAGAAGAGATTCACAGGTTTCACTATTGTTTTATCTCCCTTATTAGACTAGAAGTTCCTAGAGGACATAGATGTGACGCATACTTCTTTGTCTTTCCAAGAATGAGGCCGTCATAAATATTTGTTGGACGAATAAAGGCACCGTTTCCCACATTTAACCTTTGCAGAGAGCAAAGAAGTGGGGGAAGCTGAGCATTGACTACAGTGTTCTTCACCCTGACTTAATTCCTCTGTAAAGGCTGTTTCTGGTGATATCACAAGTGAGGGGGAAGGAGGGGAGAGAGGGCAGCACACTGTTTTTCTACTTCCCTGCCAAACAGCTGGGTTTGAGAATTACTCATTTCTGTGTGGGTTTTGTACATCCCCATTGTACTAAGACTCAGATTCACTAGCTTTGCTGACTTCAAGCACTTTGGGGCTGCCAGCAAAGAAAATGAAGCATTTAATTTTTTGGCCTTTGGCCTTCACAACCAACTTTGTATCAGTGACATAGCTTCTCTTATTATAGCCCCCACATTATAATATTTCAGCAATAGTTCTCACTATTCTGATTGTTTATGCATTGTGGAAAGAGAGGGTATTTGTCCCATGTGCTTTATCCACTACTGGATTGTATGAGTTACTGTATTCTCTTTATTTCTCTATCATGGTCAATCTCTCTAATTTCGAATGCTTGGACCTAGCAAGAGCTAGGTAAGTTGACACAGTTGAAGGGTAGATTTTAATTCTCTTTATTTTTCTCATGGAAATTCTTTCTGGTTTCAAATACTTGGGCCTACAGTGAGTCAGATGTATGAACCCTGTTGAAGAGTAGATTTTAATTCTCCTAGTAAAGTCATAACCCCACTGCTGAGATCCCCAATATAATTTCATTTTATGAAAGTACTTTGAACAGAATGGTAACATAAACTTCACTCAAAAAAGTCAGAAGAGTCACAAGAACTCAAAAGTGCATTTAAATAGCTGTTGTAGTGTTAAATTCTGATCATTAAAACAGAATTCTTGCTAATAGGAATACTTTCAAGATGACCTGGTCATATGTGCATAGTTAAGGTTTTTATTTTGTTTTATTTTGAATCAAGTGTAATGAACAGTAGGTGGAAAACCACATATTCCTCCAGTATGTTAAAAGCAAAATGAATTCAAGAAAATAAAATGTTTTTAAAAAGAAATTTTAGAGTTGGACTTGTTCAAATAAAGTTGATAAAAACTAGTTGAAAAGAGCAAAATTGAATAAAATTGTAATGATAATAAATAATATAATCTGTATAATACTGAATATGACTGATTGCTTCACTAAATTAATTAGTAGCTTAACTGAACTGACCAAATCATCCTGTTCTTGCTAAGTTTCATCAGGCTTACCTTTTATTGAAGACCATCTCTAACTGCTGTTTCCATATATACTCAGAATCATCAGAAGTTAAAATGATCAACAATTCTCTTTTATGTTCTTACAGACCAGATTACTAGTGGCCATAAGTTTAAATGGTAGAGACCAAAGTAAAAAACTGAGAAAGGAATTCTTCATTTTTTGGAAACTACAAACGAAACAGTTCTGAAGAGGGAGGTGGGTGGACAGTGTGCCTTTCTGTAAAGCAGGGACTATTAGGAATCAATTTTCTTCTCAGGATGTCATGCATAATTCTTTGTGTTGCTGTTCAAAATTCAACTTTTCAGGCTTTACTTTTGTGATGGTTCAATCCAGGAATGTACTGGAGTCAGACTGCAGTGGCTTCCTATTAGTAAATTGCAAGGGTGAAAATTGAAACCTCAGAAATCAGTGAAAGTTACAAATCTGGGCTTGATTTATTGTTGTATTGATTGTTTTGATTTAGGAATGTGATAGAGAAACATTAATAATGCCAATTAAATTTAAAAGTTTATCTTGGGGTGAGCTTTGTTTGTCTGTTTGTTTGATGCCTGTGGCTATCAACACAGAAGAAAAAAATTTGTGTGTTGTTGAAATTATTTAACCCCATAAAGATAAGTACATGCTTAAATATTGTTTTTCATCATGAAAAGCCCCAATTTAAAAACTGAAGTTTAGTTTTTTAACAAATTTGCTTATACTTTGGAGAGTCTTGAAAAAAGATAATTCATAAAAATTATATTACCATGACATCAGGTAATCTTCACCTGTAAGGCAATGGTCAGGGGTGGGGAGCAGGGATGAGCTAGGCATAATGCTTTCCTATTCCTATTTCATTAAACTATCCTACATACATCATAAAAGATTCAAATTTTTTCAATAATGAAGTACACAAAGTTCTCAAGTTCTGTACTCTGTACTCTAATACTCTAGAAAATTGCCGAGTTAGTTCTTCCATGAAAACTGGTTAAAAAATGAGATTCTATGCTTTTGTTAATCTCCTAAATTTCAGGGGGAAACAATTATGTGACAAATATGCACTTTAAACATTTCTTGGAGTAAAATGTTGGAAAGCCTTCAAGTAACCTTGGTTGATAGCTGTTTAGAAGGTTAAAGCCAGCCTATGATTTCAAATGGAACTTCCAAAGCAAAAAAATATCAAACCAACCCCTAATCATTTCTATTTTAAAACAGAAAGGGTCAGTCAACAAAAGCCCGATTGATTAGGTTTCCAGTATTATGCCCTACTATGAATTCCTGGGTGAGAGCTACTCTGGCTACCCATGAAAAGGTTGTACAGTCAACAAACTTCCTTTTAAGATCACACAACACACACACCCATGGTTATCTGATAAAACTGATCCAACACACACACACACACATTCATTCATTCTTGTGCTCTCTCTGTCTCTCTCTCTCTCTGTCTCTCTGTCTCTCTCCTCTATTCAGGCTCATTGAGGGAAATGGGTAGAAACTTGACAGAGGAGCTTTGCAAAGGCTATTCACCTAGTAAGATTACCCTAAACATTGTCAAGTTCCAATTAACACTACTATGTGATTCCACCTCTAATCATCACAGACTTTACCTTCTATTCTTAAAAGCCAGAGAGGGGGAGGGAGGAAGGAGGAGGAATATTCTAAGCCAACTTCAAAATCATTAGCACTTTTAATTTTGAAATGCATTTCCAAAAATGCAAATGAAATTTTAAAAATTGGTAGTCTAGCTGAAACCTAGACAAAAATTTTTGTCTAATCTGCATAATTGTGTTGATTATATTATAGAAATTAATCCCACAGATCTGCAGAGTCAATATAATTCATCAGACGGAAAGGCTTTTAGGGTTACACTATTCCAACCTTTCAGTTACATTCAATTTTTAACAAGCATTTATTAAGTGCTTACTATGTGACAGACATTGTTCAGTTACCAGATACTGAATTTCGTCTTACCATAGGCAACTCTAGAAACAGAATTATTTAATTTTGAACCAGCAAGGGAACTTAGCAATCATTTAATGGAGTAGTTCTTAACCTTTTTCAAGGATGAGAACCCTCCTCATTAATGTCATAACATTTCACAGATCTCCAAAGTTCTCCTCACCAAGAGTAGGATAAAGTTAGTACATCCAGGCTTCATTAAGGATATCATGAGTGTGGCAAGAGACAAGAATGATAAAGTTTCCTTTTACTCCATCTTTTTCTCCTATCTCTCCCTTCATAATTCAAGGGTAACCTAAACGACTGGTGTTAGAGAAATGCTTGATACTCAGAGAAGTAAGGTGATGGTTATTACTGATAGTGATAAGGATAATGATAGGGAGTGGACCTGTGATTTTGGCTAGTCAGTTGGTCAACAAACATTTGTTAAGTGCACACCATGAGTCATGTATATTCTAATTGGGGACAGCCCATATAAATAAATAGATACAGATAAGATAAATACAAAGTAGATGTACAGCAATCATAGAGGCTCAGGCACTAGCAGCATGGGGGAAATGGGAAAGGCTCCCCCATAGTAGGTGGCATTTGCGTTGAGTCATGAAGGAAACAAGAGTCAAAGGGACAGAAGTAGAAGAGATTCTATTTCAAAGGGAACTTCTGGATGCAAAAAATCCCTCCATCAACATACGCTGACACCTTTTCTGCAATTTATAATCTTAGACAATTGTGTAGAACCTTGAGAGGTCAGGTGGCTGGCCCCATATGTGTCAGACAGGACTTAACCATATTTCTGGATCTAAGGGCATCTTCCTATTCATTATGCCATGCTACTCACTGCCCTTAATATCACTAGTGTCAAAGGTGGGATGTAAATACAGATTACCTCAATGCAAGTTCAATATTCCAGTCATTACCACATACAGTCTCTTCCCTAGCACACACAACTACATTGATTTTTCAAAACAGTAGAGCTGGTTATATACCCCATAGTAATATCAGAATGCCTATGCTATGTAAGTAAAAGTATATGCAGAGCATCCATTTTTATTTCTTCACATCTTCCATAAAGAAGAAAAATTAGAGGAGAAAGAATGCTCACTCCTTCAAAGTGTTAGAAAAAAAGGACCTTTCCACAAACAGATTTTTAGATAAAACTTGATTCCTAAGCTTCAAGAAAGCACTTATACTGCCCTTTTGGGGCTCCAACTCTACCAAGAAAAGTGAGTTTTAACCTGGAAAAAATATCAGTATTTGGCTGTACTTCATTTTCATTCATTAATGCACCAGATGAAAGGGGAAACATTCTATCTAACAAGTGACTTGTTAGTTGAAAGAAAAAGAGAGAATTCTAGCATGAAAAATACAGAGGTGCTCCAAAGTTGATGATTATATTAACAAAGCTTTTGAAGCATGAAACATATTATTGAAAACATTGATTATAGAATGTGCAGTAGTGTACTTAAAACATTTAAATTTGCCTGTAAAATTGCTGTAAGTTCATCCTGAATTACTATGTTACACCCTACAATAGCAATTCCTTCACATGTACCTGAAATTTTGTTTTTACTGATTTTTCTTCTAATCAATCAACATTCCATGTGTGTTGAAGCTTAAAAATTAAAATTATAAGAAAGAGTAGTTACATAAGGTGACAATTTTAAAAGGGAACATAGGACTATTTATTTAATTACTAAGACCAGATTCCCTATTCTTTGTCTTTAGGGCTTTCTGACACTGCTTTTCTATTTCTTTCCCATGGTATCTAACACTGAAGAGGACATTGAAAAGTCCTGCCTGAATTTTTTTAAAAAAGGCAGGATTTATTACATATCTATTAAGGGTCCAAGGTAGGACCTGAATCTGAGTTTTCTTGATTCCAAATCCAACATTCTCTGCATTATGTAATACTCCTTCTATTTCAAAGATGAAACTGATTGAAAAATAATTACCATTCCAGTACCTATGCTTATTCTTCCCAATGTTAGGATCACAAAATCTTAATTTTGGAAAAAACCCTGGAAATTTTTGAGTCTCATCATTAAGTCCCTACCACCATCTTCTCTATAACTCTTTAGTATGGTGCCCTAAATCAAATCAGTTGGACTCTTTAATATATCCTTTCTTCCTTTCAATTATTTGTCTTCTGCACTTTCATGAATGTCATTTTTATCAACACCTTCACCATACTCTATTTTGAATGAAAGGATATCAAGATGAAGGGACAGAAGGTAAGGATTGGACCTGTGATTTCATTGGTGTAGGAACTCTTGAACAAGGAAACTCCATATAATAATTCAGGTTGACCCCTTATAGTAGCTTATAGTCTTAGAGAGAACTTCCTAGAGATTAGTGATTTTCCCAGGGTCACATAAAGGACTTTCAACACAGTTCTTTATTTATTAGGCCATTCTGCCTTTCAAAAGTATATTAAGAACATAGTTGGAAATTTTAATTTTAGAAAATCAGTCAATCAAAATGAAAAAGGTAAGACTACTTCCCTCCAAAGACTGTGGATATTTTTTTTGGTTTGGAGAAAGTATGGTAGAAAATCATTGTATTACATAGTGACTAAAGAAATATTATACTATCAATTTTTATATTAACTCATTACATTTCATTACAAGATTATTCCTACAAATTATAGATGGTCTTTCCCCTATCACTGTGTTCCCTTTGTCAAGAAGCATCTCTAATACTCATGTACTACATGTAAAATTCAAAAGAGACAGAACATTAAGGCCAATCTTCTGCTGACTTTATAAAGTTTGCTCACATTTTCCTGTTAGACACTTTCATCAGGTGCTTTGAGTCTACTTGTTCATATTTCTAGATTCATCCCAAAGTCTATACCTAACATACAGATCAATTTGATATTTCCATTTATCCCTTATGTCAAGGAGTTTGCCTCCATTCCTACAAATTTACTCAAATAATATTAAAAAATTAAGAACTCTGTTCAATGACACAACTCAATGACCACTCAAATCAAGTATAGTGCAGTAAGAGAACACCACCATAAACTTTAAGCTGGGGAGAGGGGAATAGTATTAGGCTGCTAAAATAGCTACATCAGATTATCTTGCTTTTTTTGCACAAAATACAGGTCCCATTATGTACATTATATTATATATAATACTGAGTTCTGACAGAGATCATGCGCTGTGCAAAAAAAAAAAGGTGGTATTTGGGGAGGGGTCAGTTCAGTCATTTTGATGGAAGGGAATGTGGCATGGGGAGAGTGTATTGAGTTTGCACAATTTGCTCAGTTAATGAAATCAGTAGTGGAGTTTAGAGCATGTACAGGAATTCTATAAAAAAGGTGTTAGATCTCCCAGCTTGTGGTAAAGGGGAACTGTTTTTATTGGTCATGGAACTGATACTGTGTATAATTTAAAACTAACTAAAGAAGCCAGAAAAAGTCAGCTAGAAACTTGGCCTAGAAGGCTAGAGCTTTTCAAATGCTCCGCTCCCTCCAGCTTCAAAGCCAATCAGAAAAAAAAAAAAAAAAACAACCCCAAATTCCTTTTTACCACATGGACTGCAGAGCAGCAAGACCTCTCCTCCTCTGCCCTCCCATCTACAGAATGCTTACTTGTTCTCCAAAGTCCACATGGAGATTACATCATCCTACTATATTGCACATGTCCACCAACTCTATTACACAGACATCTGGACTTTTTTTTTCTTTTTGGTGCAACAAGGTGCAGCTACTACCTTTGAAATATTTTACTGGGATCTCGGAAAGTAGTTAGACTTGTTGAAATGAAAGATCTCCAGGACTGATTTAGGGGAAATAGACATGTCTTCAAATCAGGAAAATGTTATGGATTGAGGAGGCTGCATAATAAGGTTTCTGTGTCTACATGTTGGAAGGGAAATGGGAATCTTTCTGTGATAGTTATAATCCTGGTTAGACTTTGGACTGTAGTGTCATGGTTTAGCTTGCAAGCCATTCCTTTAGTTCCTATATATAATTAAAATATTTCCCATTCTGCCTCCTCTACATATGCAATGGATACAAGTAGAGCACCAAACAAATTTCTCTCAATAAGCTGCTGCGGCCAAGCACAGCCTCATCAGGGATCGCTTCAAAGATCAATTCTTCATGTCCATAGAAAGCAGCTTAAATGATTGTGTGTGTTAGCTCAACGTTAGCAGTTTCTCTGCTGCATTATTCATGATTTGACTGCTCATAATGTGAACAAACTGCAGTGTTTCATTAGTGATTTTACATTTGGTGCTCAGTTTTGCTATTTTATAGGCTAATGTACAATTATTCTGCATACTCATAATATCATTTTCCCTATTTCTTATGAACAACAGTATACTGTTTAGATAGTAAGGAGGAATGAGACCTTTAAAATATTTACAAGTCTATATATCCTGGAAAAAGTCATCTTACAAAGATATCCCACTCATCTGGCTTTACTTTATAGATTTTTTTTTATTCCAGGCATTTCCGTAATTGCTTCCTATCTTGTATATAAAGAACAAATGGCAATAAATGTCCCTGGCTGACTATTTTTATAAAGAAAGCAGAAATACAACCTTGTTATAGGATTACACAATGGACTGACTAGTTTTTATATTTAGGACAACTGATCATCATAATTATATAACAATATACATTTTAGACATTTTCTTATTCTATGGTATAAAAGACAGAATGTATCAATCAATCCACAAGAATTTATTAAAGCTCTTACTGTGTACTGTGTACCAGGCTAAGCACTAGGGACACAAAAGGAAAGCAAAAACTCTTCAGTGGGCTTCCTGTAGTCACAATACATAAGAGTGCTACACTTGAAGTCACAAAGATGTGGGTTTGAATTCTACCTCAGACACTTAAAAGCTATGTAACTCCAGGTGACTCTAGCGCTATATAATTGCTATTATAATTATTATTTATTGTTAAGAAGATCATGGATTAAAGAATAGCATGCTGGACTTGGAATTTAGGATGACCTGAGTTGAAGTCCCATCTTTAATACTAACTAGCCATGTGAACACAGGAAGGTCACTTAAACATTTTGAGTCTCAGTTTCCTTATCTGTCAGATGAGGATAATAATACTTCCAGTACTTACTTCTCATAGCTGTTGTGACGTTCAAACGAGATAATTTGTGTAAAGCACTTTGTAACCCTTTAAGGAGCTCTCTACGAACGTTAGTTATTATTAGATATTGTAGGCTCTTAAGATTTAAAGCTGGAAGGAGCCCAAGCAATCAATTATTCCACCCATCATTTTTTAGCTAGGGAAAATGAAAAGTCAAAGAGGTGAAATAATTTGTGCAAAGTTAACACAGGTAGTAGTAAATGGTTAAACTGAAATTCAAACCAAGCCTTCTAATTTCAAATCCAACCTTTTCCTCATTTTATTACACTTTATGGGAATACTCCACATTCCCTCTCAACTCTAATTTTTTTTTTTTTATCAAGTATCTATTGTCAGTAGGCTTATTAGTCAAGCTATAGAGGAGACCTGCACAACTTGTAAACTTCTTCCAGTGGCAGATAAATTAAATGAGAGACAGGATGATGATGGTTGGTTTCTGTGGGTCATGTGACAAACAGGACAGAGTATGCAGTAGCATCTCCCTACATATTTTGTGGGCTGCCAGAAATTCTTTGGAGGGTCACCAGAGGCCCTTAGGTTGCTCAGATCTGTTCTAGAGAGTCATTTGTTTGGCTAAAATTTCTATAGGAAATTATTTATTTGCAAGTTTGAGAATTCCTGAAGACTCTATTACTTTATAATAACAAAACAAATTGTCCTTTAGAATTCCAGAGAAGTGGCTAATAAGACCAAAGGATGTGAAACAAATCTGAAATTAGAATGGATGCCTGTATGAGAATTCATTGTTGAACTTCTGTTAATTTTTGATTCTCTGCTAGCAGATTGGGCTCTTTGTCCAATCTCTTTGGCAAATGTAGATACCTGATTAACTTTATGAACATGTAGGAGAGAGTTTGGGATGTCTCTCCTAGATATTTGTCAATATATTGTCGGAGAATGTGAATAAACTTTAATATCAATGTATACAAAATAGAATTAGGAATAGTATGTATAATTTATAATATAGAATATATGTACACAATAATGTTTTCCATCTACACATAGCTATGTCTATACAAATATACAATATATATTTATGTATATGTATGCACATACAGATTGATAGCTATATATAAACATGTATATTTTACATACACATGCTCTTCATGTCTGTCTATCTACCTATCAATCCACCAAAGGTAAACTTAAAAAAAATCTTTTGCTTTGTATTATCCAGTTACCTTTTCCCTATACTAGCCTGACTAATGAAATATACACATACATACATACATACACACACACACACATATATATATATATATATATATATATAAATTTGGATGAACATAGTATTCTTCTAGCACTCCAATGATTATCGGTTTCAATCTGGGGGAATAAATTGACTTTAAGAGTTTCCATAAGTCAATTTGACAAATATTTATTAAGCTATGGAATGTTAGAGAAAGGCCAATGAACTTCCAACTAGTGGATTTGGATTCAAATCTAAGTTCCACCACTTATCAACCACTTGATTTTGAAAACATTATTTAAACTCTTAGAAAGCAAGCTTCCTTGTCTATAATAGGGAGACATTTACACTACCTATCCCTCAAGGATGTAAGTTGTAAGTGTCAAATGATATAAAGCATATAAGGTGTTTTGTAAATCGTAAACAGTTACATAAACATAAGCTCAAAAGCTACAGGATATATAGTATTGTGCTCTGTTCCAGAAGCACAGAAACTTAAATGAGAGGGCCTATCTCCTCATCATGTTTTTTGAAAGGGATGTTTTTACAAAAGGTATGTGTTTTGTCAGGGCATGTGTCCCAACTTTCAATTCTGAAAACTGTACCTAGCATAGTCAGTGAATGAAAACATTGTGCTTAACAAATATATTCCAATGGTGAAAAAAATGCCAAAAAAGTCAGCAAATACTCTTTCTGAAGAATGGCTACTTTATGGCACCTCATAAGTTTCCACACAATCCAAGCCTGCCCTTCTCAATGTTCACAACCACTCATTCCTCTGGGAAAACCTGAGTAGGGAATGAATTATCTTTTTGTAATCTTACAAACAACTTTGAGTTCTATATTTAAGAGGTTAGAGTCCTACAATGCTGACCTCTTCACTTAGAAACTTTCTTTTCTGTCTAAGGAAAACTTTGCTTTTTTCATTAAAACTCGGATAGCCTCCTATTTTCATCATGGAAGACTTCCTTCTAAAGGGAATGACAGTAATAAACAGTATCCTAATTCGCCTCAATCTTTTCACTCTCATACACCACAAATAACTTCATTTTCTATCATCCAGCACAGACGCCAATTGGGCTATTTCTCTATTCCAGACACAATTCCCTCCTGAGATTTTCATCAATAAATAAAGAGACATGCTGCTACCACAGCTGCTCGACACCTACCAAACCCCTCATTAACTTGTGGGCTAAAAAATGAGAAAATAAAGATATTTTAGCTGCCTTATTGAAAGTCTGTTCACAGAACTATTCTTTGTAGCTTAGTTTCCTGTATTAAAGAATCACTTAAATAAGAAAAGAAGGGTCTTTCTTTAGTAACATGTCTCTATGTATTTGTTTGTGTTACAAAACCAGCAAATGATTTTAAGGGGATTTTTTGAATAACTTTTAAATTTCCTTTATGTTTTATATTTGAAAAATAGGTCATGAGATAATGCTTTTACACTTTTTGTAGAGCTCTTTAATTTGAAGATTACTTTCAAAACTAAATGCAAGGGATGACTGGCCTAAACCATTTGCCTTCCCTTGGCAAAGTTTCTTGAAGTATCCAAGACCATTATTTGGTTCCCATATTCTACCTTTATCACAACTACAACTGCCTTCCCTACCCTCCTTAAAATATTTCAATACTTTGACACCAAATGGCTACCCGAAGACCTACCTATAGCTTCATAGTCCTTTCTAATTTCAATTGATATTTCATATCAATCTACATTAGTTTAGTGTTGGAAAGGCTAATCCTTTTATTTTTTAGATGACTAAATTTCACCCTACAGAAGGATATTTGATCACAAATCAAGTGGCAAAATCAGGACTAGAATATAGGCAGGTAGGTGGCACAATGGATAAAGTGGTAGATTTATAGCGACGAGTACCTGACCCTGGGTATGTCACTTTAACCTCTCTTGACTTACCTATTTCCTGGAGTTGTTGTGAGGATAAAATGAGTCAATGCACATGTAGTGCTTTCCAAACCTTAAAGTGCTATATGCTAACTACAATGGTGATGATGATGATGAAGAATGATGATGATGATGATGATGATGTCTCCAGACTCCCAAGTTCAACATAGTTTACACTGTCTCTTACCACTATCAAGATCAAAGGAAGTTTGAAGTAGTTTTTGCAATTCTGTTCTAATTCTTTCATAAAACACACACATATTTATATATGCACATATATATTTGTATGTATGTATATATATATGTATGCATTACTCCACTAGCAAACATATTTATATATCTATATCTAGATATATAAAGATACAATGTATGTGGATATATGCATATGAGACTATAACTTTAAATGAGGTTTGTAAGAAAACAGAAATGTTTCAAGACCATTTTTGATTAACAGAACTATTTTTAATCTGTTTATTTCAGATTCCGTTTCTTGCAGTTCCATCATTGACAGCTCCAAGTACACAAGACGCACCTGTGCCCCAGGTCCTTGATTATTTAGACAGCCATTACAGTGTGACTGATCAATGATTCCTTCTCTGGTAACTCCTTTAATGTGGATCAACTTACTATATGTGGTTTACAACCAGTTCTAAAATGTGCATTTTTACATGGTGGCACATGTTTCAGCAGCTCTACCAATCACATAGGACAGTGTCTCAGCAATGAAGGAGCATCTAGAGTCAATGACTTATAGTTTATATTAAAGGTGTTTAGAACTTAAAAGTGGCCCTGATTTGACATCTCCAGAGACAGAAAGCCTTTATCTATTCACAAAGGTTCATAGGTAGCACAGTAACATAAACTCCTTAGAGGCTTCATGCTTACAGTCCTGTCATATTTAGGACTTTGTCTAAGAGTTCAAGGTTTAGAAGTTGGAACATTTCTGGCATTACTCTATAAATGGTCAATCAAGCTACCAATGACATCCATCATCAGGAAGGTTTGTCAAGAGAGTCTACATCAGTAGAACTGTATATGGAGATGACAAATGTATCATCATTAGTCAAATGAGAGGACTCTAGATTACTTCAGGTAAAGGAATTGTTCAGGCAGCTAAGGCTCCGTATCTTATTTTAGGGTCTTGAAGAATTCTTCCAGGTATGTATTTTGAAAGGAAGGTTAACTCTTTTTATTGATTCCCAGGGACATAATACTTTTTTCAGAAAGCAAGAAAATCTAGTTTTGACACAGGTCATTTAAGTATTTGAAAAAAAGAAAATAAGGCATATTCCTAAATCTGCTGGGAGGCATGGAAAGGAAGCATAGGAACAGTGAGTGCCTTTATAGATGCTAATGCTAAAGCACAACAAATGAAAGATGAGTGACTTTGTGCCTTAATTTTGAATTTCTTGGTGCAAGCCAAACCCTTAATGTTATTTTAATGGAAGTTTTGTCCGTGAGATGTTTCCTAAAATGGATGCTGTTACAGTGGTAGGACAGCATGCTATCACATTTTTATAATTTATAATATCACTTAGAAGTATTCTACAAACACATTAACCATCTGACTGCTACAAGATGGTCATTGTTCCCCTTTGCCTACATGGGGGACACATTTCTCCTTGATAAACCAAACTAAATAAGATTTATTTTACATTGTGATAACTACGGTACTACGCAAACTTACCTATTTGGACAATAACATGTAACAAAAGAAACCTGCCCAGAAAATAACAGTCATTACGATATTTTTATTTTATTACTGTATCAGTATTTTTTTTTTTTTTACCATTCTTGCAGTCTTGTCATATGATTCACAATGACTTCAACAAAAACTAGAAGAGGAATGAACTCATTAAGAAGCTGCTACTATAACACTGGACTCAGCTAATAATAGCCTTATTTTTCATTTTTATGATCTTATGGTTTATGAATGACAATCTACTCATTACCTATCACTATAAATATTTTGATTTACAAATGAAAATATGCATCAATAAACAAAACATGCTGGAAGTTTGGGTAATATTTACAATCTATAAAAGTCTGTAACAGCTTTTTTTTTCTCCTAATCAGGCCTATATATTGGGAACATGAATGAATTATTATTTTTATCTGCAAAAACTGCATGTATATTTGCTATCCTTTCTACTGCTTTTAACTGTTGTATCTACTGTCTGGAATTATAATGAACCTGCCACATTAATTTTTTCACTGAAAAATTGTCTTCTAATCTATTCATATTCTTTCAAATAGATTATTCTTGACCCAGGACATGAATGAGAATGCTATATACATTTTTAATTTTTTCCATAATAGTATAACCAATGCTTTTTTCATGAATTATGACCATTTTACAATCAGTTAAGCATAATTCATTGAATATTGACTTTCAAGGTTATTTTGGCATTTTTCTCTTGCCCTGGATAACCTAATATGAAAAGCATAATTGCCCAGCATACTGTAGGTTAAGCCATCTTGGTGGCATTTGTCTATATTCACAGAGGAAACAAAGCCAATGGGGACTTTAATGAAAGGGCAGACCCTACTCAGATAGGGACATTTGTCTTACTGCTTTGGGCTGAAGTCCTTAAAGGTAAATTAAGTCACTAGTCTTAAAATAATTGGTAAGGACTTCTAAAGCAGGAAGGGGAAGAAGATGGAGATATAAAACAAGATGTAGAGATAAGAGGATACATTTACATAGAAGTTAGATCTGAAAACAGCTAGGGGACCCAGAGTAAGTATAACTTTCCTATTTCATCTATCCTTCCATCCATCCATCCATATCCACATCCATATATATGTATATATACATATATCCATATACACATATACACACACACATATATACTAATGCCTCCATCATTCATTCAGCAAACATTCATTGAGTGATATTTCATGTAAGTCACTGTGCTAGGTATTTTGTGAAATACAAAGAAGAATAAATCAGAATGCCTTCTCTCAAGAAGGTTATAATCCTTGCTTTCAGAGTGACCCCCACTTTTTAGTTTTCATCAGACTTTCTTCCCCCTCTATTTCCAATTGCCATGACCCAATCATCAGATAAATGCTATTCAAATCTTGCATGTGACATTTACTAGCTGTGTGACCATGAAAGTTCACTTAACCTCTCTGAGGTGAAGTTCAGGCAGTATTTGAAGATTATACATTATAGATGAGTTCTGATGTATTTGTAAGGGGAAGAAGCTCCTGCAATGCAAAAAAAAAAAAAAAAATCACAGTTTCTTGATGAATTGATACAACATACTGACTCTTCAAATTATTTTTTTTTTATCAGACTGTCTTTGCTTATAAAACAATAATGCTCAAAATTTTGACTTCGGAAGGTTCTAAATATCTCTCAGGGAACTGTCAAAAATTTGTCCAAAAATATCTCAAAGCAAATTTTAATTCATTTTAATTTTCAAAGCAGACATATGCTTCATAACACTTTTAAGATGAGGAAGCATAAAAATAATTAACAAAGAATGTTACTACTTCCAGGCTTCAAAAACATTGGTAATCATTGCCCTAAAGAAGATTGAATCTAACGGTCAGATCTGAACATTTTGAAAAGTGATAGGTTGGGTTATGCACAGATAGATGCAGGAAATCTATCTTTGATATGACCTACATATATGCATCAGCATTTCTTAACTAGTAATCTCAATGCAGTTTTTACTAAGAAGTCTCCAAGGAGTTTGAGAACCCATAGCTAAAGAATGGTAGACAGTTGATGGGTGTTGACAATGACAAGCTGTAGGCTATCAGAAGAAGATGAGGTCCAGCAAAGCCCTTCCCCTTGTACTTCCTTCAGACTTTTAAAACCAAATGAGATGCCTAGAAGGAGATTAAAACAGAAAATCTACAAATAATGGTTTGGTGGTGGTGATATCCATGAGAAAAAATGCAAGTCTGTGTGTGTGTATGTGTGTGTGTGTGTGTGTGTGTGTACATATGAAGGGGGGGGGATTGACAGGGACATATCAGAGACATCTCCAACATTGTTTGACTACTAAATAATGGGTAGGTGGTCAGGGAATAAGTGCAGCATTTATAGCATGACTTAAAATTACTGGTGACTGACAACTGAGAAATGCCACTAGACTCTGAAATACAGGAGCTGAGAAGGAAATAAAGAAACCTGATAAAAGCCATGACTATTGTGCAACCACAGGCAATGGAGCCAGAAGTCACCACATTCAGACTAAGAGCAAGGGTACAGACTGTATAGCTGGAGTCTGCTCTCATTAGCTGCCGTCACTAATGCAGGCAGTTATCTTGGACCTTTACAAGTACCAGTATCACAGACTCTTCCAATGCCACTGATCTGGTTGTCTGACTTTCTCAGATTGCTCAGAAAAGTTATTGCTGATACTTAACTTTGTACTATTTCATCGCCAGTGCAGTGCAGTGGACTATGAGAAGCTAGCATTCCTATAATTGATCAATCCCTTCATTATCTGACATCTATGAATTTCAGAGTACCATGGGACTTCAGAAGCCTTTTAGTTCAGGCATTCTAACTTGCTCCTAATTTTGTTAATTCCCTAGCCCCTGTAGAAGTTAAATTACCTCCCAACCCAATTTGAACTTCATGTTGAACATTTTCAACACTACCCATTTTCTATACTTTGGTATACTTTACTTCCCAGATATCACACTTTGTCCAATCTCCAAACCTCAACTGATCACATTTTTTTCTCTCTTCCTATCACCAAGCTGCTAAGCATTGCTAGAAAAAACTTCATAAACATGCTTCATAACTAAAGTCTTACTACTCGGTGTTTACTGGGCCCTCATTTCTATCTGGAAACCTCACTCGCTATAATATTTTTTCACAGTGGTTAAGAAGTGTTTGATCCTCCTCATATACCCAATCCTACTCCTTTCAACATCTTATTTTTAGGAGATGAGGTGCCCTCTTACTCTACTGAGATGAAGGTCATGTGATGAGATCCCTCGATTTTCCCCTCTTTACCATATGTCTTTTTTTCTATTTTTACCGAACATGTTTTCCCTCCTCACTCAGTAGTTGGAGGTGATATTATTTTTGGATAAATTAGGAGGGGGAGTGGAGCTTAAGGGTAGCTTTTGGACCTTGGGATGTATGATAAAGTTCTGGAACAATAGCAATCAGGAATGTGATAGGATCCTAGTAAAAGATGAATAAAAAGATTGCTGAGTACCAATAATCTCCCAGTTGAATTTAGATGCTATGACTGGGTAGTGGACCCTGAAAAGTAGCTAGCTGGTATAGTGAATAGAATACTGGATTTGGAAGCAGAAAGACATGCATTCAAATCCCACCTCAGGTATCTATAAATTACAGAACCCTCTCTCAGACTCATTTTCCTCACCTATAAAATGGGGGTAATAATACCTACCTCAATCAAGGAGATAATACATGTAAAAGATTTTGAAAATCTTAAGGCACTATATAAATAAAATCATTTTTCTGCCTAATACATTTAAGACATGATGCATCTTTCACATTTAAAAGATGGCTAATTAAAAAAAAATGAATATTACATGAAATGCCCCAAAATCATATTTGACAAACAAATTTGGGAATTTCTACTCTAGTAAGTGGTCTCGTCAAGGCTTTGAAAGATAATTTACACTCTAAGATATTCACAATTTAATAAGGGATTTCTGAGAACAGGATCAAGAAACACGAATGACTGCCTTCTAATTAAGGGGCTGACATGAACTCTGCCAGTCCCACAAACTTTCTGAGCTCAGTACTTCTATATGCATAGGAGAGTGGGAACACTTACTCATGATTCTCCCCAGGATGCTGTCAAACATTAACATTTTTTAAATGTCCTAAAAGATGAAATGTGTTACATGAACTGATATTTCAGTAGTGTGTATATGTGAATATTTTTTTTGAGTATGGCTTGGCATTCAGCTGTGTATTTATTTTTGCCTATCCAGTGTGGGTGCATGTGTGTCTATGGGAATATATGTGCCCAAAAGTGACATGGCATATTTTGTTTTGGAATTTTTTTTGTTTAAGTGTGTATATATGTGTGTAATGCCAATCCATAGTCATAAAACATTCCCCCTTCTCTCAAAAGCAAACTATGAAGACATTTGAGTTTCATCCTTTCCTGTGAGTGAAGGTTCCATAAGGAAATGGATTGTGAAGGTAAGGAGCCCTATACCTATAGAAGGTTCTACTTCTGATATATTCCAAATTTTGACAAACAGTTACATAATCAGTTTGATCTCCTTTCCCTTCAGATATTTCAAGGGGACAGAGAGAAGAGTTGGCATACGTCATATGTGGTATTATAGGATAAAGAATCTCTTAATTGCTTTTATAACTAGATGGTTACGTTAACCTAGATAATTTATTCCCTATCTCCTAACTCTACAAGGTATTGCTCTGCACTCTGGTTGTTTGGGATAGATCTTTCAACGTGGTCCCTTATGGTCCGGTCATATCTATCACACTGTTCAGCAGTGTGGACTTGATCTAGAGTGAGTATAAGTAACTTAAGCATAGTCACCAAGGAAAATGTAATCAAATATCCTTGATTTTATTTGTAATCTCACCAATGTGTAGATTTCCTCCAGTGATGAAAACTGAAACTTATCCAATGCCAGTTTATTCTGTACTACCATTGCCAAATTCTTTCTCAATAAGAGGTTTACCCAATATGGTGGGGAGCATAGAAGTATACTAATGGATTATTCTTTGAAACAGGGTCTGCCAGTTTAAAATAGCAACAAATCTAATCCCTATGAAAAGAAATAAAGTTCACTTGGTATCCTGGTAAGAAAATTTGAATAGGAATTGAGATAATTGAGTTCTTCTTCCAGTTCTGCCACTGATAAACCTAAGCAACTTTATCTCTCTAGGTCTTTCCTCGATGATCTTTTTAGATTCTATGATGGTATGAAAAACTGAATCAATTGTTCTCTAATTTTCTCAACTTTCTCCCTATAGAAAAAGTTAGAAAAATTAAAAACTGTTTCCTCCATCAAGCAATTCAAAACAGTTCCAGAAGACCATTGGGGGACAGTTCTCTATAGTGAAATTCTTCAGTAGGTGGCCCAGTTCAATTTTAAATGACTCAAATCTTGGCAATTTCATCATTCCCCTTGTGAGGAAATTTCACTGTCTAATAAGATCTCACTGGATACTATTTCCCTGATATCAGCTGAAATAGCCCTTTGCCTGATTTTATTCCATTACTTCTCATTATATTTTGTCAGATTACCCAATTCCTTTCCTTCCTAGATGCCCATATCCTTCACATACAGTTCTGTGCCAAGGTATCACATCGTCCTTAATAATCACACCTCAGCCCACAGAGTGTAAAATTACCTGTTATTGGCAACAAGGAACCTGGCAACATCTGGAGCCTGGAACGAGAGTCTGAGAGGAACATAAATCTTGAATATTCACTTTTCAAATCTGCAATGTCCATGTTGCTGATCCTTCCAAAATGTTATTTCCTAGAACTTCCTAACCCCAAAGACTCTTATCTTATTTCCAGTTTTCCTATTCACCAGCATAGTTGTACTATGGACCTTAAATAGTTCTACTATTTCCAAATAAATAAAGTATGCACATCAGCCTGATAGCCGAAACCTATGACAGTTTCCAACTGGGAAAGTGAAAGTAGTGTAATGGAAAGACCACTCCCTTGGGAAGCAGATGGGAATTTAGAAGTTATAGCTCTAAGATAATTCGAAGACTTGAGATGGAAAATGCTATCCACATCCAGAGAAAGAACTCTGGAGTCCGAATACAGATGGAAGCATATTTTTTCATATTGTTTTTTGTTTTTTCTTTCACATGGTTTTCCCCTTTTGGTCTGGTTCTTCTTTCGCAACAGGACTAATATGGAACCATGTTTACCATTATTATACATGCATAACCTATAGCAGATTGCTTACTGTCTTGGGGAGGGAGGGGAGGAAGAAAAATTTGGAGCTCAAAATCTTACAAAAATGAATGTTGAAAACTATCTTTACATGTAACTGGAAAATAAAAAAATATTAAGTGCAAAAAAAGTTATGGTTCCATTACTTACTAACAACATGAACTTGAGAAACCCCTTAACCTCTTTAGTACTCCTTCCTCATTTGTAAACTGAAGAGGTAGTCACAATTTCAGAGGACTAAGGAAGAAACATAATGCCCATCTCCTGATAGGGAGGTGATAAACTCAGAGTGCTGACTCAGACATATTTGGGGGGAAATGGCCAGTGGGGGAATTTATTTTGTTCAAGTACGCGTGGTTACAACAAACTTGCTTTCTCAATGTGGGGAGGGGGGCAGTGTGAGGAGAGGTGGGTGGGAAAGGGAAGTGAGGAGAAGAATGAAAAAAATTTTTTAAAAATTTTAAAATGAGAAGGTTGGAGCTTTAAGTCCCTGCCACCTTCTCTGCTCATCTGTGATTCTACTCTTCCAACATCATTGTATGTTTCCATTCATGTATCTTATGCCCCATCTGAACTGGAATCTGCAACATTTACCAGATATACCAAGATCTTTTCATCTTTTGTGACTTTACTCATGATGCCCTCTTTACACAGCACTTTTCCAATCCCTTTTTAGTATCAACCTGTTGAAATACTACCTGATTTTCAAAGCCCATTTCAAATGCTGTTTCTTATATGAAACCCTGATTTTTCCTGCCATCCGTTAGTTTCTTTTTCCCTCTCTGAATTCCCATTTTTTGTGCTTGACACAATCACATTTTCTCTTGTATAACAGTTATATACGGACACTTTATCTCCCATGTAGATTAAAAATCTGTTTTCTTCAAACCCCATAGCACCCAGTAACATCTGTACATAGCAGATGATTGATATTTTTTAAATGAATGAATCTTCACACCATTCCTTCTATAGTTTCATAATATTTAAAGTTGGACATAATAAAAATAGCTAGCATTTATTTATAGAGTACTTTAAGGTTTACAGTATTGCACATATGTGATCTTTATAGACAAACATGTTCTTGGAACCCATATGAATCCAAGGGAGATACTGTTAATGGGGTTTGGGGGTGGGAGGAGGGGGGGTGGGGTGTGTGTGTGTGTGTGTGTGTGTGTGTGTGTGTGTGTGAACTCCACAAAGAAGTAAAGAACTTTCAGGCCTTACAGAACTGGAGTAGGGAGTAGTCTTGACCACGCGTTCCTTACACTTATCTCACCACTACTGTATTCCTCATTTTGCTCACTATTCCTATTATTCTATGTCTAGTGTTCTGTCTGCTGAACCACCTAGCTACCTATAAACATATCCTCTATAGCACAACTAGTACCATTAATTAGTTTAATTAAAATATAAAGACAAGGAAAACCATTATATGGAGTACTTAATTACACAATAACAAGGTTGTGAAAGAGCAACTAAACAAAGCTACAGTGGAATTCTGCAATATTATAACGGAATATGGTGATAATTTATTATTGAGTTTCTTAAGAGACAATGTAAGTTGGAGCCATTTTATGGAGGTTGTGTTCATATGAAGTACGCTCATATCAAGTCCATTCAAAGATGATAACTTTATCAGGGAACTGGTTTGCTCTTGTTGGCTGGCTGAGGACAGGTACATGGCGTAGTGGATAGAGTGCCACTGCTGGAGTCAGGAAGACTCACCTCCCTGAGCTCCAAATCAGCCTCAGACATCTCTTAATTGTATGATCCTGGGCATGGCACTGAAGAATGTTTGCCTCAGTTTTCTCTTCTGTAAAATGAGCTGGAGAAGGAAATTTCAAACCACTCCAGTTCTCTGCCAAGAAAAGTCCAAATGGGGTCAAGAAAAGTCAGACATAACTGAAACATAGCTGAACTATAAAGCAACAAAATAATATACGTCAGACTCAAATAGAGCATTATTTGAATTTGTAGTCATAATCGCTACTTCCCCTTGTCTCTTTCCCTCATAGAAATGGAAATTTATGACTTGGGGCTAAATATTGACACTTCCAGGTAACAATAGTCCATAACAAACTACAACTACTATGACGACTACCACTGCTACTACAACTACTACTACTATTAATAATAATAACCTCTAAGCTATGTGGAATGAAGAGCTTTGTAAAATAAAGAGACCTTGCAGGGAAGATCAAAATCATGTAGGAACACAACAGACCCAGGGCCATTTCTATCTGATCTCCATATAACAAGAGGAAGATGAAATGATGATTGTAGTAAAAATAATACTTCCCTTTTCAAGTCTGTAAGACTTCCTCTTTTTGTTTCTTTTGCCTTCATCGCTAAGCCTCTTATTTCTGTATTCCTATTGGCTCCTATCTATCCCCTCCATCAATAAAGGTTTGACATTGGAGAATTCATTGCAGAATTATTATAAATTACCATCACATTGTATTGGGCTTTATTCAGAAAATCGAAATCATGAGTTCCATAACTAGGATAATCAAGTTTTCAATCTAGTTGCAACTCAGGAGATTAGAAGATTGGCGGTGCATTACTCTAAAAATCAAATCTGATTAATGTATAATTGCAGCAGAATGCACAGGTATTAATTAGGTGTATTTTCTATGAGTCATAAATAGCTATTACTGGAAAACCAAAAATAGTTTTAAAATGAGCATAAAGGGAACTATAATCATGAATAATAAGTGATAGTCATAATTGAATGGACCTTGTGAAAATAATAAAAAATGGTTATTACATTAATTTTGGTATATAAATACCTTCTAATAGGTGAACTGAATATGATTCAAGACAGTTTAAAGATAACTTACTCATTTACTGCCAGCTATTCATATGTATTTTCACAGGTGTCACCCTCATGAATTAAATTCTTTTTTCTCCTTGTACAATGTCTTTATAGTAGAACAAGTAACGGATAATTTACTGGGTGTGAAAGGTTTTTAAAAAGCACAACCAAAGATATTGCTCTGGTTACCATCTAGACACTAATCACTTTTTATTTCTTTTATTTTCTTTTTATTTCTATTTCTAAATTTTTATTTTTTTATTTCTTTTTATTTCTAAAATGACTTCCAGCAGGTACCATCAGTAGCTTTGCTATAAAAACAATGTACAGCACATTGTTTTTTCAGTCATCAGATTAACATACGCAGGACTTTCTACTATAGGACATAAGACATCAGCATTTCCCAGAAATATCTACTTAGTGTAACTTAATCAATCCTAGGTGGTTGCTCTTCATTTCTGAGGACCCCCTCCCCTAACTCCCTCAGGCCACTAGACTGATTCCCTGATGAATAAGTTAAAAATGAAATGTCAACATTATTTCAAAGGTTATTTATCTGTTTATTTATAGAGCTATCCATTTCTCTAAACAGCTTTCACTATGAATGTATAAAATTGATTTGAAAAAGTAGAAATCATTGAAAAGTAGGACACAACTATAAGAGTGATATATGATTAATGCTTTTTGCTACAACCCAAAAGGAGGGCATGTTTTTCTTGGACTCCCTCCTGTCAGTAGTTTGAGATTCAATAGCTGAAGAAGGCAGACAGGGGCTGCTCTTTTATATGGAAAGATTCCCATTCACCATTCACCACAGTTAGAGTGCCTACAGCGAGTATTGGTGTATGTAATTTGATAGGAGCAGGGGCAGGGAATCTGTGGTCTCAAGGCCATGTGTGGCCCTTTCTGTCCTCAGGTACAGCCCTTGACTGAATCCAAACTTCATAGAACAAATCCCCTTAATAAAAGTGTTTGTTTTGTAAAACTGTGGACTGAGTCAAAAGGCTACACCCAAGGACCTAGAAGGCCACATATGGCCTCCAGGCCACAGGTTCCCCACCTGTAGGTTAGAGGCTATGCTAGATCTTGTGAATAGAGGAAGACAAGGAATGGGTATGAAGGGACCACTGAGGCTGAGGGTCTGAGGCAACAGTAGAGCAAAAGCAAGAGGTGTAGACCGGTGGTACCATGATGCTCCCTTGGGATTGTGAGCTGAGGAGTGCAGCTTATATCTGAGGGAGTGTTTCAGAGTAGACCGGCTGGTAGAGGTGACAGTGGTAGTACAGAAGAGGGTAGCCCTTGCTACTTCTGAACTAGCTAAAGAATCCCTACTCTTGTTTATGAGTGCTGAAGTATGAGCACATACTTGAGACATGGTTGCTAATGTATCTTGCAATGTAGATCAGTACTGAGAAAGCAGTGGTGAAGGCTGAGATTAGATTTTTTTCCCCCAATACACCCTTAGTTTTAGGCAACTAAGATTGCTGCCAGATTTCTTATTCTGAAAGTAATTTATTAGAAAGTGAGAATAGAGGAAGTAATACTTCCAAGATACTTCAGTTACTATAATATTAAGAGACCCTCATAGTGAAACTGCTTTTCTCAAAAGATAATCACACTGTATGGACCCTGAGTGCAATGCTAGATGAGATAGCATTCAGGATTTGCATACGCTATTAAATAGCTTTATTCTGAAATAATGTTGATTTTATGTTCAACATTTTAGGCTTTCCTACCTGATGATATGTGAGGAAAACATAATGGAGAAGAACAACCAATGGTCTGCAATTTGTATGTTAAAATAAACACATTCATCCCTCTGAGTAGATAGTTAAGGCCCTGAATCAACATCTGACTAATCAACATGACTTGGCATGCAATTTCTGTATTAGAAAACAATAAAGTCAGGTAATCTACTTAGGATTCCTAGTGCAACAACAAATGACATATGACAACTATATAATCACAGGTATCTATTTTCATATATATTGAAATTTGTAAAGCTTTTTCTGCTTCTAAGTCCTGAATAAAGCCTTTATTATGTACTAAACGCATGGTGAACTGACAATATAATGAAGATTAGCTCTCAGAATGAATACAAACCATCAGTTGTTGCTTTGTGGGCAGGCTGGAGAAATTATCTTGTACACACCTATGTATGTAAATGTATATCTATGTATATATGTACCTATCACTTTCGCCTCTAACCACAAAATAGTTCCTAGTCAGTCAACTATGCTTACTTTGATATGTAATAATTTTATCCAAACAACAAGAGCATGGATGGGAAAGTAAGAACAGATTATTTCTGCTTTCTAGTCCTTTAATAAATATTGTCTCCAGCAATGGAAAGAATGTGATGCAATTAAATGCAAATATCTATGGTCCATTTGTTGATTAGCCATTTCAGTCATAGCTGACTCTGTGACCCCATTTGGAATTTTCTTGACAAAAAGCTGGAGTGGTTTACCATTTCCTTCTTTGACTCATTTTACAGATGAGGAAACTGAGTCAAACTCAGTTAATGGACTTGCCTAGGGTTACATAGCTAGTAAGTGTCTCCTATTTGAACTCGGGTCTTCCTGACTCCAGGCCTGACTTCCATACTCCAGCACTGTATTTATTCACTGCACCACCTAGCTGCCCCATGATCCATACACAGAAGCAAAACAATTAAGAAAGACGAAGATAGCCTGTAAAGTTTTCACTGACCAGAAGAAATACTTTGTAGTGCTGGCAAACTTCTAATATGAATGCTACTTTTCCTAATATTAAGCCTTGGGATGCAATTTACAAATTAACTCTATCAATAAATTCCTGACTCCCATTTTCACTGAGTAAGAAATTGTGGTTTTGTATCCCAAAGTAAAGCGTTCACATGTACTTCTTCATTCACTTGTGTTGCTATACTTTTCATGACACTGTGTCTGAGATATCTCCAAGAAAGCTAAGCTAGCCTAAATGCTACAAAAAGCCTCAGAAACAGCCCAAGCAAAGCCAGGATAGGGTGTAATTGTTTGCCAGATTGAACAAGGTTAGCATTAGAAAAGTTCAACATATCTGTTAAAAATCTGTTCTAGCTAAAAAAGGAAAGCATTCACAACTGGTTCCAGTGGGTCAGACAGGAAAGGGACCAGAACTTTTCTTGGGTGGTATACTGTGTATTTGGTCCTTCACACATGGAAGAAGAAAAGAGATGGGGTTCTCCTTTGGGCAGGTGTGGGATAAGAACAAATCAATTGCACAAAATCTGGGAAAGTTCTCTAATCTGTGATCACATAGAAAATGGACAGATTCTGAGAATGGACAGTATGAAATGGGGAACGGTTTCCTTTCCTTGCTCACCTATGTCTAGTTTTATTTTTTATTTTTTTGAAAATAAAAATGCTTAAAGCAGGTTCACTTATCTTTTAGGGTCCATTGACCCTTGTGGATAGATTTCAGGGGATCTGTAAATATAGATGAGGAAGAAAAAAAAAATATATTCTTATTTTCACCAACCACCAATTTCTAATTGAAATGTAGTATTTTCTTCAATTATGAATTAAAATGCATTATTCAGAGGAGTCCATAGACTTTACTAGACTGCCAAGGAGGGACATGATACCAAAAAAAGTTAAGAACATCTAACCTAGGGGATAAAACTACAAGTAATTGTGAGCTCAAACCTTAATTAGGCAGACAGGTGGTATAGAAGACTTGCAATCAGGAAGATATGAGTTTGAATTCCACCTCAAACCTTGGGCAATTCAATTAACTTTTCTTAGCCTCAGTTTCCTCAGCTATAAAATGGAGATAATAATAGCACCTACTTCACAGGGTTGTTTTGAGGAACAAATGTAATAACACTTGTAATGCACTTTGCAAGCCTTAAAATATTATTTAAATGCTAGCTATGATTATTATCAAGAATACTTTAGCAGGAATTAGTATGTTTCCCAATCAAAACTATGCAACAAACTAGTGCAATACCTAAATTATCTTTTAGTGACCAATCTTCCTGTTTCTCTTTGGCACTGATTCTCTCTATAGCTCTGGGTTTAGGGAATAGAAGCCTATCTGAAGAAAGAAACTGGGGGTTTCCATAACAGGATGCAAAGAGAAGCCACTGGGATTTCAAATTTGTAGGTTGTGGAAACAAGGACTTATTCTGGTGAGAGGGATGAGAAAATAACTAGGTCTACAATAGGGAAAGCCTGGATTATTTCATAGTTATTATTAAAAAGGTAAAATATAAAGTATTAGGTGAAGAGATAGGAGGCTTGGTTTCTAGTCCCAGCTCAACTGTTAACTAAACATGTGACCCAAAGCTCTTCATTTCTCTGAATCCTCAGTTTCCTTTTTCTGTTGCTTGAGTTTGGTCACAAAGCTGTATCCTTTTCAATAGCTTGAATGACATTGCCAGAAGAAAGAAAATGAACTTAAGGAAAAGTATAAATATCTTCATCCACCCTCAGTTTCCTCAACTGGAAAATGAAAATAAGTATTATGCTCCCTGAATACCTAACAGATCACATGAAAAAATGTATATAAAATGTATTTTGAAAACATTTAAATAATTTAAATAACAGGTAACATTTATATAGAGTTTTGAGGTTTGGAAAGTTCATTAACTATATCCTATAGTACTCAAAGGTTTACAAAGTACTTTCCTCCCAAAAACCTTGTAAGAAAGATGGCGTAAACATTATTATTCCCATTTTATAGACAAGAAAACTGAAACTCAAAGTGGTTGATTGACTGGTCCATGGATTATAAAGCTAATAAATGACTGAGTTAGGATTTGAACAGAGGTGTTCAAGCTCCAAGTCCAGCATTCTATGGCCTTTGAAACACTGTCTTTAAAAGACAGCTAACTAGAGAGTGGGACCTGGGAGTCAACAAGACCTAGGCTCAAGTCCTGGCCCAGTCCCTGACTATCATTGTGATCTGTGGACAAGTCATTTAACTTCTCTCAGGTTTAGTTTCTTCATCTGTAAAATGAGGATCATAACAGCACCTCCTTCAAGAGACTGTAAAATCATATATAGATACTGCTTTACAAGTCTTGAAGTGCTATGTAAATGATAGCTATGGTAATTAAAAATATAAGCCGCTATTGCTATTAAGGTCATATTGTTTAACCAAATACAACAGAACTATTATTACATTCTTGTTTTGTTTTCCTTTGAAATCACCATTTTGTTCATTATCTTAAAAGGCAATAAACTTTGGTCTGCCATATGGCATTCTGAAAAGAGAATTTCACTAGGGAAGACTTTGGAAAACTATAATTGGTGTGTTTCCTCTGGTTCCCCCTGTTGCGATTCACATGACTTAAAGGCCTATGATAAATGAAATCAACAATCCTACTTTAGGGGAAAGGGCTTTTTGAAAATGGAAACCTTTAAGCATCTGAAATATCAAGTACATTCATCTGTAGAGATTCTAAGTATAAAGGACTGAATGGACGCGCCAATCAAATTTGATTAAGTCCAGAGTGAAATGAACATTTATATTAATAGTCAAATAGAATTTAATTGCCTAAGTGAGCTTAGCCAGCTTCTAGATCTTTAACACCTAAAAATATAAAGCATTTTCTTTCAAAATAAAATGTATGTAGGAGAAATGGAGACTGTCTTCTAGTTAAGTACTTACATCTTTAAATGATTTTATTGATAATGTTTTCATGCTTTTTAAAAAACCAAAAATCTTTACTGCATCAAATCACTTGATTCACTTGATCATATTCTTTACCCACTTTCTAGGTTCATAAAATGCCTTACTCATAATAATCTTGTGAGATAGGGAGTGCATACTATTACAACCATCTTACAACTAGGGAAACTGAGTCTCAGTGAAGTAATATGGCAAAGTGATTTGTCCTTTTGGTCCTACCTCCACAACATCTTATATCCAGTCCCACCTTGAAATAGCCTGAAATTGGGCTCCCTGAATCCAACCCCTGTCCTGTCCAATCCATCCTCCAAACAGTTACCAAATTCATATTCCTAAAACACTGGTCTAATTATGTCACTCCCCACTGTTCAAGAAGATTCAGTGTCTCTATTACCTATATGACAAAATATAAACTTATCTATTTAGCATTTAAAGTCTTTCAAAATTGGGTTCTAATTTAAACTTACAGAATAATTTCACCTTACTCCCCATCTCATAATCCATATCCTAGCCAGATCGAGCTATTTTCTGTTCCCAGGTCATGATATTATATCTCCCATCACCATGCCTTTGTATAGACATCACCCTAAATCTAGAATATTCAGCTTCCTTACCCCCAGCCTTTGCAATTACTAGTTCTTTTCAAGGCTCAGCTGACACTTCCTAGGTCATTTCTGACTTCTTTTAATTGTTAATGCTGTGGAGCCTCTAGGTGACTATATTTATATATCTATATCTATATTTGTATTGTATATGTATATTTGTATACATGGTCTCCCTCACTCCAACCCCAGGCAGAATAAAGTGCCCTTGAGAGCTTGGGTTGTTTTGTTTTTATCTTTGTATCCTATCCATGAAGACTAGTGCAGTACTTGGTGCATAGTAGGTACTCAATCAGTGGTCACTGAATTTAAACTGATGAAGTACAAGTAGTCAGTAACAGAATAGAGACTTCTGATTCCAAATCTAGTACTCTCTGGGTTACATCCTGCTGTCTCTCTAATGAGAATGGAAAAAGAAAAAAAAATAAAAGGCTGATCCAATTTCAAAGGAGTGGTTTTCAAACTGAATGGAGAAAAAAATATAAGCACAACATTTAAAACTGTGAACCTGAAATATTTCTAATCCAGATCTGGAATCTAGAATTTATTTGTGACTCATCATTTCAAGGAAGCAACTCAAAAAATCCTACTGGATCTACTATAAAAACAGAATAAAGGAAATGTTGATATGTCTTTATTAGCTCTTTGCTTTCAAGGAATGATGTAAAATCCAACTACTTATGTTGACTCATGAAGAAACAGCTCCACACAGATACAGAATTTCCAGAGCAATGTTTAATACTAACTTGAATGATCAACTGAATGTTGTAGGGGAAAGGGTGCTTAACATGTAGGTGAAAAAAACTGAGTTCAAATTCCATTTCAGACATTGGCTAGATGTGTGACTCTGGGCAAGTCACATCCTTTCTCAGACTTATTTTCCTCTCCAATCAAATAAGTATGATAATAATACCTACTTCATAAAGTTATAAGATGATAACTGAAAAGGGCTTGGAAAACCTTAAGACATAATATAAAAATAATATTTTTTATTTTTTTTTGCCCAAAATGCTTAAAAAGTGATTCAGTTTTGACTTAAAGAGGTGGCTATTTTAAAAAAAAAATAATGTTGTGCCCTCAGTGTCCTCATATAGAAGATGAGACAATTGCACTAAATGGCCTTTCATTTTCCTTCCAGCATGGAATCTATGAAATAAAGGGAAGGGAATAAGAATTTATTAAGTTATTCATTTATCAATATGTCAAGAACTCTGATATGTAATTTATGAATTATCTCATTTGATCCTCACAACAACCTTATGAAGCATTTGCCATCATTATCCCCATTTTATAATTGTAGAAAATGAGGCAGAAAGAGGTTATGTGACTTGCCCAGGGTCACATAGCTAGTAAGTGACTGAGGCCACATTTGAACTTAGATCTTTCTAACTGAAGGCTTTGCATTCTATCCATCACACCACCTAGCATCCTCAGTGATCTGAAGACCTCTTTAGCAATATATATATATATATATATATTATATATATATATAATATATATATATTTTAAAGTGAAATTCAGAGTCAATTGTGATCCCCACATGCTTAGAAAAAATGACATCCAAACATAGAATGACATAAAACTCCAAAGAAAAATTCAATTTGAGAATCATCCCAGTGTTGACACCACCCACAGAGTGGACTGTGTGAAAATACACCTTTGAGGTCTCTCTATTATTTTCACAAAGTAAAGAAATAACTATAGCCAAACCTATTAGTTTCCTGGCACCCTCTGAAAATGTGACTGAAAACAGCTTCTTACTTATGTCTAGAAAAGTTAAAAGCAATAACTTTGTCAGACTGCTAGCAATCTTGATATCCCTGTGTCAGACAGTCGTGAAGATTACTATGGTAATTAGGGAAGTATCAGAAATGTTACTTGTCAGGAAAGATAAAGCAATAGCTTTGGCCCAGGAACAATGCTGGGTTTTTTCTGTAGTTTTTGTCTCAAATATCATGAAAAGACAGATATCATTGGCCTTAAGGGAAATCTACCTTTGGGGCTATGGAAACAGGCCCTCAAATTTAACATCTTCACTCAGCTACTGAAGTCCTTGTTTTCTCCAATATAAATTAGATGATTTGGATAGATCTAATTATTCTTGATCATCACGTATTTCCAAAAGACAAGAAATATATCTTTGAGGTACCTATTTGCTAGATTTAAGAATTTTTTTTAAATTTCAGCATGTCAAGCAGGATAATTTTCCTCAGTAATTTCTGAAGGATGTAACCTTTTTGGAGAATATAAAGTGTGCACATCATTGCTACTGGGAAGAATTAAGTACTATTTTCACACGATTTCTGCTGTTTTCATGCCCCTAGAATTGGCTGAACAGTCAAGTAGTTGGAAAGAAAGAAGACTGAGAAACAGCTCTTAAAAATTACAGGATCTTCTTTCAACTTGCTGCACCTATAATTAGTTACTTTAAAATCCATTTCTAACCACATAGTTTCACATAAAATGTATAAATAGAGGCTCAACTATCATTCCACATTCTTAATCAGAAATGTCCAAAGAATCAGAATAAGGAATTATGCTGGCATTCCATGGTAATGTTGCTATGATTGCCCTGGAATTGAGTCTAGCACGGATGTCTGATATGGAGAGACTCAAAAGGTGAAAAGACCTTCAACAAAACCCTATGTGAGCCATAGCACAATCCTGGGGAGCAGACTCCCCAAACTCTGATGAATTACTGTCAGCTATGGATCATAGGATTTTGAGCTGAAAGGGAGTTTAGGCATGAATTAGTTTGACTACTTTCTTTTGACAGATAGGGAAACTGAGGCTCATAGAGGTTGTGACTTGCCCAAAGTTGCAGGATAGCTTAATAAATGACAAAGTTAGGGGAGGAACCTGAGTCTCTGACTTCAAATCTAGAGTTTTTCCCCTCAATATATCACAAGGATAGCTCAAGTTTTTGATAATGCTCTCTTATGTATTTTGACACCTATTTTATCCTATATTTAAGAATTGATGTCATATTACTGAATTAATTAGCTATGAAATGATTCATATGCCCATATGCTAGTTCAAGAACTAAATTGGGCAGGGTTTTTGAAAGGCTTCTCAAGAGAGGTAGTTGTAGCATAGGAGAAAGATCTGGAGTCAACTACAGGCTTTCTTCCATCCTTAGTCTGCCTCTATTATTTATTAGCCATGAATTCTGGAACAAACCTCTTTTCCTTTTGAAAAGGAATATTTTTATCTGTGGAATCAGGGGACTAGACTGGATGATGGGAATGAAAGCCACTTTCCAAGAATATGAGTCAGTGAATACCAAGGAAGGAGAAGCAGTGAATTTATACCATTTTTTTTTTTTTAAAAAAAAGCATTTTAGCAGTAATAAAAAAGAGAGAGCTAGGATGTTGGAAAGCAGCATCAAGGGATGGGCTTTATTCTCTAACATTTAGGCTAGGAGATACCTAATTATGAATTTATTCTAAGGGGAAGAGAAAGGGCAAAGACTAAAGATGGATGAGAAAGAGGATCTACCTGATGGTGCAAGGTCATGCATGGGACAGGAGGTATTTGAGATTACCAGCTGAGCACCAACTGAAGGTACAGTTGGAATGTTTAGCCTTAGCAAGGAGGAGGGCCACTTTTTCCCCTAAAGCTTTAGGACTCGATGAGGAGGATAAGTATCGACATTAAGAGTTTGAAAATATTGGAGGAAGAGAGCTCAGGAGTTAATAGCTTCCCAAAATATACCAATTAAGGGATCACATGTCTATTATTAAAGTATTTCCATGCTCCATCAATTCTTCCTGAACAAAATTACTGACAACGTTTTAGATCTCTCCAGTCTCATTGTCTGATATCTAGTCCCCAATCTTCTATATTAAGTCCGGATTACTATAGTAGGGTCCTGGATGGGAGTGTCCCAGACGCCAGCTCCCCTTTACCTATCTTTGATCTTTTCCGTTCAGTTTTACCTTTTTCTTTGATTCTGACACTCCCTTCCAGAATTTGTTCCTGTTGTCTTCTCAGTCATAGGATCAATAGTATTCCAAGTTAAAAGAGACCTCAGCAATCCTTGAGTCTATGTCTACACTTTACATGTGAGAATACTGAGGTCCAGAGAAGTTAAGTCATGTGTCCAAGATGATAGAAGTAATAAATGACAGAGCCAGGATTAAAAAATAAAAACTAGCATAAAGGATTCTCCTACATTACATTGGCACAAGGTAAAATCTCCAAACTCTACCAACCATTAATGGGATTTCCCCTGTGAAGTTTATAGTAATCTCATAATAATTTTATATAATATATATATATTATATAAAAGTATAATAATATAAATAAGAGGCTACAAATGATGGGGAGGCAAAACAAACTGAATGGGAATCAGGAAGTAAAAAAAATCAGAAGTATATAATGATCTGAGAATCAAAAAACCCCAATTTTACATGTAAGGAGAAGCTATCCTTCCTGAATAATATTCTAATGCCACTAGCAGACATGACTCTGAATGCAGAATACACCAAGCTTTTGGACAGATTTACCTTTGTTAATTTAATTGCATTAGTGTATGCTAAAAGATTTATACCCAACTATTTTGTTTTCCCTTTTGGCTTACAGGCAAATAGAATATTCTCTCTCTCTGTCTCTCTCTCTCTCTGTCTGTCTCTCTCTCTTCTCTCTCTCTCTCTCTCTCTCTCTCTCTCTCTCTTCTCTCTCTCTCTCTCTCTCTCTCTCTCTCTCTCTCTCTCTCTCTCTCTCTCTCTCTCTCTCTCTCTCTCCCCCTCTCCCCAACAAACACACACACGCACACACATACCACAAATATACACACAAGAATAATCAGACACTGGAGAAAAATTCTTGAAGCTCAATTTGTTGTATCCAGTTTCTACAGTTCTAACAATTTTCTTTCCATATAGCTGTACAAAATCTGGAGTAAACCTTGTTTCATATGGCCCATTATCAATTCCATATCTTTCTGTGAATTTCAGAATATATTAAGTACACAGCCATCTTATTTTAGCTTTAGACTGTATATCAGGTGTTTTTTCCAGACATAAGCAATTAAGAGAACTGGAAAATAGCACATGAAAAGCTCCAAAGAATTGATCCTCAGAGAGTGCATCGCACAGCACCAAACAACTGTGGTCTCCCTTGGTACTGCTACCGACAAGAGTTACTGCTGCTTGAGCAAAGCAACCTGAAGACATAGACAGAAACCCTGGTAATTAAATACCCTGCTTTCAATATAACAGATCCCTTACCAGGAGCTTGTTTCCTAGAATTTTCAAACTGAATTGCTGATACTACATGCAACCTCAGAGACCTTCTCCAGACGTAAACCTCTATCTATTTTACTGGCAGCCTGAATGTCAATCCTGCCCTCCTCTCCTTCCCCACATTCAGTAATTGTGTTTTATAATGGAAGCAATATTCCAAAGCCCCAAATCTGCTCAAATATGCAAACATATAAATGTATATATATATAATCTATTTTATATATCCACTATATATAATACATACCTATATTATATATGTATATATGTGTGATAATACATAATATTAGTATATCATTTATATGTAATTTCTCCCCAAATAAGTAGATGGCTAAACAAAGAATAAATAAGGAAAGAAGGAAGCAGAGACCGGAATCCCCTCTATCTGCTTGCTTAATAACAAATCAAAACACACCCAAATCTGGAGCTATTAGGAAGGGTTTTGTGAGAAGGAAATAAAATAAAACCGACTTGTTAAATGGGACTCCCTGCTGCTGAGTGCCATGTGTTACTCTAAGTTGCATCTGTTCAGCTATTAAATATGTGGAGGAATATGATATAGACAGCAGTGACGTTATCAAATATGCTGACTGCTTATTAAAGTGCTACAATATTTCTTTTAACTCTTACCTTTAATTAGTAAAAGTGACTACAGTCGTCACTAGACTCTAGAATGTCTTCACAGGCAAAGAAAGAAAATAGTAATTGTTGCTCATACTCTTACTTAAAACTACAGTGGAGAGGGGGATTATAGAGAGAGATCTGGACAGCTAACTGACTGATCCACATACCGCCATGCTTTTTTTTTTTCTTTTCATTTTGATTTTTTGCTTGTTTTTGGTTTTTTTTTTAATTTGTTTTGGCTCTGAATTTAGGCGAGGATTTTAAAACAGCACTTTGCACCATCAGCTGTGTATTATCTCATAATGGAAACAATTTGGAGACTAGGGCTGGGCTGATGAGCTAGGCATCTGGAGATGATACTGACATGAAATCTGAAAGAAAAAAAAATCCCTGAAGTGCCAACATCTTTTGTTCTTTCTTATTCCGTTTCAGTTTAATCCAAACATTATCACATATCAAGGAACATGTGGATCAATCCCCTTATCTAATCCACCCTCTGGAGTTTCAGGAGTCTTGTCACTGGAATGGACCATTGAGAGCCAAGACATCTACGACTTACAAAACACTTAACAGCAGAACTCATCTGCTGCTCCTCTGCAGGCTATATTAAGCATTAGTCACAATAATGTTGACAATATTAATGCATTTAAAAGCCTTGTCACGTTCTACTGCTGTCATAAAAATTCTGGGGCCCAGAGTCATCTAAATAAGAAGTGACTCAGGACAGAGGTAAGAATTATGGAATTGCCAGGCAATCAAACAATGTACCTACAGGTAGTCACAGACCAGAGTACTGCATCCCAGTAGAACATTTTAACCTTTAATTTCAGATCCTTCTCTTGGAATGTTACTTGGCAACAGCGTTCCTGAAGTGGGTCTTGTGACTCCTGAAACTACTCCAGGGCACCTCAGTTTCCCTGCTGCCTTGCCAATACTGCTACCACCTCCAAAAAAGCAGGTAGAAGAAGGATTACTGAAAATACCCACTAAATGGGCTCCTGCCTCTAGTTTCCCTTTCATCAAATTGAACTTCCACACAGCAGCCAAATGGTTATTGCTAAGGCACAGGTTATGTCACTCCCTAACTCAAGAAGCTTAGTGACTCCCTATTGCTTCTAGAGCAAAACATAAACCGCTCAGCGTGGTATCACAGTCAGACTAGGATCTCCATTTTTATTCTAATTGCAAATTGCTTCTGTTTCCATTTCCCTTCAGTCCCCTTTATCTGGAATCCTCTTCCTCCTCTTTGTCCTGGTTTCTTTCAAGTCACTACAATTCCACCTTTTGCAAGAGCCTTTCCTAATGCTAATGTGTTGTGCTTGAAATTATCTCCAAGTTATCCTGAACACATCTTTTTTTTTTTTTTTTTTTTTTTTTACAGAAGTATGTGTGTCATCTCCCCCATTAGACTGTAACTTCTAGATTAGATTAGGGAGTAGGACTGTTTTTGTCCTTCTTTCGATCTCCCGGGCTTTGCACAGTGCCTAGAAAATAGTAAGGACTTAAATGCTTGTTGATTTGACAATGCATTCTATGGTCTAGCAAATGGTCTTGCTTGCCGTCCTCAAACATAATATGTTATACCTCCTATATCCTTGACTTTGCTCAAGCTGTTTTCTATGCCTAAAAGTTGCTTTCTTCTCACTAGCATTTCTTAGAATCACTAGCTTCCTTCAAGGCTCACCCTCAGGGATTCCTTCCACTTCTGGTCATTCTGGATTCCTTAGTTGTCACTTTTTCCATATTATTTTGTTTTCAATATGCCTGTATTTTGGATGTACTTATATCCCCACACACAGTCCCTACTTACTACTACCCTCACCTTTAGGAGAGTGTCTGAGTTCAAGGACTTTTGGGGTTTCATTTTTGTATTTCCAGTACCTAGAATAATGTCTGCCACACAGTTAGCACTGACTGACTGAATGAATGATGAGAGAGGACTCCAGACCAGTGATAAAAATGGAAGACATGAGAATCAAGAAGTGACAGAGAAAGAAACTCTATTTAGTCAAATATCTTTTTAAAAAAGAATCAGCAGCTCAATTTGTTTTGAGCCTCTCTTCACTGAAGGCTCTATATGCACATGTGTGTATGTATATACACATACATACACATTCTCTACATGTATTTGTGCATGTGTGTGTGTGTGTGGAGGCAGAGAAAGAGAGAGAAAATGTCAAAAATCAGACAAAAATAAGATCAAAGGTCTCCTCGGCATAGGAATAATAGTAATCTATGTCCTGTCCCTTGGGACAAGGCGGTATCTATGCAAGGCTCCTTTGAAAAGTTCACATTATTGCAAAGAGGCTCAATAAACGAAAAAATCCAGTAAATACACACTAGCTATTAAATAAGAGAGTTACAGCATGCTGATTAGACTCTTGAAAGCTCATTGAAATTGAACTAAGTGATAAAGCTAGCTAATTATGGAGCTGATGATGGTAGTCAGTACCTCACATAAAAACAAAGAGCAATAACTATGTCTTAATTACAAACACGGAGTACTGTACCAGCCACTCCAGCTATCCAGGGGGGCAGGTTTTGCAGGTTAGGTGCCAGTTCTGCTTAAAGACAAGGAACATGAATTAAGGGAGGGAAGGGGGAGAGAAGGAACCTGGAGTATGTCACTCTATCCTTCTACTCATATGCAATTTACTTCTAACATACTAGATGCATTTTTCAGATGACATGGGATCAAACACACTACATGTAACTTGTATTGTCTCTACTAGTTGGACAGATGATAGCAGCAAAATCCAATGCCGTTTCTGGATCAGCTAGTATCCTATGGGACAAAGAGCCCCTGAAGCTTGATTTTACTGCTAATTAACAATAATGAACATGATGACATACTTTTTATTTGAACTCCTTTGTCGAGAAAAGTTGTCCCATCAGCAAGAGCAATACTCTCTCTGTCCCTTCTCACTCATTTATTTTCAAGCTTGAAGTAGCCTGATTTAGGTAGGAAGTAGGCACAGCTTTTTAAATTTCATATAGCCTCTTAGATCTTGCAAGAGGTCAAAATGCTATACCCTTTAGGAGACCAGTCATTTAACCTTTCTGTACCTTAGCTACTCATTTTTGCAAAATGAGAGGGTTTAGACTAAATGATTCTTAAGGTCTCTTCTCTAAATTTAGCATTCTGTGATCCTTTGAAAGGAGAGCATGGATTCTTTTTACACAAGCCTCCAAGTAAAAATAACAGTAGTTTTTAGCATGGCAACACTTGTTTGCCACCAAATTAGACACAAAGACAAAGAATTGTCACTGAATTTATAATCCAAACCGCTGAGAAGAACAGACATAAGGATCTCTTTTTTAACCCATACCTTTGTAATTCACTGCTCTCTTCATATGTAAGCAGTTTGATTACTGAAAGGAGCCTAATATGAACTTTTCTATAAAGAAAAAGAATGAAATCAACTGGTAAAGGATTTAAGACACTGGGCCTTTCATATGAGAATGGGTTGATTGTAAAAAAGGACAGACAAACCCGCAACTACAGCAATATTTGTTTAATTAAAAACTGTTAAAAATCCATGTATAAGAGAAATATATATTTCCATTGAAATCTGAGACTATGATATAGAAAGTTTGAGCAGAGGACGGAGAAATATTTGAGCACAGAGAAATTGCTAAGGCTACTGAGCATCATGGTCCATCAGCTTATTTGCATATAACTGGTTTTATAGCCTGAGAAACTTAAACTTAAAGTCATAAATCAAGTAATGATTTGGATACTATGGGATGATTAAATAAGGCTGATCAGCTTCACAACTAACCCAAAGGAGGATTTTATAACTTTTATCTCATAAGGGAAAATTGAGTAGCAGGAGGCTTTAATCTGAGTCAGTGATAAAAAGTGAAGAACCTGGATTCAATGGTAAAGAAACAGGTTGGAATGAAGAACTGAGCAGGAAAACGCAGCCTCCACAAGTGGCAGAAAATCCAACTCTGACTGAGCTGTGTGAAGAAAGCCATCTGACAAAAAGGCATCCCCTATTAGTTCCTTCCAAAGGCTGAAAGCTCTTTGGAAGACAAATCAATTCTCCTCCGATTCCATTTACAGCTTGAGTGGTGAAGCTTTGCAGAGGTGGTAGCTGCTTTCTGCTGACCTCTTTGGTTTGGGAAGGAAATGTCAAAAGGAGAAAGAAATGCTTTGCAGTTGATTTACTGTAGGATCAATTGACTGATAGCTGACTGGAAGACACAGTATGTACTGGAGTCAAGAAATGGCTGGGCTTGTTTGCATTGCCCAGAAGACCAGCCTGATGAACTTTTCAGTTCTCTGACGGAAAGGAACTGTTCACCATTCCAATATGGTGATACTTTCTTAGTATCTTTTTAAGGGTGACAGTAAGTTACAAGTATGTTTTAGTGCTTTATAAGTTTGAGAATAGAAGAAAAGAGTATTTTCTCAGTAGGGAAGCCCTGAGAACCTGAAGAAAAAGAGTTAGTAAAGGAGCAGCTTTGTATGGTACAAATATTCCTGAGTGGACCAGTGAATAGGTACCAAAGCCTGTGGTCCAGAGCTGTAAGCTACCCAGAGCACATGGGTTTTCCTTACTGATGGAATTCCATATTAGTTTTCAGTGTGTGGCAAATCTCCCTCATAGATACTGAGTGCACTAGTAGAATAGTGTGATCTATCGTTATGTGTGGATCATGACGTCTTTTTCATTTCTGTGTTTGTCTTACATTCACTACCTGAGATTGTACTTGTACTATCCTGTTGTAAGCCTCTGTATTATTTACCATTGCTTCTGTCTTATTTTAGTAAAGAATAATGTTTAAGATCTAATGGTGTTATCCTTGTGAAGCTAGTTTTGTATGAATGGGAATCATTCCAGTAGGAGCTTGAGACCTATAGTGATGAGGATAGGGAGTATTTCCCCTTTCTCCTTTAGGACTCTGAGGATTGAATTATGAGCACCTGGGAGTGTTCCTTCTTCGAGAACCCAGACTTGCTGGTAGTTAGGAAGGTAGGGATGAGGAAACTAGGGAGAGAGGAGCAGGAAGAAAATGAGCGGGAAAAGGGGGAGAGTGCCAGAGAGAAGGAGGATGAGGAAGAAAGATGAGATCAAGACAGAGACAATGAAGATATCTTTCATGAGAGGTGCCATAATGTGAGGCCAATGCAAGGAGATGCTTCATGCCCTTGTTATACGTTACTTTTATTTTTTCTGATGTATCAAAGCAAATGTTAAGTTCAAACATACACACACACATATATCTATCTATATCTATCTATCAATATACATATATCTGTTGCTATGCTAGATACAATGCTGGGGATACAATGAGAACAATTTTAAAAGAAAATCTGTCCTTATTCTCAAAAAGCTAACAATATACTGTTTTTAAAAATAATTCACTAAAAAAAATCCTGTAATATTAATGAAAATTGAGTCCCAGAGAAGTAAAGCTCCAGAGTCAGATGATCTGGATTTCAATATTGCTTTTGATATCTGTGTAGCATCTTGGGTAAATTTGCTTAACCTCTTTATTACTCAGTTTCCTCATCTGTAATGAGTTGGCTAAACTAGATGCACTCCTAGGTTCCTTCCTGGTCTAGATTATATATGGTCACAAAATTTAAACTCATATGTGACCCTTCCCAGACCATGCTAATCTCCCAAACCTTTCTGTTGTTACAGTTTAAGGGAGAGCTACTGGAGTCACTCAGAACACTCAGCCTATACTTTTCTACCAGCATTTTCTTGATATTTGTCAATGTATATTGCAATTCTATTTGGATGCAAGTGATTTACTACAAATAGTTGAGCAGTACCTCAAAGTGATATGCAAATGTGAAATACTGACCCAAAATATACTAAAACTTTGACATAAGAGAAAGAGCACTGGACTTGTGTTCGGATCTTGCCTAGGATATTATACTACCTCTGTGGCTCAGGGCAAATCAATTAATGTCCTTGGGCCTCAGTTTCCTCATCTGAAAATGAGGGGGTTGGACTTAATGATCTCTGAAGTCCCTTCTAGCTCTGGGTTTATGAGCTTCATGAGGTCTACGAGCTCTTACCTATTTTGTACAAAACTAGGTTATCTAAGTAAAAGAAATGTATAAACAGAATGTAGAGAATCTTCTTAAGCCTCCTTAAGAGATAAACTCCCTGCAAATTTTTCTTTAGAACACAATATCTGGATCTCTCCTTTGTCCCATAACTTCTTACCTTATGTTATAATTATCTATGCACATAATTTATTCATCTTCATCCACCCCCCTCAGTAGATAAGCTTTTAACAGCCAGGACATTTTCTTAGAATCCTAGAAACATAGCTCTATTATTGGCATCTTCTATGCCAAGTTGTCCAACTCTCATTATTTTTTTATAGTTGAGGATATTAAGGCGCAGGTAAAATGACTTGTCCAAGTGTCAGGGGCAGAATTTGAATCTAGAACTTCTGATTCCAGAGCCAATGCTTTTTCAATTGTACTATCCCTCTGGGAAAATGCCTTGCACAGTAATAGGCAATTATTGATCTTTGCTGACCTATTCTGAAGCATTTTAGAATTATTTACTGGTAAACAGTTGATAAGCTAATTATACTGATTTATTTATTCATAAAAGGAAGACCCTATTTTAAATCAATCTTTTACATATATACCACTCAGAGGGACTCAGTCACCAACCTCATTTCAGAACCCTGACTGTCTTTTGTCTCAAATCCTGCACACTATGCAGTATCAGGTGTGAAATATTCATACCCCATGATGACTGGATATAAAGAAGTGGAAATTCATTTTGGAGGCATAATCATCACAGGAGGAATTATAATAGGTGACGCCTAAGGGAGAAAGATATAAGGACAGAAAATAATGGTGTGTTTGTGTGTGCATGTGTGTGTGAGAGACAGAGACAGAAAGAAATAGATGTGCACACAAGCACACACGCACTGCACACAGCATGCTAAAAAGGGGTTAGTTATGCTGCAGAATTTCTCAGAAGGAAAGTATTCTGTGTAAGGACAGAATAGCATAAGAGGCTATCTTTCCACTTACCCTTCTTTTCTTATACACACTTGTTAAATTCAAGAGCTCCCATTCATCAAATCATAATGTGGGGAAACACACTACAGATGTTTATACATTTTCATAATAAACAACCTGGGCAAGAAACATTTCTTTGCTCAACCTCTTAAAGTAACCACCTGTTTAGGATTTTTGAAAATTGAGACTCTACTAGTGAAATCATCCAATTTGAGAGAAATCTTCTTGCTGTATTATAATAAAACCTACTTAAAATTTCCCTCCTCTTGCTTTCTGGCACTTGGACTTCTGTCTCATATGTGTGAAAGTATCAATAGGTTGTAAGTGAGAAACCCCTGGAGCTTACCACCTTGTTTTCATCAGGACCCTATGGAATTCTACCACATACTATATGTACCACAGAGAGTTTGCCAAGTGTGAACTCCCTGTAATGGAAAAGTACAACCAAAAGAATAGGGGAGGTGATGAGTAAAAGGAATTTCACATTCCGTACAATAACAGATTATTGCACTTAAAGGAGAAAAATGTCCAGGAATATTAAAAGTCTCAAAGCAGACCTAAGGTTCCTCTCAGTTGCCTATCCTTCAGGCCTTAAAGGCAATATAATATGGTCCCTTCTGAAAAGAGTCATCCCTTTCAAGTCTGTACTTTTAATTTTGGGTCTGAGAAAGGAGAGGATGAGGTCCAGGTTTCAGAGGAAATACTTTTGCCTGACTTGTAGAATGTCTTGGACAGAAAAAAAAATGCTGTACGTACACAAAATACTGTACAGTGTTTCCCTCTCCATCTTCACTATCTTATTACCATTCTCCAGATGTATAGTATTCCAGATGTTTTTCCTTAAGAGCAATGAGCTATAGCCCTGGCTTAGACCTAAAGCTTTTCTCCTTTTCCAACGTTCTCAGTTAACAATTTTCCTTTCCCTCATTGCAGGCATAATAGACTGTCATCTAAATTTATTTATTTATTTAGAACTCTCCAAATGTGCATGCTGCTACTGTAAAAGGTCCTTGGGCCCAGTGACACAAATCTTCAATCCTTTGTTCTCCTTTCATATCGTGGATTATTTATAACTACTATTAACTTGTTTGCCCTCTGGTGCGCTTTCCCCTAGGAAATATTTTGCCCGACTAATCCCACTGTCTGTGTCCCCAGACCAGCTCAAATAGGACCCTGATGCCACATCAGTACTTTTATTTTTCATTCTGGACCTTAGCTGATATAGTCCAGTATGCTGTTTGCATCTTCATTTATTTTTGGCGTGTGTGTGTGTGTATGTATGTATACATGCACATGCATATTCGTATGTGGGTGGGCCCATGTGAATATGTGTATATGTGTTTAATTTTTAAGTTTGTATAGATGTGCATTGGTCTTCTGGCTTCAATGATTTTTCTGTAACTGTCCAAAGAGTTTTCCTGACCAGTGCGCTAAATGATTTCCTGACTCAGTAAGTACTGGTTCCTTAGCCTGGTTCCTTGCTTTCAAATAATGCCTCTATGCCTTTCTTGATCTCCTACACTATGTTTAGAACTTTGCTCTACCAAACACCTTGACGACTTATTTGCATGCTTCATTCTTTTGCATTATTTCCTCTAATCTCTGAGTCAGGTGCACTTAAGAATTGCCTTCAAAGCATATCCTATAGCCTGATCCCAGCTCTTCCTCAGTTCTAATCTGTGGCCTCTGCAGTGATTTCAACTTGAAATATTCCCTTCTTTAATTAACCTGGACTGGGCCTTAAGCAGACAGCTTTACCACTTGTAGGCTTCTAGCTATGCTTTTGTCCTATGTTCCTTTCCCTCCATCACCCAATAGCTGCTCTGAATGCTTGTCAGATGTTTTGTAAAAATCCAAGTCTGCTCTGTCCACCGAGCTATTCTTATCTGTCATGGCAGTAATATCTTCAGAGAACTCCAGGAGGTTAATTAAGCATGACCTTCCCTGCCTGGTGACATGCTGGTTCTCTTTAATCAAAACTAGGCTCCTTCAGGTGTTCTCTCAGCACATCCTTTAAGAAAACTTTCAAGACTTTGCCCACATGCCAATGGCCTTTGCCTTTTGGTTGGTCTCATCACAACGGTATTTTAAAAGAGGTAATTCAATTCCAGAAGCATTTATTAAACAATATGCATTCCCTTTGACAGTGCATTGCAGCTACTCTGTTTATATCTGCTATGGATATAGCTCTCTGTGTGTGGTCTCCTCCATCATACCATGAACTCACAGAGGGCAATGACAGCTTTGCCTTTCTTTATATTCCTAATGCTTAGCATGGTGGCCGGCTCATAAGATGCATTTAATAAGTGTTTGCTGACTGACTAGTATGAACCAGGCACTATGCTAGGCATTTGGGATAAAAGAATGAAAAGAAACAGTTTCTGAGAGATTGAGAATAAATGAATAAAGATGACATATATAAAGCAAGTACTAAGTAAGTCATTTGGTGACAGGGAAGGGAGATTATGCTAGCAAATAACAGACAATTATTAATATAATGACAGAAAGTGTTACCCAAATGTAATATGGACTGCTACTCCCTTAAATGATCCTTGTCATGTCAAAATTTCAGTAATGATCTTACGTTCTTACTCTTAGGATATTAACTCATGATTACATTGAGCTGAACTACATCCTAGGTCCTCCCATCCAGGGATTTTACCTTGTGGGGGAGCCCAGCTCAAGCTGGATCTCAGTTGCTTAATGCCCTTGCCCTCTTTTACTGGAAATCATGGCATGAAGGGCAAAACAGCCAGAAATTAAGTTCCTTTATTTGCTAAGACAGTCATGACCAGGACTTGCTACCTCTTACAACTTCCTTCCTCTCTCCTCCTAAAGGTATAACAAGCTTTTGCATGGGTTTTGTAGGACAGAAATCCATTGTGCTCTGAACTCATGGGCCATCTCCCAGCATGGCATCTCAATTAAAGATGCTTTATTCCTCAACTCAAGACTTTGATTTTTTTCAGGACTGGGCACCAGCAAAGGCTTCGCAGAAGAGTTCTCACTTGACATGAAGCCTTAAAGGAAGCCAGGGATTTCAATAAGCTAAGAGGAGGGAGACAATTCCAGGTATAGGTGGTACAAAAGTTAGTCGGGTATTTAATATTTCTAAGGAAAAAAAATCCTCTCTGCCAAAGCAGTGAAAAGCACACAACATTAAATAATTATTACAAGAATTTCTAACTCCAATAAGCTGATGTAAACTCACTATGATAATTTAAAAATCTGAAGAAAATCAACCCCTCTTTACAAGACAGTTTTGTGGTGCTTTGGATGGGAGTTTGAATTGGAATACTAACATCTGAAAGTACAGGAAAAATATCTGAACATAGATGCGTGTGTTGATTTAGAAAATATCTCAGGTGGAGAATAATTCTACTAGAGAAAAATCTATGGGGGGCAGACTGGATTTTGCCTTGGTCGGTGAAGACCTACACCTATATATTCATATCTTATTTACAACAGATGGAAATCATTGCTGTATTATGCTTTGATACTAAACTTAAGAGTATCAAAATGTGGAGAGTCTAGGTAGACTTGGAATGTCACCTGTATTGATACAGGGAGTTATTTTGAGAGATGAAATGTTTACTATAAATACACCCAGCTTTCAGTCTTTACTAAAGCAGCTGATCAAAAGCATCCTTCTAAATCAGCATCACTTAAGAGCTAGATTTCAAAAATAAGGCTTGCAGCCCAGCCAAGTACAAAGAAGAACATGTAGGGCAAGTACTACTACGGTTCACTAATCGAATTTGCAATGCTCTTTCATGCACCCAAGATGAAAGGATTTCAAAGAACTCTCAACAACCCTCACCTCAGCCTTCAGTGAAATTTCCCTCCATCAGAACCCAGGCACACATTAATATTCATGACTTTGAATGAGTCTTCGTTGACAGGGGCATTCTTTTGCAAGTGAGGGTGGATGGTAAACACCCTCCACTTAACTTTTTTAAACTGATCTTCTGGGGCTCATGCTTGCAGCAATGGCCATACTGAAGACTTTTATATATCTACACACACTCCAAAAGAAACACACAAATAGTTCTCCAGCGTACTCATGTTAATGGCATACCAAATGCCTACCATAAAGATGCCATTTTTGAAAAAAAAATTCTATATATGCTTTGTCTCAATGTACAAAAATCCAAAAATTAACTAATTTCTTTAATGTGTGTGTGTTCATCCTTCATTGCCGAAGAAGACCATGGCATCAGAGAAACAATGACATGACTTGCACTTGGCTTTGTTCTGAGTGAGGGAGGGCTGTGCAGGTCACCAGCCTCACTTCTCCAGAGCCACCTGAATCCAATGACCAGATATTCATCAGGATGACTGGAGATGACCCAGGATGAGGTAATTGGGGTTAAGTGACTTGCCCAAGGTGACACAGCTAGTGAGTGTCAAGTGTCTGAGATGAGATTTGAACTCAGGTCCTCCTGACTCCTGCACTGGCGCTCTATCCCCTACATCACCTAGCTGCCTCTAATTTCTTTAACATTCACTTAAGGAAAGCAACCATTAAGAATCTCCTGTAAACTCAGCTCTGAGGTAGACTGTGATGATGGTTTAAACGTTTTAAAAAATAAAGGATCAAAGGGTTTGGAACTGTCAGTGAAGCTCAGTGATTTTCTAGTCCAGTGATTCTCAAAGTGTAATCTAGGGATTCCTGGGGATCCCTAGACTTATTGAAGGAGTCTGTGAGGTAAAAACTATTTGCATAACAATATAAAACTTTTCACATTTTAATGCAGAAAATAGTGATAGATATACCTAACATAAATTTAAAAAACCTCTTTGGGGGAGTCAATAATTTTTAAGAATGTCTTTTTAATGGATCCTGAAACTAAAAAAACAAAACAAAAAAAAAACCCAAAACTTGAGAATTGTTGATCTAGTCCAGGCTTGGGGAAACCTGTGGCCCCAAGACTGATCTAGTCCAATGCCTATGTCCTATGGAACGTTCAGGTCCAGAGAGGTAAAAGAGACATAGCATACATATCTAGAATTTAATTAATGAAAAGTAGTAGCCAGAAATACTGGAGCAATTCAGAGAACTATTATTAGAGAGCTAAGATTTATCTTACAAAAGGGCAATATTCTCAAAGCATTTTGAGACTAAATGAGGAGTCTGGAATAGATAATAATGGCAATCACAGCGACAATAACTCACACTTTTATATCACTTTGAGTTTTTCAAAGTTTTCTTGTCACAACAACCATGTAAAGTAGTTACTGGAAGTATAATCATTCTCATTTTGCAGGTGAGGAATTAGAGGCTCTGAGAGACTGTGACTTATCTCTGATACCACAGCCAGTCAATGTCAGAGGCAAGATCTAAACCTAGATCTCTTGCCTCCAAGCCCGGGAATCTCTCCACTTTGTTCCTTCCAGTTTTATAGTCTATGATCTCAGGAAAGCCTCCTAAATATTCAACTCACTGACACAAACCATATTTTCAACAGCAGCAACAATGTATATGTAACATTTGAGCAATTCATCTATTGGTTAAAAAAAAAGGAAAAAGAGACCCACATTTTAATTTTGTAAAAGAAATATTTTATGTAGTCAAATGACTATCATATGGACACAGATAACGGATGAGATAGGGGATATGATTTTATTTTTTAAAGTATTGGCTCTTATATGTGGAGCCATCTATAACTTATCCTTGCTTCATTTCCCAAGACTGACTGATTGTTCCTCACCACCATCATTGTATTCTTTTCCTTACTTCTTGGTCTACTGAAACCATACAATTCATCTGTTTCTTTACTATAAACATCAAATAACCCCAGTGAATGATCATGGGCTTATTAATACTCATAACAAAAAAAATGAAGGTCAATGTTCAAGCTGCCATCTGATTCAAAAGAAATTTTATTTCAAGTTATAATACATAAAAAATATATTACTGCTAATTAGTGGTCAAAACATGATTTTTTGGTATTCTGTAAAGCTCATTGAGATCATAATAAACAAATAAGGTGCAAAATCATGTCAAATAGTTAAACTGCAGATGAAAATATATGCTGAGTGGATCACAAATTTTATCTGATTGAAATGACATGGGGCCATTTTGGTTAGACTGGGCAGCAGTTCATTATGTTTAATGAACATAATCATCTTCCAGGTTGTTGGTTCATTATATCAATTTTGGATGGAAATCTAATTGCGTAAATCAGCTCAGTACTTAGCTCACACTTTACTGACAAAAGTTTGTACAACTTTTTGAATACTTCTGACACATAGATAACATGTTTTCATACTGAAAAATAAAATCTATCTGCTTTACATCAGCCAATGTCACATCTTAGATATATTCTAAGCCAAAGTCAAACAATAATAACAATCAATAGTTGAGTATTTTCATTTTTCTTTTCAATTACTACTTCACAATTAATTACTAGCTTTCATTACTGGTTCATAAAGATACATGATGATTCAGGTCTGGTGAAAGTGGTACAAAGTAAAATTGATTTCAATATTTTCTCAGAATTTCCAAAGAGTTTTCCCAAGTTCATTCTTAGCCACTGTTAACCCCTTATATATTTATATTTACTAAAAGCTCTCCATATCCCTCCTCTGGGCAATCAAATCTTCCAAGACTTCTATTGTATTTTTACAAAGGCATTGCCAGAGAAGACTAAAAGGTGGGCTTTAGTAACAGAAAACAAACCACAGATTTGACAGTCATTTTATTTCTTCTGTTGAAAAACAAGAGAAAAAATTCCTGTCCTCTGAAAAAGAGCAAAATGGCCACTTGAGTGGCCTAAGTCTTAACTTAGTCAAACTCCAAGACTTCAGAATTCTTTCCATTCCTGATCAAACATAGACTTGAGCTTCTCCCCAGTCTCAAAAGGAAGGAGGACACAAAAAGATCCTTATGAGGATGAGAAGATTCTAAGTCTATGTTTGAGCATGATAGAAAGAAAATGCCTCTCTTGTAGGATAAAACCTTTGGATCACAAAACAAACAGTGACTTGGACAACATAACCCCTTATGATTTGAAAATAATCATAGCAGAACCTTTTCTCAGAGTAAAAGTGTAATTGGTTATAAATCAATAAGTAATTTCTTTCAAGAGAAAAAAACTCTTGGATGTCTATGTGTGTATGCATGTATTTTTAAAGCAACAAGGCTCTTAAATCAATATGGAGCAAATATATTTAGAAATTTGAGATTACTCTAAACAGTAAGATTTCTTGCTATACTAGTTAAGCTTATCTCAACTGATCATTTATTTATGATGCCATAAAAATTCAGATGCTTTCAATTCTTACTTCTTTGCTATACAGCAACTGAAATTACTTTTCAAGACTTCCTATTGTGACAAGTGCATTTTCAACAGAAAATTTATGACCATGCAATAATGGTGGCATCCTTTTTTTAAAAAAAAAAAGATTAATAACAAATTCAGTTTTCAAGATAACTCTAACCCTCTAGAGATCTTACTGGAAATTTCAGAAGTCTGATGGAAAACTGAGATGAGTAAAACTTCCTTGGAGAATTGAAGCCCAATAAATGACTATATTGATATGCCTTGGTTACAGTGTTAGAATATCAGTTCTAGGTTGCACATGAGGGGTGTTATGTTGGAAGGTCATTCCATGGCAACAGATAGAGCTATAGAAAGATTTCCTTAGTGTTATAAATTCTGTCTTCCTTTACTTTCATTTATGTCACGAAATCTTCTGTAAGGCTTCAATTATTTGCCTTTATTTTTTTCCATATCATATTACTCTAGGCTCTTCTGCTTTCCCCTGAGAAAGAGATCCCAGTGATGCAATAAGAAAACATAAACTGGCTTCACTTTGTATGCTACTCATCCTAATTCCTGCCAAGTTAGTAGGCACATTTCATTTATTTCATTTTTTAAAGCTAGCTATATCTGCTATAGACTTCAGAATTCCATTTAAAAAATCTTTTTTTAAAAAATAGTAATGTATGTAAAAGACATATTATATACACTCCTTTGACAACAAGTTACATATCACTACACTAAAACCATTTAGAAAATCAAAAGCAATAGTAGTCTGTCTGAAAAACATCCATGAGATAGGAGTAAGAACAATTAAGAAAGAATAGTTTAAGAAAAGTAAAAATCCATTTTGGATTGAGAATACTTACAATATGTAGCTCTAAGTAGTCACCAAGCCCTGAAGAACTGTCCACTCGTACCAATACAGCTTCTTTCTGAACCGTGCTAAACCCTATGGCCAGTCTGTCTGCACGTGTACTGGGCCGGTCATTAGGAGGCCATTTGTATGTGATTTGTCCACCACCTTTGCTAAAGATATAAGTTGTTCCAGCTGAAAACAAAGCAAACAAAATGATAGAGTCATTAGTTCTTCTGTACCAAGGCTATACAATTTTGTCACTACTCTGGTAATTGGCTTTAGTATAATAAGTTCAATTAAGAGCAAAAGAAGATACAGATGCTTTAAATGAAATAGTCTGGTAACTAAATTTTAAAACACACTCATTAAATCTATTAGAAGGTGTTTCAGAAAAATGTTGGGTCCCTCCCTGCCTATTCCACTGAGTGAGACATGGAGATGCAATGCAACATCGTGGGAAAAATCATATTCAAGGATTCAGAAGAACTGGCTCTAATCTGCACTCTACTACTAACCAATCATGTGACTCTGGGCAATGTTGCATGTGAAATGTTTCCTCCTCTGTAAAAGGAGTGTATTACCCACTAAGTCAACCTCTTAAGGTTGCTATAGGGACCAATAACATTGAGTAATAAGAACTGGCATTTATTTAATGCTTTGAAGGTTTGCAGAGTGCTTTACCTGTATCATTCATTTGATCCTCACAAGAATCATATAAGGGAAGTGTAATTATAATTCCCATTTCACAGATGATGATAATGAGGCACGGAGAAATTAGCTGACTTCCCTAGGGTAGCATAGCTAAGGTGTCTGAGACAAGACTTGAACTCAGGTCTTCCTGACTTTCAAATATTCAATGCACTGAACTATCCAGTAGCTGATCAAATAAAATGTATTTGAACTGGCATACTTTGTAAAGAATTATAGATCAACTGAAATCCTATTCTAATGCAAGAGTCATAATAAGCAATTGACTCTCAGTTCTCTAAGGCTGTACCAGCAGAATTGAAGCTCTGGCAAAGCCTTGGTGACATCTATCATCTGAGATTCAGCCTGTGTCTGAAGAGGTTCACCACCAAAAAGGGTGACCACAACATCATAAGGAAGGAATGGGGGAGCTATGATGTCAGTGGAGACAGTATCCACAGTGATGAAATTATAGATCTTTTCAGGTCAATAAAGAGTTGTAAAAGTAACAGATATTAGTAAGATTTATGGAATCGAACAAGTTTTGCCTGCTTTTCAGGATTACAAAGGACTGTATTAGAAACAAAAATCAACTGTGGTTATTTGCTATAAGAAAGATGCAGCAATATATAGATTAGTCTTGCTTCTTATAGTGAGTCTGCAAGAAATGAGAGGGTCATCTGGAACAGTGGAGCAAATCACAACTGACTCATCCAACTTTGTCAAGGAAAAGAAGGATTTATTCTGGTGGAACAGAGAGATAACTGATGGATGAGCAGCCACAAGCCTCAGTAGTCAGGCTATGACACAGCAGATAATAGATAACTTCTGTGTAAGCTGGATCTTACTTAACAAGCAACATCCAGAAGCTGTCAGAACATCTAGCATTCACACACACGTATATCTATATCTATACCTACACACATGTAATTATAAATTATATGTAAACATATTTGCATACACACACACATACACACACAAATTTACTCCTATATTCACAGAACTATGCATGATGCCAGGTCTTCTTTTCATGGAAATTCAAATAGTTGATGGTGATGACAATGAAGCTCTTGGATTCTGTCTTAATAAAAAGAGATTTTTTTGTTTTAACAAGTTAGTTCTTATCAAATGTGTCTCCTTTCCTTTTACCATTAGCTTCCTCTACCATTGAATTTAATAAAGAGAGTTCTTTGTGAGAACTGGGAAAGGCATATTTAGTAAACAAAGGGTTCTCTTCCCCTTTAATAAATACTAGGGGATTAGAAAAGAAATGATTATAGGTACAGAGATGGGGTCAGGAAAAAGTGTGTGTTTCTCTTTCAGAAAAATGCCATTGTAAGAAAGCTAAAACTCTTTGATTCTAAGTTCCAGAAATCTTTGGAAGTTGCCTGGATTAATACCTTAAAGAAACAATGATCAGCTTGGGGGTAAGGAGGTATTAGGAGATAATTTGATAATTTTTTGATGAGAGGCAACATGAAGTTAAGAAAAAAAGAACCAAGTGAACTGAAGTAATGGAATGGAAAGGCTGGAACTTGGGGGACTTCTATGGTATTGAGATGGAACAATTTAAGACAGCCATCTGTGAGGTTTAGATATATAATAGGAATAAAAAATTGTAACTTTTCTGGTCCAAGACAAGGAAGATTAATCACTCTGGCTACTATCTGCGTGTTCTTCACAATGGTGGACTAGCCCAATGACCTTGGGTTAAGTCATGGAACATTTCCAGGCCTCAACTTTGTCATCTCTAAAATGAGGAAGTTGCATTAGATCAACTGACCAATCAACAAGCATTAATTAAGCACCTACTGTGAACCAGACACTGAAAGAGCTGGGAATACAAAGAAAAAAGTAAAAACAGTCCCTGTCATCCAGGAGCTTACATGCTAGCTTTTATTTTGGGTTTTAACATTTATAAAGTACCCTCTCTGTCTCTCTCTTTCTCTCTCTCTATGTCTCTCTCTCTCTCTCCCTATATATACATGTATGTATATGTACATATATGTATGTATGCACATATCATATGACACATATACATACACACATATATATATATTCATATATATAAAACCTTCCCACCAACTCTGTAAAGTAGATGCTATTGGTATCCTTACTTTATTGATGAGGAAACTGAGGCTGACTGAGACTATGATTTGCTTGGGACCATATAGCTGCAAAAGCTAGCTTACTAGCACATATATATATGAAGTACATAAGGTATTATCTGAACTCAGGTCTTTCTCATTCTAAGTCCAGCACTCTATCCACATGCCATATCAAGATATCAAGATGTCGAGATCTTCACGACTCCTTTCAGCTCCAAGAAAGGCTACCATTCTAATTCTGATGCAAAACAATTTTTCTTAGGCAATACCAAGGTTCACTTCAATGGATCTATGACCTTTATGATGTCAATACTCCCAGTGCAACTCATCAATACTTGTTTTTCCTGTGCATCCAATATGGTGGGATGCTTTCTTTTATTTTTCCAGTTATTGTATGGCTTCTCTTACATCAGAGAATCTGGGTTCAAATTTCAGCCCTGGTAGTTATTACTTTCCAGGCCTCAGTCTCTTCATCTGTAAAAGCATTGGACTAAAGGGTCCCTGAGTTCCATTCTAGTCCTAAATCTTTCATCCTAATGACACACGTCCACTATCGATCTGTTATCCCTCTCTCTTGCCACATACTGGCCCATCTTTCTTTTTTCTTCTCTTTTTCTTTTTCCTTCCAGATTATTGTTTGGTACTTTAAATCAAAGAATTCACCAGTGAGTACAAGGTCATGCTTTGGGTATTCAGATCCGGGCATTTATAGAGACCTCTCTCTGAAGGCAAATATCATAATACAAGTTTCATTACTAAGGATTTGATTTTTAGCTCATCTTCCAACCTTTTTTCAGAGAGTATTAAGACCTAGAAACCACCAAGGCCATTGTCTAAACTGTCATGCTTACCATTGCTTTCAGGCTCTATAAGCATCATCAGTAGAAAATGAATGCAGTTGCTTTCACAAAGGCTTTTATACAGTGTGACAAATCTCACTGGGGGGGGTGGTTCTTTTTGTGAGAAGTCGCTGAAGAGCAGTCATCTTCTTTCTTTTTTGTTCATGGCTGTGCTTTGTTTTGTAGTCATCAGTTCAATTCCATTGTAGGCAGTGGAATTAGATTGTCAAGGCCTTGCTATCCTCCCTATTCCCTTTATAAGTTTCATATCATTCTTTTAAAAAGTAGTTTAGATATAACACTCACAAGTTCCCTGTGCTCTTAACATTTTTCTACTAACTCAGGGGCTTAAAAAAGCATTAGCACTAAGCTTTAAAGTAACGTTAATGTCTTTATGATTAAGTATAGTGGCTCAGACAAAGGTGTTTAATGACAATTTTTTCCAAAGACTTGCCAATGAAAACTGTATTTCAGTTCAATAACCATGTATTAAGTCTCCGATACCTTGCGCAACAACCCTGTGCTGTGCACTAGAGGAGAGACAGAGTTGGTATACTAGAGTTGTTTATGCTGTCATGGCATTTACATTCAAGTACCAGGATGTGACACTCACACAGATAAGTATTATGCAAAATACGGTATATGATAAGTGCACTGAACAGGAGTGTGGTGTGTTGGCTGGCGAGAGGGTCAGCATCAGAGTCAGAAAGACCTTGTTTCAGGTTCTGCCTTTGACACACTCTCTAACTGTGTGAATACAAAACCAATCACTTTTCTTCTCAGGGCCCAAGACAACTTTACAACAAGTTTTAAAATCCCAGGTCTGGACCATGTCCTCTCTTTTGAAACGTACAAAGTACTATGAATGATCCGGTGAAAAGGTAGTTAGAATCAAGCAAGGCTACATAGAATTCATAGCATTTGGATTGAGTTTTAAAGGTTGGATACAAATTTGATAGGCAAAGAAAGGCATCCTACAAATAGGAAATAGTTTGGTTAAAGGCAGAAAAAATGCAGAAAAGTGAAGTGTGTTCTAGGGTCAGAGAGTAATTTACTTTGGCATACACAATACGTGAAGCAGAAGATAACACAAATTGGGGGGCACCAGAATGAATGGGACAATGTTTGCCAAGGTTTTTGCAGGTGCCTTAGAAGATGTCCCTGCTAAAAGTCCAGATGAAAAGGTGCAAAGTCTTAGAGCTGTCATTCTAATACAACACTCTCATTCTAAAGATAAGGAAATCAAGTAAGTCCTGACTTGCCCAAGGTCACCTAAATTAAGTGGTGGTGTAGGATTTCCCCCATGCCTTTTGAAATCAGATTCCATGTTTTTTCTATTATGTCACAATATCATACTGATTGTAACTAGATCATTACAAACTAGATCACTATAGGAACACAGAAGAGTCCTAAAAATCAAAGGGAATATCAAATACTTATTTCTGAGATAGTGATGTGCAGCTAGATAAGCAAACTTCCAAATTAGACCACCCACATGTGTACTTTGGAATGGGGCAGGGCAGATAATGAACTGAACTTGAAAATGAGTTGGAAGAGGAGAGCATGCCAAAACATATTGGGAAAATTGTTCAGTGATTCCAAAGACCACAAACTCTTCAGTACTCCCAAAAAGCCCATTTCTATACCACTGGGGTCAAACACAAGGCTCCACAAAACTCCAAAATACGGCCAAACTAGAATAAAATGTAACTGGGCAATATTTAACAAAATAAATTTAAGTACAATACAACATGAATAATGTTAATTTGTGATTTTTTAGGTCCATATGCAGATCTAGGATCTGTTTTCATTTGAACTTGACACTACTGCTTTACACAAAAAAATGTTTTCCCAAAGATGCTATTTATCTGTAAATTCAGGAACTGAGTAAACCCAGAAGAATTAAAATTGCAAATAGAGTAACATGCAAGATAGGCAACCAGAGTGCTTGATATTACCAATCACTTAACCAAGAATCACTTATTAAACTTCTAGCATATTCTAGGCATTGTACTGGAGATACAAAAATAAAAATCAATGTAGAAAAAGAACAGGAGGAATCCTTCCAGTGTATTTGACAGGTACTTTTTTGAAAGATTTATATGAAAACATGGGCAAGAATTTCACAGCACAAGAAGACATAGGATCTTTGTGATCTTTCTCGGTGAAGGGAATATTCATACCTGGGAAATCAAGGAGTCAGAAAAAAGAATCAAAATAAGCCTTCGAACATTTATTTGATCTTAAAAAATATCTTTCTGAAAAAAGGCAATTCATTTTCTATATGATAATATGCAGAAGACTTTAAGATGGGTATTAATTTACTGTGTAGCAAAGCAAAAAAATGTTCAGTCAGCAAATAAGGATTTAATAAGTGCCTACTGTGTGCCAGGAACTGTATATGTTAAGTGCCTGGGAACATTAAAAAAATGCAAAAGACAGTCCTTGCTCTGAAGGACCTTAAAGTCTAATGGAGGAGACAACATGTAAACAGCTATGTACAAGCAAGATAAAGACATGATTAAGTGGAGATGACACAGGGAAGCCACTAAATTGAGGGGGCTTTGGAAAGACTTCTTGGAGAACGTAGGGTTTTAGCTGTGACTTGAAGGAAGATGGAGGCAGAGATGAGGATGGAGAAAGTTCCAGGTATGGGGAACAGTGAAAATGCCCAGTCAGGAAAAGGTATGTCTCCTATGAGGAATGTCAAAAGAGTCACTCTCACAGAAGTGTAGAATCCAACATAAGGTACAAGAAAACTGTAAAGGTGGACGTAGAAGCAGGTTATAAAGGATTTTGAATGCCAAATATTTGATCCTGAAGGATAAAGGAAACACTGTAGTCTATTCAGAAGGAGAATGAAATGTTCAGACCAGAGATTTAAGATCACTTTGACATTTGAATTGAGGATGAACTGCAGTGGGGAAAGACTTGAGACAGGAAGACCAATCAGGAGACTATTGCAACTGTTAAGACGCAAGATGATAAGGGCCTGTATCTGGGTGGTGGCAGAGCCGGAGAAGAGAACTGGGCATATGTAAGAGACATTATAATAGCAGGACTTAGCGATTGATTGGTTATAGAGGGGTGAGAGAGAATGAGAAATAGAAGATAATACTAAGGTTCTAATCTTGTGTGACTGGGAGGATGATGCTAACTTTGACAGTAAGAGGGAAACCAGTTTGGGGCAAAAAAGAATGAGTTCCATTTGGGACATGTAGAGTTTAAGATGTCTAATGGACATTCAAATGCAGATGTCCTAGGTGGCACAGGTGGTACAGTGAAAAGAGTGGGGTCAGGAAAGCCTGGTTTTAAATCCTGTAGTAGACACTTAGTAGGTATGAAATCTTGGGCAAGTTACTCAATTTCCATTGGCTTCAGTTTCCTCATGTGTAAAATAGGGCTAATAATGGCACCTAACTTCCAAAGTTGGTGTGAGAGTCAAATGATATCATATTTTTAAAGCATTTTTAAAGCCTTAAAACTTTACATAAATGCTAGTTATTGTTTTTGTTGTTATAATTTCCAATAGGAAGTTGCAGATGTTAGAATGGAGGGCAGCAGAAAGGATAGTGTTGGATAAATCACTTTGAGAACCATCCACAAAGAGTTGTATCCATGTAAGCTAATTTGATTATCAAGTAAAATAGAAAAGAGAGAGAAGCCCCTGAAATTTAAGTACCTATAGATAAATCCAATAAATTTTCATAATTTAGCGGAAACCAAATGCCTCATTTTTAATGCCTTTTACGTATTTCAGTTTTTATTAATCAGTTCAGTACTCCATCCATCACCGTGACATATTATTTCCTACATAAAACTCATTGTGTACATCCACTATTAAGGTGACGATGTCTGTGATATTAAATTACACCAAATAGAAGCTTTTATGGAATAGCGAAAACTAATCACATTAAGGTATGACTTCATAACAGGTCAAAAGTTGAGATATTTACAACATTTTTAAAAAGTTGTCTTTTCACCTTTTAAGATGAAGGGTCATTACATAGGCAGAAAACAAACAGAAAGGCTGAGTGATACAAGTTTCTTTTTACTGCTTAAAAGACAATCAATATGCAACAATACCACACCAGAACTGCAGCTTCAAATTCTCAACAGTGCGGGGATGAATGTTGAGGAAAGCACCATCTTTATTATTTATGTATGTTTCTATATGGTAAATGCTGAAGTATCAGCAGGATAACTTCTAATGGATTTATTACAAATTAACCCTGACATCCATCACAGCATGGACTGTATGGATGACTAATATTTGAAGTGGTTTTCTACAATCTCTACACTTAATTTACACATATATAATTTATATAACATATACATATTATATAAAGGCCATATCAATCTAAATTCTTTAACAATCTGGTATCATTAGATACCAATTTCATAATATAAATTTGACAACATGATAAAAAGTAAAATATTAACAAAACAGATATAAGGACTTATTTCTAAGGATTAAAATACCTCTAATATGTCAAGGAATTATTTAGACTTATTGATAAAAACATAGTTCCTTTTTTCCCCATGTTTAAAAATCTCCCTCTTCCCAGACATACTTCAATCATACATATTGTTCTCCCAAGGTTAAGGATTAATGGTTAACCCACGAGGTTTCATCCAAATTTTGGCTGTTTGAGATTATGGCTGCATAAAACATGAGTAATTAATTTCCCCATAGATTAGCTTCTAATTTGCGATATGTGCTAAGAATGGGAACATTTTTGAAAGCTTATAATTCTTTAAATGCTACCAAGTAAGCAATACGAAACATTTCCACCCATTATGATTCTATTGACATTAACAAGACAGCAACATCTCTTTCAGGAAAAGTTTGCTACGCAGTCAGAAATTAAAAATGAAACAACTATAAATAAAAGGAGCTTTTATACTTTCTACAACCTTGTCAAGTTCTACTTTGCTAAACCTAGATTTCCTGAAGATTTTCTCTAATCATTGAAGGTTTGCTATGGAGAAAGTGCCACAAGAAGCAAAAGCTATAAATTAGATTATTAAATGCAAGAGGAGTCTCAGGTGAGTGAACACTAGCTTAGCCAATCAGCCCCAAATGCTGAAGCCTATAAAATCTTACCAATGTCCCCAATACCTTGCAGCACTAATAGTCCATTACTGTCTACCATTTGTCTTTCTAAATGATTATACTATAATGTGAACTACTTGAATTCAAGATCATAAGAGATGAATGAGTTTATGAAATGGGGCAGCAGGAGGACACAATTCCCAAAAGCTCATTTGGTGGAATTGCAAAAGCATTGGAGTTGAGGACAAGAAGAGATTCATAGGGTTTGGATCATTTCAGTGAGATAGTGAGATAGTAATGAAATATCATAAAACATATAAAGACCCACATTCACACACACACACACACACACACACACACACACACACACACACACTCCAGATTCTAGTTCTTAAAAGGAATACAACCACCACTAAAAATATAAAAAAAAAATAAGACATAAGGTAGACTAGGGTCTGCTTATGCTCCTAGAGGGCAAAAACCAAACCAAACCAAAACAAAACAAAAAAAGGCTGCAACAGGAGAAAAGAGGTAATAAAAATGAAAAAACAGTGGCAAACGAGAGCCAGATGCATTACTACTAATCAGAAAGGTAGGGAGAATGAAAAGCTTTTACACATAAATCATGGTGAAAGAAAACTAGTAAGTCCATTAATAAATGAAAAGGAGAAGGAAATACAGCACTGTCATTGAGGGTACTCCAATATTGAACTGTTTGTCTGAAGCAGAAAAGCAAAGGAGATTTTAGATAATTAAGAAATGCTGAAAATCTCATTTAGATAGCTCAGGATAAATTCGAATGGAGAAGCAGTAGAAATGTCACACATGTACAAAAATGTACAATTAAAAGCCTTATAATCTTAAAGGGATCATTAGAAGGTTTTAAAAAAAGAAAGGACAGCTATTTAAGAAATGGAGAACTCTAGGAAAAACAGGGCCAGTAAGGGCACCCTTGTGCTTGCTACCCCAGTGTCTTATTTGCTATGTATGTATGCTTCTATATGTAGGGATTTAGAATGCCTCTATAAAGACTCTCCTCATATAAAAGGTTCAGAACAATTCATGAATACTGAGGCAAAATATGAAAGGAAATGCATACTGGAAAACATGGATAGGTAAAAGAGAAATGTGATATTTTTGTGGCAATGTAGTACACCTGTGTCTAGTTAAGATAGAAGGATGTAGCCTATAAGTGTGAAACATGGTGACCACTCACAATACTCCTAAGACTGGTCTGAACCAGTTAAAAAACGTAATTGAGGAATATTTAACAAATAAAAATTCAATGAACTATAAATGATATCAACATGTGGTTTTCTAAGTCAATATATGACCCACAGGGATCTTTATGTAAAGTTTAGTGGCCCCTCTTTCTATATGAGAGAACTATTACTCTGGATTATATAGAAAATTCTATTTATATAGAAAATCATAGGTAGAAGTGATAAGAATGAGAATGGGAAAAATGACCATATTTTTGAAGTGATATCACCTTAAGAGTTTACAAGAGGCCAAAAGATGATGATCGGGATAATTAGTTGTGTACCTCAGGTTTGGGGAAGCTAGGTGGTACAGTAGCTAGAGCATGAATTCAGGAAAACTCCTCTTCTTGAGTTCAAATCTAGCCTCAGACATTTACTACCTGTGTGACCCTGGATAAGTCATTTAATTCTGTTTGCCTCAGTTTCCTCATCTACACATGAGCTAGAGAAAGAAATGGCAATCCACTCCAGTATCTTTGCCAAGAAAATCCCAAATGAGTTCACGACTGAACAACAAAAACTAGGTTTGAGGGAAGATTATTTTTAAAATCGAGGTAAATTATAGATATAATCCTATTTTATAAAACTCTAAAAGAGAAGAGATTTCTGAAAATTAAAAAGACAGGGCACCCAAAGAGACCAATATAGTTGTACCAGGAAGTTTGGGTTAAACAAAGATTTTCAAAGTCTAAGTACAAGTCTAAGTACAACATTTATAAGGAAGGTAAGGGAAGACAAAAGAGTGGCCTTTGAGTTTGTAAGAAGAGTGTAACAAAGTCCAACATAAACTGAATCTTTCAAAAATATGAAGACAACACAAAGAACACTTTGAGCTATCAGGATCCAGGGTAAGAAGAACAAAGGGTTTGCGTCATAATAGACAAAAAGCAGAAAATGGAATTTGTGAATTCTTTTTTTAATCCCCTTTTAAGGAGAATGACCTTCATATGACCAAGAAGAAACCGAGAGCCAACACAGACAAGGAAACAGTAAAAACAGCACCTACCTTTACTGAGTTATTTATAGTGCATCCAATGTAAAAATAAAGGCCCTAAAACATTTAAGGGTTTTAGTTGACTCTAAGCTAGACCTTAGCCAACAGTATGATATATGGCTGCCAAAGATGGGATGTCAGGCAGCATTAATTGAACTAGAGTATTCAGAACAAGGTAGTACCTTTATTCTCTTGGCCAAGACAAATTATACTCTTGGGTACTGAAAGAACTTGCAGGGGTGGTGGATGAATGGATGATGGTGACCAGTAAAGATCACCAAAATGGTGGATGGAAGCAATGCAAAAAGAATTAAGACAGGCTAATACTGTCCCTATTTTCAAGGAGGGGAAGATAGATTCTGGGAATGATTACCCAGTGGGCTTGATGAGTCTCCCTGGGAAGATGCTAGAATACATTATTAAACATATAATTTGTGAGCACTTAAAAAGGGAAGCAGTGATCATTAGCAGCCAGCATACAGATTCACTAAGAATAAGCCATGCCAGACTAATTTCATTTCTTTCTTTGACCAGGATACCAGACTGGCTGATTGGGGAACACTGTAGACACGATATGTCTAGATTTCAACAAGTCATCTGACAAAGTCTCTTCAGGATTACTTGTGGACATAGTAGATAAATACAGACTTGATGTAAGTAGAGCCATATGGATTTGCAATTTGTAACAACTACACTAAAATAACATTGATTACTACATTAACATGAACCTAGAAGCAGTCAATCAATGAACAAGAAATGTTTATTAAGATCCTACTATGTGCAGAGTATACAGATCAAAATATAACAGTGACATAGTTTCTTCTATCAAAGAGCTCACATTGTACTGGAATCGGTAAGGATGGGAGTGGAATCAAGGTATAGCATTTTCACAGACAAGTGAATTAAGGCAACGAAGAAATATTGGAAGAAGCATTGATAATCTGGAGAATCAAAAAAATCCTCTTGATGGAAATGACAGTTAAGTTTAGCCTTGAAATGATTTAAGAGGTATAAGAGACAGAGGTGAAAAGGGACAGCATTGCAGGTAAGAGTCATCCTATAAAATGGCATGGAGGCTATGAACAGAATGACCTGTGTGGGATAGCAAATATGACAGTTTGGCTGGAATGCAGAATATCTACAGGGGAAATCCTTATAACAACCTCCAGTCCCTCAACCCGCTCTGTTCTTTCCCAGGCCATCACCATATGTATTGGCTATACAGTCCTCCCTTTCCCTGTCTAAACCCTTGGTGAGCCAGTTCAGCTCTAGCCCTCTCTCAAATCCCTTGTCCTCTCATCCTAGCTGTGATCTTGCCCTGCTAAGCCTCAGTCTTAGATCACCCTCATGATCCACTACTTTGCTCCTATTCTGGTGTTGCCAGATGAAGATAGGGAAAATAATGAAACCCTTTTCACTGGGTCCACTACAAATTTATGTTACATAACTTCAACTGGGTACTCAATATGTCAAAGTCATATTTTCATATTGATTCACTATCCCATCATAATGGTTTTAAAAAATCTTTTCTTCCTTTATCAAAACTACCATGGCTCCCCTGCCCTTCCCCCAACTCTCTCAGCTGAAAATTTTTCACTGAAAAAATTGAGGCCATGCTCTCAGAGTTCCCTCTTCTCCCCTCCCCCTTATCTCACATGACTAGGATGTCTTCCATCACTTTCTCCTCCTTTATTTCTTTAGAAACTAGAAAGGAAAATCAGGTTTCCTAATAAAGTAAATTTGAATTCTCAGTGAAAGAAATACCTGTAAAATGCTCAAATTCAAGAAATACACAAGTAATAAAAAGGTAAGAAGAGGAGGAGGAGGAGGAGGGGTAAGCTAGAATAAATATCTCCCTCATCCCCAATAATAAAATAACATTAACTGACTATAACATTCTTTTGTAATTCATATAACACAGATTTCACAAAACATTCAATGAAGTATCTCATGAATTTAATTTAATATTTTCCACCGTAAGTTACCACTATCTCATACATAAAATGGATAACAGTGAACAGGAAATGAAGAGTTAAGGTAAACGGCAGAACATCAGAAACGAGAGATAGCTAGTGGTGTAAATATAAGATCGATCCCAGTTCCAGTCAAATCTAATAGGTTCATTATCATCAGTTAATGGGGAAGTGAATAGTATGCTTCCTAAATGTGCAGATAAGACTAAATTGGGAAATCTTATACATGTTATGTTGGTCTGAATATAGGCATATACTTAAAATGAAATCTCCGGGAAAAAAATAAAGGTATACATAGGCAGTTAAGTGGCACAGTGTATAGAATGCCAGGGCTGGAGTCAGGAACACTCATCTTCATGAGTTCAAAGACATTTACTGAGTAACCCTAGGCAAGTCACTTGACCCTGTTTGCCTCAGTTTCCTCATCTGTAAAGTGAGCTGGAGAAGGAAATGGCAAACCACTCATCTTTGCCAAGTAAATGCTAAATGGAGTCACAAAAAGAAACAACAACAAATGGGTTGTATTCAGTTTTTGTATAAGACAAATGGGTTTTTTAAAAAAATGATCTATACTTGGAATGATCCTATCTATATGTATATGTGTATCCATTCATTAACGTACATATATGTACATATATATAACATATATATGCAAATTTATTAGTATATATTCAACACTTATTTGTTGAGCATTTACTGAATGGATTACAAGGATGTTAAATGGTGCAGAATTTGAATAATGTAAACTAATGTATTGGAAGGTCTGATATACACAGACCATTACCTTCAAGAAAGTATGATTACTTCAAAAAATATAGAGAGACAATAATGCCTCAAATAAAGGATTTTATTTTCTAACTCCTCTGTGAAAGCCATTTCCAAATCTTTTTAACCTTCACCTCCATAGATGTACGCATCCAGGTGAAGTAGTGGATAGAGCACTTGGCCTGGAGTCAGGAAAACCTGAATTCAAATCTGGCCTCTGACCCTAGCTGTGTAAGCTGGGGCAAGTCACTTAACCTCTGTCTGCCTCAGTTTCCTCATCTGCAAAATGGGGATAACAATAGCACCTTCCTCCCAGAGTTGTTGCTTTTATCTCAAATGAGAGAACAATTGCAAAGTGCTTAGCACAGTTTCTGGCACAGGGTAGAAACTATGTGAATGTTAGCTGTGAATTCGAATCTTTCCTCAAATACTCACTAGTCACAGGATATTTAACCTCTCTGCATCTCAGTTCACTCATCAATAAAATGAGGAGGTAATCTATCTTAATTCTTTCTGCACTGCTCCCATCCACCATATTGGTGATCTTTATGGGTCACCATCATCCATTCACCCACTACACCTGAAAGTTCTTTCAGTACCCTCAGGTATAATTAGTCTGGGTCAAGAGTACAGTGATACTATCTTTAAGGTCTTTTCCAACTCTAGATATATGATTTTAGTGTAGATACATCCTTAAGCAAGTGATTAGTCTGCAGGAAAGAACAGAAGTTAGTTGAGGTATTTATCTCAGCCCCATTTTCAGTCATTTTGAATTTATTTAAAATTATACCTACAAATATGGCACTTTAAGACTCTCACTGGTAGTGAGCAATCTCTACAAATTAAAGAGCGAAGTGATCAATGAGAACTACCACCACATTCAAACATTTTTAATATCACTCATCCATGCTGTTGAATACATTTAGATACTTATCAAGCCAATGGCTGAAATTTCGAAAAATGTATGGAGACAATAATGCCTCAAATAAAGGATTTTATTTTCTAAATCACCTGGGAAAGCCATTTCCAAATCTTCTTTACCTTTACCTCCACAGTTATATGCATATTAGTATAATAACTGTAATGAAATAGCTAGCATATATCTACATACATACATATATGCATATATCACTTTAAGGTTTGCAAAATGCTTTATAAAAAGCATATCATTTTTTCCCTTACATGAACCCTGAGAGGCAACTTTTATTATTATCCCCATTTTATAGATGAGGAAACCAAAGCAGGCGGGAGTTAAGTAACTTGGCCATGCTCACAAAGCTCATAACTATCAAAGACCAGATGTGAACTCAGGCCTTCCTAATTCCAGGATCAGTACTTTATCCATTGCACTTGTTAGCAGCCATGCAATATTGTCAGGTAACCTCTCGCTCTACTAAAGCACTGGTATTTCAGGACCAACTCAAAAGCTCATAAAACCTTTTAAAACAGAATAAACTATCTGAGCAAGAGGAAGGTCAGTGGGGATGCCCTTGTATCCTGGATATGTCACTTCAGGAAAATCTGTAACACAGATCTCAAACAGATCTAAGGCTAAAACAAAAACAAATGATGGAAGAAGACAAAAACACAACCAACTGCTTTAAGAACCTCAGGAAGATTTTGAATTCTTGTGTCAGCTTCTTTACAAAGGCTGATTCCCTTTAGTAAGACAGTCTCTAGTATGGATGCATTACAGTAGTCAATTTTAATTAGGAGGAAAAGAGGAAACACAATATACTAAGCTTGAAGAAGTTCCTTTTTTTAATTAACAGATAATAAATGATGGTCCATCCCTAATAACTATAATGCTTCAATTATTCGATGAGGGGTGACCATTAGAATTTCCATTTGTTCACAAACAGCCTTCTATTTCCCCCACCTTAAAGAAGCATGCTTCAGTGTTTACACTGGACCTATCTGGATTCATTTGATTTGCAGGGTAATAACCATAAAAATCACTTGCCTCGAAATTTATGAGGCAAGAAGATTCTTTGGTAGGATGATGGATAAATTGCACATCCAGAAAGTGACAAAGATAAAGCACTTGAGACTTAGAAGGGATTTTCAAGATCATTTACTGACTAGATTCTAGTCTATGCTCTGCTTTTTACAGAACATGCTGCAATCCACAAGCCTTTGTCCATCCATAGGTCAGCAGGGTCAGAACTGAAACCCAGATTTCTCATCTACCAACTCAATGATCTTTCCGATATACAACAAAGGAAAAGGGAAAATGCTCTTGGATGGAAAACTGGTTAAACAATACATACCAAGAGTTTGTTCTAATTCTCTCACACATTCTCTGTGATTCTGCTGAACAGGTTGGTGGTTTATGGACCCCCTAAGTTTTCTTAATGCCACTTAGTGAAAATGGATTTCAGGCATAATGGGATATTTTCAAAACTTTAGTTGTTTTCCAAATGTGCATAAGGGGAAGTCCTGTTCAGACCTCATTCATGTACTATCCTAAGAGTTTCCCAGGACTTCTATTTTGATAACCTGTGATAAATTGTGACTTGGAATATCAAAAGAAGCAAAGCCACCTTAAAAAATGTTTTCATTATGCTCTAGTGTAATGTGGGCATCCTGACTTCTAGAGACCATTCCTTGAAGTACGCACAAGTATTGTTTGCTTGACTCCAGTATCCCATGTAGAGCTTTGGAGTCCATGTTGGGTTTGTACTGTGTGATGACAAGGAATTCTCTAATTGGCTGCTGAGTCAGAAGAATTGATAATTCAGGTGATGCTGAGACACAACTCAGTGGATGTACAAAGAGAGTAAACTAATCGTTTTGTACTCTTTCCTTTGGGGCTGAAAGTGAGGCAGGACTACTTTGGGATGCTTCTTGAGAGTTAGGTGGGAGGTCAACAATCCTGTTCTTCACCCAACTATGCTGTCAATGAACACACAGTTTCCCCTGTTCCTTTGTTTTTTAACTATTTACTGATGTTAAGAAAGCAAGTATTCCAAGATGGAAAGGTCCAGGTGGCAAACTAGTGAGTTTCAAAAGATCTGGAGGAACGTGGCAGCAGTAGCACCATACACTCTCAGGCAGTATGTGACATTAGAGGAATTATCTCTTCTAGGAGTAGAGAGACAAAAAGCACAGACAACTTCAGGGAGGAAATCCTTTGTGGCATGTAGACATGCTGGCTATAGACTCAAAGACATCTGCACCCTTAAAGGCCAGCTGACCTGCCCCCCCAATGAAGAGCTAGGCCTAAAGGGAACTTTTGAGGACTCTCACAAAGAGAGGAAAGGATTTGGAGTGGCAGTAGTTGTAGCACACCCCTTTACTACATCACATATGTTACCTATACGTATACCTCAGTGTGTCCCAGTTTGAGGGAATGGTTTCTACTGATTTTCTTACTATAATAACTTTATCAAATGACTTTTCTAAAAATTAATGGAAGTTCACTGAGTGATTGTTGATAGAAGACCATACTCAGGAGCCACAGTAGAGAAATAGACTTTCCCAAGGTTACCCTGAGAACCCTGAAAGTATTACTAGTCACCCTTTGGAAACCTGAAACTCTAAATGAAAGTTGTGAGTGTCAAAGAGGTGGTTTGTGAGAGAACCCAGGGACTCAGTTTCTTCATTTATAAAATGAGAAGATTAAACTATAAAATCTCTAATCTCCCTTCCAGTTCTAACATTATTCTGTGGTAATAGATACTTACGATGCTGGCAAAGCAGTGAATAAAAAGATGGAGGAGAGCAGAATATATTTTAAACTATTTGATTTAAATGGTTATATTAATTAAGGGCACCAGGAGAGTTGCTGAAATTTAGAGAGGTTTTAGACAAACATCAGAAGATTTAGGTTTTCTTGATGTTAAGAATAATACTTCTAACCTTCTACAACTTGCTTACTTCTTTCTTGTATATCATTCATCTTTCATGTAGCTAGGTCTAGATTAAAACCATTTCTTATGGTTATTTTGGGTATTATTTATAATCATTTACCCCAAAGAGAGACCTTTTTCTGTGCTTCTTAGAATGGAAGGGACAACAGTCTCTCAAAGACGGTGCCAGTGAAGCTTGAGTTATGGAAGGAACTAGCAGGCTGGAAAGTGAGGTCCCTGCTACACACCATACCACATATGCAGCCTGAGAACTAGCTTAGCTACGTAGAGTGGTTCATTATCAGTAAGGTAGCCAATAGGTAATTAATTTTTTGGCACAGTGACCCATGAAGCAAATAAACAATATAAAAAGGTTCTCAATCCTGCATACTGTCCTTCCCCTTCCACAGTACCAATGACAGAATGATGAAAAGGAAGGGGGCGTGGTGGTGGTGTAGAAATGCTATCAATCACATTTTAAATTTTCTTTAGATGTTAACTCAATTATTGGTATTCTAAAAGAGCTATTAGACACAACCTGGTACAGTGGGGGAAAATACTGACTTTGAAGGCAAAAGATCTGAGTTTGAATCCAATTTATATTATCTAACTAGATGTGCTAGGTTAGACAAGTCACTTAATCTTTCTGTATCCCAGTTTCCTTGGATTAGACACAGGCTTCTCTTAGGGTACCTTTCAACTCTAAGCCCAATGATCCTATAGTTAGTCACCAAATATATACTAGAGGAAGAAGTAAACTCCATCCAAATGGATATGCTTCTTACATACGAAACCAGAAGATGTAAAGAAGTCCCAGCTAAATAGAAGGATAGTGCACAGGCTCTCGTTGAAGAGCTGACTAGAAATGGTGGGAGAGTTTATTTCATTTTGTATCCCAAAGCAACAAGGATCATATTTTATACAAAGGGATCTTTTTCCAAATAATACCTTTAGTCAGAGTATTATTACCAAAGTTTTCTTTTTTAAATTCATGGACTATGGTTTACCCTCACCCCCATTTCTAGTGCGAGTCATATTGGTTAATAAGTGCTTGTTAAATGAAGCAACATATCTTCTAATATTGTAGTCCTTATATGTTCTGGCTTCACTACCAAATTAGAAGCTTGGAGGGAGCTACTGTTGATCCTACTACAAAAATCATTATATAATGTTGACGATTCTTATGAGATTCACTGTCTGTACACAGATACAGTTAAGTAGTAATTGAGAAATTAGCAAAATAATTTAAGTAACTCCTCCTTGAATAATCTCAAGTTGTTCTGGGTGGAAGGAGAAGAGTTTTGAGAATTCTTTTTTTAGATGTTGAAGAATGAAGGTATTCAGAATTTGTTAATTATTCAACCTGCCTGACACCTGGATAGAGACAAAGAATGAATAAGTCATTTGAATCATCATGATCTATGAGTATTTATTGAGTTTTTGTATAAGGTACTACTGTTGGATGCTGCGAGGACAAAGCAAAGTCATGTAAGTGCATAAAGCCTGCTATTTCAGGGCTCATTGTCTACATACACCATGAATGTCAAGAAGATAAGTACAAAAATGAACCATATTTGATACGCAACAGCTAACGATTTCAATAGGCAATCTACATTGGTCAATATTGATAAAGCTATATAATAAATCTTGACAGAATAAAATATTAAGATAAAGTAGTCAAAAGGTAGCACATTCCATAACTGTGAGGCAACCAGTTAAAATTATCATTGATTTCCTATTTAACATTAGGTAGATATAAAGCACAAGGGATAGAGTACTGGATCTGGAGTCAGGAAGACCTGAGTTTGTAATCCTAATTCAGGATTAACTATGTGACCCTGGGAAAGTGACTCTCTGTTTCAGTTTCCCCATTTATAAAATACGGATAATAATAGCACCTACTTCCCAGGATTCTTCTGAGGATAAAATGAGATATCTGCAAAGAGCTTTGCAAATCTTAAAGCAATATGTAAATGTTAGTTATTAGTATTATCATGGTTAACGTTACTCACTGCATAGGGAGATGGGGAGAAGATAATCATTCAATAAAAATTTCTAGAGAAAATAGAATTTCTGGAGTCGATTCAGCTAAGAAACTGAAAGTAACATAGCATGTAGCTTGAGAAGATAAAGGAGAGAATGAAACATTTGAGGATTGAAAAGTGAGGAATTACATTTATAGCCTAAACAAAGAAATTTACTGGGGAAGAGAGAAGACAGTGGTCACAGGATCACAGTATCTCTCACTGAATTGGAAGGGGACTCAGAGGCCATGCAATCTAACGCATACCTCTACAACATACCTGGCCTCTGTTTTCCTAGCCTTTGTTTGAAGACACACAATGATGACCCTATGAGATAGCCATTCCAATTTTAAATAGTTCTACTTGTTAGGCGGTGTTTGCTTATATCAAAGCTAAATTTATATCTGTGCAGCTTGTGTCATATGCACATCTCATTTCATTAGGTGAAGGGCTTTGAATCAGTCAATAAAGATTTGGGACAGTTGATTTGAAAGATAAAAGCACTCATTCATTTATCCAATGAACATTTATTGAGCACATACAAGGCACTATGCTAATAGTTATTGGGTTACTGGGATGTATAAAACTGAAAACTGATATATATAAAACAGAGTCCTTTCCTTCCTGGGGCCCAATCAAGTAGTAAAAATAAAACACATACGCAAAGAGCTGGAATACAAGGCAGTGTAAAGCCTCAACTGTCATACAAATGGCACAAAGAAGTAGAAGGTTACAGGAGAAGTGAAATGATTTCAGAAGGCTTCAGAGAGGTGATATTTGATCTTAAAGAATGAATACAATTATGTTAAGGGGAGATTTGGGCAGCGGACAGGTATGCCAGAAGAGGGAATGATAGGAAACTAGAAAGAGAAGAGATCAGTTTTAATTCACATGCAATTATTTGACTTTTTTGAGAGGAAGGAAGTGGATTATTTTGAAGAATTCCTTTTGATTCTAAAGGGCAGATGTCGTATCAGTAGATGAAAGTTACAGAAAGGTAGACTTTGGCTCAATATAAGGAAGAACTTACTAATGATCTGAGCTGTCCAAAAATGAGTTACTTGACACTGGACATTTTAAAGCAAAATCTGGGATGTTGTGGAGGGAATGCATGTAACAGTGGTGAAAGGTTGGTCTAGATGACTTGTAAGCTTTCTTGCAACTCTAGAATTCTATGCAAATATAATAATATAAACCAAGCAGCAGACAATAAACCTCTGAAAATCAAAGGTGAAGAGAAATGTTTTAGAAATAACTTTCTAGTATATGTCAAATGTTCAGAAATGCAAATTTCTCTGTGGAAAAATGTAGATCACCCCTCCCACACACAAAAAAACAATAACAAGGAATTAGTGGCATAATAAACAAACTGTATTTAGTATGAATATCTTCATGGCATTTTGCCATTAAAAATAAAAAGTAAGTCCTTTCACACCATCTACATGATGGCAATCACCACTGAATTCCTTCTTGTTAGTTTCTCTTGATAAAATAAGAAAAACTATAGTATTGATACAAGTTAAAATAAAATACTTGTAACTCTGTATTTTCTGAATCATTCCAGAGAATATTCTCATAACAGAACTTCTGACGTAGCTTATTGAGGGATGACAGTAAAAATAAATTTTGTGTAATTATAAGACATCCCAAAAAATATCTGTTACACTGAAAGGAATGAATTGTGAGGCTAATTTATTCACCAAAGCCAGTGATGTAAGAAAAAGATGGATTTCTGTTAAGATTCAAATATAAAGAGAAGGTGAGGAGGGGACCTTTTGAACCCAGGAGAGAAGATTTAACCAGCCAGGAAAATTAAGCAAGGAAAATGGATGTTGAAAGTGAGGGGAAAAAAACTTATCACTGCAGACACTTATATTTTACATCCAAAGTGAAGTAACCATTTGATGACCGTTTTTGAAGTTTAGATAGATGAAACATTGAAATATAGATTAAAGGATGAAGACTACATGGGGATTGGTGGTGGAAAAAACATCTCAGTTCTTTCTTCTTGAGTATTTAGTTGATATAATTATAATGTTCCCAGTCCAATATTATAAGGTGTACCCCAGCCGCATCATTGACACATTTAAAAAAACACGGTTCCAATCTCAGATGATTCTGTCTATCAGGCTGGAAAGAGAGTAAGGCTGAAGATGCCTTTGAACTCCAAAGCCTTCATACCATCCACAAAATTGTTGAAAGAGGGGGTTACTATATTATCTCTATACAACATTTTCCAGAGTAGCTAAAATTATGGCAGTGTGGTTAGTTTTCTAAATTCAAACAAAGTTTGTCTGCCATCTGTCTTAAAGGCTTTTAAATTAATTTTTACTGCTCCTGTGGGAAAGAGGACATTCCTTTTTTAGTATAAATGGTCAGCTTACCAACATCAATCACTAATTAAGATAAATTATTTAGATGTCAGCTGTTAGATATTTAGCATCCTGTGCAGTACTCAGAAGGTATGGATTCTTCCTGCCCCACCTTCCTCATATTGGGATCATAGTAATGCTACTTTGGGGGAGATGCTGTCGATTTGATGGTTTCGCTTGTTTTTGTAACAACAATACCATCTAAAAGCTGCATTCAACCAAGAGAGCAGTATTTTTGGAACAGCAGGCAGTATAAAAGTGCATTGTGAATATTAACATATTCCAGCAAATTAGTTTGCACTCATTATCATAAGCAATTACTTACTGTTTAGATGCTGCTGGTATTAAATTGGCACGCAATTTGCAAGAATTAAAACATAACATGGAGAGGTTTCGGAAATTTCAACAATATACTACACGAATGATTCTGGGTTCACAGGCTACAAGCGCAGTTAACCATTAGCAATATTTAGCTCTTTAACAGTACTTGGTTAACTCTCTGGGCCTTTACTATAGGACCTTCTTAATGGCATTTATATGAATGCTATAAATAGAAATGTAAATACCTGACAAGGAAGAGAAGAGACTGAGCTGGTACCTCCAAGGCTTTGTGGCCTGAGAATGAACTGGGTCATCTGGAGCACTCAGCTCTAGAGCTTATATCAATTCATTGCGTTGCCTTGAGCAATTTATTTCTGTGATTGCTATTTAGAGTTTTCTGGTGGCTTTCCCTTTTCTCCCTTCCTTCATCTCCTCCCCTGAATTTGCCTGGATTTCTTCATGAGAATTCTCCAAAGCAAACATGCCGTCTCTCTTCTCTTTCTTTTGTCCAAGCTGTCTGTCCTCCATCAAGTTTCAGTGTAGCGACCATTCCTGCATCCCCACTTCTAAGAATTCTCTCCCCCATGAAATGATTCACTTCTTTGCATGCACGCATGCCTTCGAAGGGCAGTTAGATGGTGCAATGGATAGAGCATTGTTCCTGGAGTCAAGGAAACTCATCTTTGTGAGTTCAAACTAGGTGTGTGACCCTAGGATAGTCACTTGACCCTGTTGGTCTCAGTTTCCTCATTTGTAAAATGAGCTGAAAAATGAAATGGCAAACATTTTAGTGTCTTTACCAAGAAAACTCCAAATGGGGACATGAAGAGTTGTACATGACTGACAACACCTGAACATGCACATTTTTTAAGAAACCTCGTTTTTCTCTTAGGGTTGGTTGACCCTAAAGATGAGGGCTTAATGTGAAATTATTCCCAAAAGAACTTTTGATGAAGAAATGAAATATTCCTTATATATTATTGACCCATCAACATCCAGAGGAAAAAATAAAATTCATACTCCTTTCTGAAGACTACATATACTTTTTAGTGATGATTTTACATAAATCCCTTGTGAGCTAAGGCCATGCATTTGCAAGACATGGCTAAGCATGCAATTTATGGCTATGGAATGGTACTGTTAAATGATTTTAACAGGGGAAAGCTTGGCTTTCTGAGCATGGATCATAGGATCATCAATTTAGAGTCATAAGGGACCTCAGAGGTCATATAGTTGAGGAAACAAACAGGCTCAGGGAGAATAAGTCACTTATCCAAGGTCACTCAAGCAATAAGCCTCAGAGGCAGGATTTGAGCCCACGTCCTCTAACAACAGAGGCAGTTCGTTTTTCACTAGTGTTCCTAGCTACAGATTCCAGAAAGAGTTTCATCTGGATGAACTTAACTTCACTATTCCCAGAGGGGACATTGCCTTCTCCCAAAGTAAAAAGGACTTAAATCTATTGTCCAGGAAGCTAGCCACTAATACGCTGAGATTGCCCTTTCCTTGGAAGTGATAAAGGAGTTATTTATTGTCTCTTAGCCCAAGCATCTTCTTGGGTTCATGATCAAAGACTTCCATGATGATGGATAGCAGCATTCCAAGAAAGCTACCTCACATGAATCATAAAAAGATCCAGCCTTTTTTCAGAAAAAAAAAGTAGTCAAGGACTCTTTGCACTTCTCAGAAAGGCAAAACCTGACATATTAAAAAGAGATAACAATTCCATATATGTTATAAATGGCTGACTAACACTTAATTAGGCACTGTATTGTAACTTTTTGCTGTTTCCTGCTTGTAAGTCTAGCCTCCCCAATTCATAATCTCTTTGAGAACATGGACAATATTTTATATTCCTTTGTATCACAGTATCACATTGATGATCACCTAGGCATCTAAGTGGCACAGTGGAAAAAACCCTTAGCTTGGAGTCATAAAGACCTGAGTTCAAAAGTGGCCTCATTAACTGTGTGAACCTGGGCAAGTCACTTAACCTCTGTTTGCTTCCGTTTCCTCAACTACAAAATGGGGATGATAATAGGGTTGCTATTATCTGCCTCTCAGAGTTGTGGTGAGGATCCAATGAAATAATATTTTTATAGAGTTTAGCATGTGTCTGGTACATAGTGGGCACGCTACAAATACTTATCTCATTTCCTTCTCTTTTGTCTTTTACTACCCAGTAAACTCTCAGTGAAATGAATAGCTAACAATATCACGTTTAATTTCCCTTTTTTGTAAATTATATATATTATATTTTATTATATATTTTCTATTATTATATATTATATATAAATTGTATATTATATATTATAAATTTTATAAATTCCTTGACTCAGAAAATATATCCAGGACTCCTAGAAGGCAGGAGATTGTAATTCGAGTCACAGGTCTTTCATCAATTGACTATGTGATCAGGAACAAGTCACTTTAAATTCTCAGAATCTCATAACTATTATTTGTGAAATGAAGGGATTGGACTAGGCATTCTTTATAGTCCTTTCTGATTTTAATGTTCTATGGGCCATCATTTTGTCATGTTTCAGGTCCATCATGTAGAGATCAATTGTCATTAGAAAAAAAGTCAATGATGTGGAAATTAACATATAAGAGAGATGAAGGAGAGAGGGAGAGAAAAAAAGAGAGAGAAAAAGAGAGAGGACATTATATATTTGTATTCCTGACCTCTAATTTTAGTCATAACTTTTTTCCCGGTCAATCAATAAACATTTATTGAACTTTCACTAGGTGCCAAACAATGTGTTAAGTACCAGATAGTTTGGATAACTGGTATATTTGTAAGCGATAACAGAGTGTGTTAACAAAAGACTGTCAAAATCTCTGGGGATATTCCAAAGGTTTGAAGGTTCAATTTTGTTGTTTAAAGATGTACTTCTGGAAACGGAATATGGAAGGAAACAGGTTATTTTTGCTATAATTTTGTTAATGTTAACTAGCATACTTTTAGAAACATTGCAAACAATGGAGTTTACTCTTTTGCAAGCTTTTTTAATTTGTGGTTTTTAAAGTTATATTTCTGAAAATCTTGTGAGCTATTAATTGGATAGTTTTAATTCTATTCATGTACTTCTTTTAATTCTAGAAAGTAAGGAAATATTTCCCTGAAAGGCATGAGAGAATTATGTTTTTCACTAATTAGCTGCATAATTTAAACTTTCAGATAATAGACCACCCACTGGAAACAGATAAGCTTTAAAAGTAGACACAGAATAGGACAAATTAAAAACAAAAGAGCAATATTTACTCATTAGCAGCATGACCAGAAGACCTTTCTGAATGGTAATCCAATTGCAGAAGCTTCAATTCAATTGAAACTTGCGTTTTCCCCTTTCTCTCCATTCCCATAAACACTACTCTGGTTCTGTCCTTCATCACTTGTCACATTTGTCATTGCTAAATTATCTAATTGGTCTTCCTTCATCCAGTTTCTTCCCTCTCCAAATCATCCTCTATAGGGATGAAAAATGAACACTTCCAAGACACAGGTGTTACCATCTCCTTTTCAAAATTTTTCTGTGGCTCCCTATTGCCTCTGGGACAAAACACAAACCTGTCATTTTAAAGTCCCTCAAAGTCTTGCTCTCCTCTCCCTGTCCAGACTTAAAGCACAAACTGTACATTGCCTGCTAACTATTCCCCAACTTGGACGTGCCATCTTCTGGCTATATTTAATTCTCAAAGACTTTAAGTCTATAAGTCTCATGTCTTTGCACAGGTGTTCCCCAAGCCTTTAATGCAGTCTCTTTTTCCCTCCCTGGCTACCTTCAAGGCCTAGCTAAGGTGTCACCTTCTATAAGAGCTGCCCAGACTTCAATGCTTTCTTTCTCACTAAAATATATTTACTTATCTTTGTCTAAATTGTTTGCCTTTCAGTGGAAAGTAAACCTCTTTAGGACAGAGAGTATTTTCGTTTTTGTCTTTCTATCCCCAACACCTGGTATAGTGCCTGGCATGTGGTAGGAATGTATGTTTATTGAACTGAATGCATCAAATGTAAACATTTTGTTCGTGAAAGAAGTCTACATCCTAATGTGAGGGTGCTGGGTGGGATCATGGTGGAAGAGGACATACAAAACCCTAGATATGATACTCTTTCTAGGAAAATTTTAAGAGGGAAAAAACAGACCTGGGAATTGGAATGAAGGGAAAAATCAGAGACAAATTCATGGAGGAAGTGTAAGGATGAGAATTTTAACTGCCTGAGATGGGGAGAAAGTGAATTTCTGGTCTGAGTGCAATGTCAATAGCTTATAGCACTAGATGAAAAGAAACATCTTGGGATCTGTGTATTTTTAACAAGAAAATTAACATATAAAATAATACACATGTATACACAAATGTGTGTCACATGTATGTGTGTGTCACATGTGTGTGTATGGTCTAAATGTGATAGTGTTTTATCAAATAGAGAACTGGCCTCAGAGCCCAAAACCTGGGTTCAAATTCCATTTCCAATACATTTTCACTTCATGACTCTGGAAAAATCATTTAACTTCTCAGTGCCCCATACCCCTCTCAAAGCTAAAAATTTCAGGGAAGGTACCTGTTTACATTTCCTCCTCTCAATGAAATCACAATCTTAGCATCTATCCTATAATCTCAATGTTCAGTCGTTATATATTTTGTATTCAAATTTATAGGCTAAATGATTCCATCTTTAGTAAGTGTTAAGGTCCTAATATCAATGAATTTTCCACACATTTTGATTTTTTTCTTATTTTTATCTTTAGATAGCATTATTCATTAATTTATGCTGTCATCTACCTGAAACATTCTCCCAAATGACTACTGTACTTCGAAAGTACATATTCCAAAGTATACATTCCAAAATAGTGTCCTTATTTCTCTTTTAATACTGCTAATAACTAGAAACTGTAGAAAGCATGCTGTCAGCATTCTCAAGTAAGATTTATTATAATGCATTCTGATAACTAGTAAGCTCTCTTTATAATTTACAGGAAGTTAACAATCTTGTGGCTTCTTTAGAGTCAATAGGCCTGCCACTCATCTCTTATCTTCCACTCACACGCTCCCCAAACCTGTACTGCCACACTTTCCAAATCATTATCTACACCCAGTCTGGGGAAGGGTAAACATAGTCAAGTGGAAAGAACCTTGTATTTGTCACTAGCAAGCTTTGTAACTTTGAATACGGCATTTAACCTCTGTATGCTTCAGAGATTGATAAACTTGTAGCTGAAAGATACCACAGCAATCATCCAGTCCAAAGGTCTTATTTTTCAAATAAAGAAACTGAAGGAGTGAAATGAAATGAGGAAATCAGAAAAGTTAAGTGACCTCTCCAAGGTCACATAGCGACTGAGTGACCGAGCTAGGATTCAAACCTAAGATCTTTAGACTCTTATTTCAGAGATATTTCCATTGTGGAATACCACATTTGTAAAAACAGAACCTTGCAACCTCACAAAGCTTCTCTGTGCTCTCCTGATTAGCAAATCCAAAGGCATTTTTGGCTTCATCATCTCTTGATAACAGATCTACCCACTACTTCAATCGATTTTCTTTCTTTTCCCTTCCTTCAAATGAGAATGGTTCCAAAAGAACACTTTATGATTCCTTCTCTTGTCTTTGTGCATACGATTCCCAGATCTTGCCTTCAAACCCAACTCTCAAATCTCTATCTTTAACTACTACTGGACCATTGCACCCAGATCTACTTCTGTTGCTTCAAACGTGCTTCAAATCAAATATGTTTCCATCTACCTTCTCTATATTTTTACCTTTAGACTTCCCCATGATCATTTTTATCCATCATACGACTTTAAAATTTTATAGTCTGACTCGCTCTTCTTCACCTTTATCAAATCAGTGGATGAATAACGCTAATGATGGTCACAATATCCGTCAAAGCAGTCATGGCCTCTTTAAAAGAATAAACTAGGGAATCATGTGTGACCAACAAAAAGGGAGACATTCTTGCCCATTAAGTCACCCCCAACCAATATCTACGACAAACTTTAGGAGTGTCAAGTTGAGGCTTTTCCAAGGAGAAAGAGTTATACATACAGACCAAATAATATCACTCACAGACTTTGCTTTCTGTGTAGCAAAATCCTTAAAAGATACACAGTGTTAGACTATAGCTAATACAAAGTACAATTAGATTTCCCTGAGCAAAATGAGTTATGGTTTTTGAAATGGAGATTGTAGTAGATAAAATTGTATCTTGAAAAGAACTAGATATTCCTTTATCCTGCCATCACTACTCCAGGGTACAGGTTTAATTATGGTGCCAGTTAAATTGGAGACCACGTGAGATTACATACCTAATGAATGTGACACATTCCGTCTTCCTCCTTTTCTTCAGAAAAAGAAGAAAAAAAAACATGCTTGTTGGATTCTGGTCATCCCTTTCTTCAAACTTTCTTGGATTGTTTATAGGTCATGTTGGGGGAAAACATATTGGCTAATGAAAACTTTTGTCCATTTTACTCTACCATGAATTTATTTCCTTACTAGCAATCACACTTGCCTCTAAATCTTGGAGCATGAAGACCTTGCACAGGCCTTCCATGGGGGTTAACATACACATTCCCTAGGGTCAAATTGTGCTCTGCATTGGTAGTCACATGCACCAGCTCTCAAAATATATAATTATTTTTCCAGACTTTGCTTGACAAATTTCTGTAGCAAGAAAAGTCTCCAAGGCAAGCCTGGAGTATTTCATTTTTACATAAGCTAAATCACAGGGAAGCAGAATGAAAACTCCTCTTATTACTTTTCTGGAAGGAGTGAGATTACCTTTCAGCCAAGTGAATTCGAGGTTGACAAGAGTTATGCATGGGCTAAAAAGGGGGGAAAGGTTCAAACGCACCAAAAGGCAACCATTCTTCAAAGGTTTAGGCACACATAATATCAATATGAGATGAAATGTTCTCAAAGGTACAGACAGAGTATTGAATTAAAGCTAGGGCATTTCTGGGTTCGAGTGTGAATTCTGTTAGTGACTACTTGTGACCACTTTGCCTCATTTTCCTCATACATAAAATTAAGAGACAGATCAGATAATTTCTAAGATCTCTTCTGACTTTAGGTACCGTAAGATGTTTACTTAAAGGAACACCTATCTTAAGTGGTAGCTGGTCCAAAGCAGTGTTCCTATCATATCAGATGTATTGAAGTGATTAAGCTCTTTTGCTCTCTTCCCAGAGCACTGTTTAAGTTTAATAATGTTTTTTATAAATTATGAAATAGTTATTAATAACAACACAGCAAATTAACTTTTTTTTTTCCCAAAATGAAAAGATTTCTGTAGCTAATGACTCAGAAAAGATCAGAGTTTAAATGCTGCCTCTTATGCTCACTAGCTGTATGACCCTGGACAAGTCATCCTCTCTAGGCTGCAGTTTCCTCATCTGAAAAATAAGACGCTTGGACTCAATGGCCTCTAAGGTCCCATCTAGGTATAAGTTTATGATCCTATGATTATTAACCATCTAATATTAACATTAGCCAGGTGTTTGGATTTAGTACTATGATATACAAATGAAATGTCCAGTTGATATGTCACCAAAGTAGAATTTAAAAATTTTAGACCTAAAAATGGACCCTACAGACACTTGCAGAAATTGAGACCCAGAAGGACTGCAATTTGCCAACATCACCTTCAGCTAGTGAGACCAAAGAGTCTTCTGGCCTTCTTAACTGTTTTTGCCACTATATCATGGACTGAAGCTATGTTAGTTCTCATGCAGAAGGGCCATTGTTTCTCTACATGAAATTAAGAGAGGCCTGAGGAAAGTAGAGGAAGAAAAAATGCCAAGGTGCCCACTGAATTCTGTACAATCTTAAAAGAAGAGCTTAGCCTAACATAATCCGTAATCACCAAGGGGAGTAATTAACTTCAGGTGTATGAGGAAAAAGAAGAAAAAAAAAGACTGATTTCATTCATGCTACTTCAGTCCCCATCTGGAGGCAGAAAAAACTGGTTGATTAAATAACAAACAGATGAAGAAATCAAACTAGCTAGGCTTTCTGACTTCCTATAGCTTACAGAATAGTTGGAATTTATCAGGTTTACCTTACAAAAGAATATTGTAGCTTACAAGTTTATTACTGAATGACTTCATTGGATGTTTTACAAGGATTTCTCAGGAGATATGTTTAATGTGGAATCCACCTTGTGTTCTTGTGAACCCAATTGTGGAAGAACCGGGGCAGGGGTACTAGTACGCCTTGGACTTTCTGGATAAGAAACTACTACAAAGAGGAACATAGGAGTTCATAGACATTTTAGTCTCTTTTCAGAAAGAATCTATGACTAAATGAGGTATTATTACATGGTTGTAGCTATAGGTTTGGTTTGAGGGTAAGGTTTTATCTTTTTAAAATTGGGCTATTGATCTGATGCCAGCGTTTTCCCCTGTACTTGGAAGACATTAGGGGGAAATGAATAGTCTTTACAAATTACCCAGAAGAGAGTGAATGTACAATTTTGCTAGTATTTTTGCACCTTAAATTGACTACTGGAAAGGATAATGAATCTTTCATGGATCTGAGCCATCTATGTGACAGCATAAGCCACCAAGGCTGATAATAATCCCAGCTTGGATTGATCATGTTATTCTAAATAAGAATTATCTTAACAAATATTCACCAAACAGAACCACCAGTGTAATACTTGCTGAATAGCATTTAACCCAACCTTCCAAGAGGTAGCTATTCTAATTATATGTCTGAGACAGTAGAGACCACGGCAATTAGGTAACTAGGTTTTAAATACGTTTGGGGATAATTTTGGCCTGTGTTTTACTGGAATGAGTCACAGATTTCTGTGGACTATGTTCATTATCAGTTTGGGGGAGGGTGGCTCTTAGATCAGTCACCTGGGCTCCATGCTTTCACTAAATGAGAACTGTAGCCACTTAAAATTGTTATATTCATTTTCCACTGCTTGTAACTATCTTTCACAGAATGGCAGAAGGGAATTTTGTCACTGAAATATATGTTCCTCTTTGTAGTAGTTTCTTATCCAGAAAGTCCAAGGCATACTACTACCCCTGCCCCAGTTCTTCCACAATGAACTCCTAGCCAGATTCTCCTAGTCCAAGTCCCTAAAGGCAAATTATGCACTGATGAAAGCTACATTAATTCTTTCAGGATACTATGATTACTATCCAATTCAAGTGAGCATTTCTTAAGCACCTACGAGATGCAAGGTCATAAAAATATAAATACCAAGTTAAAAATAGTTCTTTTCCTCAAGGAGTTTATAATCTATTCTCAAACAAAGGTAAAGGACCCTAGAACTAGTTGACCCTCATTAAAGAAATGTCTTTTCCTCACAAGCCCTTTGAACAAAGATGGTTGCCTGCCATTGTCAACTTCCTTTTACCAGGAAAGAAAGGTTAAGTGACTGGTTTAATGGTGTAAGTAAGCCTGGAGAATACTTAGGAGGTGCCTCTATTCATTTACTTACTCATTTTTTAAAAGTGTGCCCTTCACACTGTTGGCTTCATGGCACAAGTAGTGAAAAATAGAACCTGGACTGTAATAAGTTACAGGTCATATACCAATAGCAATAAACAACTTAAATTCATTTTTAAAAAGCAGGCGCTTTACTGTTACCTCCCAGAGAGGTACCGACTAGAAGAAAGAGCTGAAGACAGAAAAATCGATCTTGGTTTATACGTGGATACACATATACGCACACACAGACACACTACAGGTTTCTATTGTTGGTTTATAGAGAAAGATAGGCCAATTTGGGAAGTAAACTCTTAGCTTTGATTTGGTTAACTACGGTGACTCATGTTGAAGTTCAAAAAGTAGGAACGCCAAGTCAAATAAAGAAATACTTGAAAATTGGTAATGAATGGCTAGACAAGTTGTAGTATACGATTGCAATGGAATGAGAAATGATGAGCTTGATGACCTTGGAAAACTATGGATAAACTTGCATGAAATAAAGAAGGAAATGAACAGAGCCAAGAGAACATTATATACAGTAACAACAATATTGTTTTAAGAACAACTTTGAGTGACTGTCATTAATTAACTCCAGAGGACATAGGAAGGAAGATTCTATCTGCACCCAGAGAAAGAACTGATTAATAAAAATATGTATACAATGGTTTTACATACACACACTCACACACACACATATACACATGTGTCTAATGGTAGTCATCTTTAGGGCAAGGATGGGGAGGGGAAGAAAAAATGGGGGAAAAGTTACATACTAATTTTATTATATATTTAAAAGGAAAAGCAAGTTGTGATATAATAATAGATTTGCAGTTTCATGTACAATCTTTTTTATTATACTATGTTATGGAAATATTTATTTATTTATTAAGTTCAGAATAAAATAAATAAAATTAAAAAAAAAAGAAAATCAGCAGTGAGAGGAGAGATAAAAATGAATACAGACATTGATTAATCTGGGAGAGTAGAGTCTGGAACACTTAGAGGGCAGAAGGAAATGTTTTATACTCCCTTAGATATCTCCACACTCTCCCAATCTTTACATATGGAATAACAAGAAGAGTTGTGTGCATGACTATAGTTAAAATCTGCATTAACACTGAAACAGCCAGCTCTGAAGTGGAAAATTTAGCTAATAAGTCAATGGTCCATAGTCCAACTAGTTTTCTTTTTTTTAAGATTTTTTTTTAATTAATTGTGGGGAGAGGAGTTGTATTAAAGAGTTACTTTAGTATTATACTGACTGACCGAGAAGTAGCTATATCTCTCTGAGTCTGAAAAAAACATTTAGAAAGTCACATCATGTGAAATCAATGGTCTGTTACTGCTTTCATCTTTGTCGAGTTCAATATCACAAGGGTCCTTAAGATTTAATGAGCCTCGTCTGGTGAGTGAAGGTTCCAGCCTCCTTTATTTCTTCTGAAGTTATAAAATGGTTCATATGAGAAATGAACGCTACCCTTCTCAATAGGGTAATTACAAATACTAACTGGTTTATAACAACAGTTTTCTTCATTGAGGCATCACAAGGTACCAGGGTCAATCAGAACCATTTCTGCCATACTAGAATGAGAAGCCTGTCTCCTCTTTAAATATATGGGATAACAAAACTCTCTGTGGAGTTAAAAACAACACGCAAACCCCCAAGCCCAACAACACAGAACACATAGGACTGACTGATAATACTGTGCACCAGGACTCACGTCCCTAGAGGTGTCATTATTATTTCAGATCTGAACAGAACAGCCACTCACTTCATCCAGAAAAGAAAGTGGTCTGGAAATAAGGTCTATGAAAAGATAGCTGGCAAAGCAGTAATTTCCTAAGAAGGTAAATTACAATTAGACTGCTGGAGAAGCATGCAAGAAATAATCAGCATACTGCTTTAGTGGAAACAAACAGGCACCAGAAGAAAGGAAAAAGTGGGTGAGGGGTGGGGAGAGCCCTCTAACAAAATGAAATGTTCATCTGTTCCAGTGACAGAAGGATTTCGTCGAGTAGCACATCCATTCCTAAATGGTAAATTTCTACTGGGGGAAAATGTTTATTCCCTTTGAAAAAAAGTCCTTAATCAATTTTTCTATTTGTATGTTAGTGCAAATGGTCACTCATTTATCAGGAAATAGTTTGCTGTTATGGAAGCACAATACAGAAACCAGGAGTAGGTCCAAGTTTCCCTACTCATGCCCAAAGTACAGATCTAATTCCTTCTATAATATCCTCAAGTCATTCAAATTTCTTTACGTAAGTTTGGATGGGTAGATCCAAATGAGCAAAGGGAACACACACACGCACACACACACACACACACACACGGAGTTTTTATATATATACAGAGGAAATTAGACAATTCAGCTGAACTTTTCCCTTCAATTACAAATATCTCTTTGGCAAGTCTATGATTTAGTCTTGATTTTTTCCAGGAGCTTTGTCAGCAAATTATTTATTTGTACAGAGCTGATCTACTCTAATGGGGCTTTCTACCTCACAACTGAGCAATGAGTTCTCATTGAGCACCCATCAGGTGCAAAGCTGTGGGGAATGCAAAGAAATACAGGGCCCATCTCACTGGTGATGAATAACTATGTACATGGAGGAATTTTCTCACATGGTATCATGGTATAGTTCTGTACATTTACCTTGTTAAGCAGGTTTTATACTGATTTACAATATATTTATATTTATTTAATATACATAAAATATTTTATATATATATATGTATATATATTGATCATAAGATGCCTAGAGTTGGAAAGGACCTTAGAGATCTGATACAAACCACTTATTTTACAGATGAGGAAATTGAGGGACTGAGAGGTTAAATGAATTGGCCAGGGCTGCGAAGCTAATCAGTGTCTGTGATGGGATTTAAATTCAAGTCACCCTGACTCCAAGGCCATACCCACTATACCTTAACTCTCAAAATGCAAAACACTGACAAAGCAGGACTCAGATTCGTAAACAACCTGGAAGTTTCTTGACTAAATTGAAAGGGCAATGGTAATTCAGTTACTATGATTTCCTCCTGAGCTAGGAATCCTCTGTACAAGATGATGCGACTAACAAAAACGCTAATGTAACGTTAGGCAACACCATACTATTGACCCATATTGGACTTGTAGCCAGTTAAAACGCTGGGTCTTTTCCATATATGCTGATCACTGTTCACTTTAATTTGTTTGTTACTGTTGATCAGTTGTTTTGGTCTGACTCTTTGGGATCTCATTTGGGGTTTTCTTGGCAAAGATACTGCAGTGGTTAGCCATTTCCTTCTCCAGCTCATTTCACAGATGAGGAAATTGAGGCCACATAACTAGTGAGTGTCTAATACTAGATTTAAATTCAGGTCTTCCTGACACTTCACTAGCTGCCTGATGACAGGAAGACAAGTTCAATTTCAGCCTCATACACTTATTACTTCTGTGATCCTGGGCAAGTCACTTCTGTTTGCCTCAGTTCCCTCAACTGTAAAATGGGAAGAAGAATTATAGCACATACCTCCCAGGGTTGTTGTGGGGATCAAATGAGATAGAAACTACAGTAGTGCTTAGCACAGGGTCTTAAGACATAATAGGTGTCATAGAAATATTAGTGATTATTATTACCTGCCCCTAGATGGTCAAGGAAGGATCCCAGTACTTTCTCTATAAAATAGGCTACACACCATGAAGAAAATTAAAATTTGCTTGAGGAGATAAGTCTATAGATGCATAGGAATGAAAACATGACTAACAAAAGAAATCTGTACCTAAGTACTAAACTGATTTTACAAGGATGAAATCCTCGCTGGGTGAGTCTATTATAAGACCTTTGCTATTTCCCCTATAATAAGGATTGCCAGTATTGGGCTTAGCTTCTGTGCTTTTATATCTAGCTGAGATAACATTGTGGGTACTGATACATAAGGATGTGGAGTTTGTTTATTTGTTGCTGTTGAGGGACAAATCATAGAGTGATGGAAATGAGTAAGACTTGAGTTACAATCCTCCCTCAAATAATTGCTAGCCATGTGACTCAATCACTTAACTTAGATAAGTCTCAGATTCTTTAACTGTAAAATGAGGGGGTTGACGATATCTTTGAAGGTCCTTTCCCACTCTTAATCTATGATATAATAAGTTCTTGTGTTGATATAAATAAAATAGAATATAAACCCTATCCTTTGTTGTATTATGAAATTCTTTGGCATTCTGGTAAAACCTATAGATGCCTTCTTAGAACAATAGTTTTGAATTCATAAAACAAAATATATCAGATTACGAAGGAAACAATTATATTGAAATAGTTATCAAAAAAAAATTTTGAAAGCTCTTAGACCCCAGATTTAGAAGCCATGCTATAGGTATAAGAGTTAAAAATTGCTAGCTATACTTTATGTCTCCACATCCATTTCAGATGCTGAAGAAGTGACAGTCTCTGAATAGTTTGAAAAATGTGGTGAAATTGGAAGAGAGCTTGACTGAGGGTCATTTGGCAAGCATGAGTCTGAATACCAGCTCCTCTACTTATTCATTTATGGCCTCGGGCAAGTGAGTTCACATGTCTGAGTCTCTTGTCTCATCTGTAAAGTGGCAGGAGAGGACAGACTCGGTGATTACTAAGATCTCTTTCAGCTTGAACACTGAAGCTGTCTGTGGCAACAGAAATTTGCAGAAGTCATCCTGATAGGTTTGGAATTTTCTTATAAAATAGGTGAATCCAACCTGCATTCTGGGGAAGGCAAGAGGTTTTGATGATATTATAGTGCCTACTCTGCAGAGCTAAATAGCCTGAGCAGCCATATGGAATAGCTTCTAAATGAATTCCTAGGAAATAGTCAGAGATTAGCAATATACCTTACACATAGTAATCATTCAGCAAATCTGTATTGGTCCAGTGATCTTCAGACTAGGTCTCACCACTGAACACCTCCCTCTCTCTTGGACTGTGTGTTATCTCCATCTTGACTATACTACCAACGACCTTGGGCACAGAAGTCAGAAGTTTTCTTCCTAAGGCTGCAGAGCTAAATGGACAGGTCTACTGACTATTATACCTCCTCTTCTCACAAATCCCCTTCTATTTTGCTAAAGTGTCAGAATTTTTCTTTGGATTTTGGAACAATCATGAAGTATTACACCCGTTAGCTGAATAGAGACAGCTCCAAGATTCCATTAGAGATATGACAGGATATAAGCTTAATCAATATTTTATATATAATTTTGTGAGACTTTACATACTGATAATCATATCGAATGGTCATTATAGCAAATTGTTGATAACGGTCTTGGAAACTTACACTTCTTATGACCAGGCATCACACTCATGATTCCAAAGGAAGTAGAGTTTTACAGTGTGCTATATAAGAATTTAGAAGACTCAACATTTATGTGTCACGAATAGACTGTAAACTCATTGCGGGCAAAGGTTGGGCTCATTTTTCCACTTATATTTGCCACACCAAGCATAGTGTATGGCTCAAAGTACAGATTTAATTTTTTTTTGATTGATGGGTTCATTGTGGGCATCTTTCTGCTTCTAAAATATTACGTCTGAACAAAAAAAATAAGAGAAGAATGAACCAATTTGATATCTACTCATCAAGAAAAAAGTAGGTTTAAAGAATTTAGAATAATTAAATCTCAAGAATCTCAAGCCAGGTGGAGTCACAATATGCAGCCTCTCAACAAAACTAAGTATTCTCCAGTCCTGAATACCTTAAAAATTGAATGTCAAGTTCCCCCTGCCTTCTTATTCTCCAACATATGGGGTTCAGAAAATGGGAAGCATATTTCCATTCCCCCCCAAGAAGTCATATCATTAGAGGAGCAATTAAAGGAAAGGATAGGATAAAGAAGGAACTCCTTGTTTATGTTGCCACACTTTATACCATCAAGAGCATGTCATGATTCCATCATGAAATATGTTCCAGGCAGTTCCAGAACAAATCAACAGAAATCTTGTCAGAATATGTATTAAGGAACCAACAAGCTGGGGCTCTATATTTTCTGAATTGCTGAAAGAAATTCCCTTTCATTGGAAATAGAAGGAGAAGAAATATATGAGCACATTCCTGGAACAAGAACAAAAAATTCAACGTTTTGGGAAGAGTGCAAAGAAGGAAGATAGAACTGTATGGGTATGCAGGTGGCAAAATAAATCTATGTTGAATATACTCAAAAAGTAGGACTGATATTAAAAAAAGACAGAGGTTTAGGAGCAACACAATTGACATTTTTATGTTAAAGCTATAAATCAGATTGCCACACCGGCAACAATTATTTTGACAAGGCAATTCAAGATCTGGAATCAAGTGGTGGTTTAGAGCTATGGAATACAGAGGGAGATTTCCTAAAAGATATACCAACCAATTTGCTTTTCTCACAAAAGACCCATACTATACATACAAAGCAAGTCGCAGATATGTCCAATTCTATAGTCGCACTCTTTACAGTAGCAAAGAATTAGAAAAAAAGGTGAGTGTCTCATTAATAGGGTAATAGCTAAAAAATAACATATATGAGTATTATACTATTATGATATTGTTATGCATCAAGAAATGAATATGGGGATATGGGAGAAATGGGAGAGGATTTGAGTGAACCGATATTGAGGCATTGAGGCAAGCAAAACCAAGAGAACAAAATTATGTGACTACACAAATGTAAATAAAAATTTTATTCTAAAGAGTTTGAACTCAGAGTAATGGAAAAACCAATGAAGGTCACAGAAAAGAGACAATGAAATATACTCACTCTCTCACAATGAAAAGGTAGGTGACTACTAGTATGAAATATGGTATATATCATGAGATAAATTTTGTTCTGAATATTTTAGCTTTTTTACTTTTTCACTAGGAAAGGTTGGATCTATTGGGTCAGGGTGCTTGGAAAACAACTGTAATAAAAATAAAAAAGAGATTAGTAAAACATATTTTAAAAGTTAACAAGAATAAGCCAAATCAATAAGCGATTAAGTGCCTACTTTGTGCCAGACACTGCACTTAATGCTGGGGATATGGAGAAAGTAAAAACGCATCCCTGCCTTCAGGGACCTCACAGTCTGATGGAGAAGACAACATACAAACAGTTATGTAATAATAATAACAATAAATTGAGGCTAAATTAGAGATAATGTCAAAGGAAAGGCACTAACATCAAGGGAAATCAGAAAAAGCTTCTTTCAGAGGTAGAATTTTAGTAGAAACTTGAATGAAGGAAGCCAGGAGGCAGAGACAAGGAGACATGAGAGACAGTAAGATGCTGAAGTGTCTCTTCTGACTAGAAGCAAAGAGGCAGATTCACTGGATCAGAGAGTATATGGAACTATGAAGACTGGAAGGGTTGGAAGGTACAGTTTATGGGAGCCCATAAAAGTCAAATTGGAGCCCATATCTGATTCTAGAGATGATATAGTAAGCCCCTGGAATTAATTGAATAAAAACAAAAGGTATAAGTTATCATGAGCTTCTCTAAGGAATGAGGGCACTGTGCCCTGAAGGGGAATATAAAAGCCCAACTTTATGTATGTCATTTCCTACAGCATCCTGGAAACCAGGATCCCTAAATTCTGATCCTGGCTCTTTTACTGACTGTGAGACCTTGGCATATCATTTGACCTCTATTATCTTTAGTTTCTTCATCTTTAAACAAAGAGGTTCAACTTGATGACTAGTAAGGTCTCTTCAGCTTTATGTTCCCACAGGGTGTAATTTAAGGGCTATGTTCTCGTCCCACCATAATAGTTCTAAGTATACTTTGCCCCAAGTGAGGTGTCACAATAACTGAATTGCACCATTAGGAGATTCATCTTTTAATTAAAATTTACCCTCTCTAGGTTTTCCTCTTTAAAATGCCTCCGTAACTGGACAGGATAATTCTTAAGTGATCAATTCAACCACAAATTTATATATATATATATATATATATATATATAAAAATATATATATATATATATATGTGTGTGTGTGTGTGTGTGTGTGTGTGTGTGTGTGTGTGTGGGTATAGAAAAATGGATTAATGAGTGCTAACATCCTTTCAAAATCTAGTTCTATGATCCTGTGGGAACCTTCTCTAAACAATGTTCTCAGTTACATAAAGGAAAGGGCAGCATGAAAATAAATTTTGGGAGGTAGAGGAAAGAGGTACGGAAGAACACACCAAGGATTTGGGAAGATCAATAGGCACAGTTGAAGAAAAACTCTGTTCACTGCATAATTCTGCCTACAGCTGCCTGGAGTGCAGATAATACCAGTCTAAACGTGTCAGAAAGGTAGAAGAAGGACAAATCTTAACACCAGATCATACATTCTCATGTACTACATAAAATGATGAGAAAGTGAAGAGAAAATCAGATTAAGAACCCATATTCTTGTGCTATGAGAAAACTCCTCTCCTCCCCACCATTTCTAAAAAAGAAACAAAAACAGATGAAAAAAATGCCCCGGGAGATCAAATACGGTCAGGGAAAAAATGGAGGCATAAACTAGAGGCAGATTAGGAAGGGAACAGTGAAATCTCACATAAATCAGTTACGAGAGAAAACTGTAGTCAATGATTCCCATCTATTTTTCCAAATTCTATTTTCTTCAATAGTTATGCACAAAACATCCTTGGACCTTAAAAGAGGAAGGGGAGTTTTCCAATCCAAAGACCTAGAGGAACATTTTCAGTATTTCAGGAAAAGTAAGAGAAACATGTATGACTCAATTACTGCTAGAGCCAAAATTATTTGGCTGAATGAGCAAGAAGAACATTACTCGCTCCTCTGCCTCACTTGCTGAGGGTTGATGGAATACTTAGTATAATGTCTGCATACAGATAGTAGTGCTACCAAGGGAATTAATTATTTGGTTTGTGCATGTCTTGTGATCATGTCTCTCAAAAGAAGTCCCCAAACAACCCTGTACACAGGTCTACCAGTGTTCCACTTTAGGAGGCTATTGTGTTCCCTGGAGTAGACAGAAAAACATTCAATTGCTCCTTCTGCATTTAAATTGTGAGAGGCAGGGCAATGAAACAAGTAGGGAAAGGTAGGGGAAAGATCAGGCTAGTTATCAGATTAAAGTTATTCCTCTCTCTGACTTTGTGTTTCTTAGTGGCCTTTGCCAAATTATTTACTATTCCTCCCTTTCTGCATTTTAAAGTGATTGATCACATTTATCTAGTTCATGTGTACTCTACAGGATGTAGTATGCTAGAAAATGTCCTTGAAAAATATAAAGATCATTAAAGAATTGTTAGGATCAAGGGAATATAAATTTTGAACTTTAAAGTGCTGTAGAGAACATGTAGTTCAAAATTCTTATTTTGCAGAAGAAGAAACTGATGACTGGATAGCTGAAGTAACCTTCCCAAGGTCACTTAGGCAAGAAATAGAATTTGAACTCAGGTCCTTTGACTTGAAATTCAGTGTGGGAGCTCATTTTTTATACCAAGAAAGATACGCTACACTTTTGTATTGTTTCAATTTTCATACATAAACAGGATCATGAACCTCCTGGATATGTGTAAATGTTCATAATGTGAATTAATAAACATGCTAATATTAGAATTATTAGGAACAAGTACATTCTTTTTGCTTCTTAACAGGTACTAATATAGGGAATTATAACCCTGATTTGTCTTTGCATACATAGTTCACTATCACTAGATCATACATTGAGTCATTTTCCTTTACTTACTCACAGCTATAGCTATACACATATATAAAAAATATATATGTGTGTATATACACATACATATATATGAACATGTATATATACATATATGTATCCATGTCATACTATTTTTTCTTTTTGTTATTTAGTCATTCACTCACATTTGACTCTGCATAATCTTATCTGGGGTTTTCTTGGCAAAGATACTGGAGTAATTTCCTATTTCTTTCTCCAGTTAATTTTACAGATGAGGAAACTGAGGCAAATAGGGTTAATTAAGTGACTTGTTCAAGGTCACATAGCTAGTAAGTATCTGAGGCTGGATTTTAACATCTGACTCTAGGTTTGGTACTCTATCCACTGAGCCACCCAGGTGACCAATTTTTATCTACAAATCATCAACTGTTTATTAAGCAATCTTATATATGTAAGATGCTTCATAAAAAGAGCATAATATGCTCCCTGCCTTCAAGCATCTTACAGTTGAACTGAGGGAAAAGGACACAAAGATTAAAAACACATGTCAATATCTGATAACATCTAGAAGAGTGGCAAAGGCAATAAACCTTCTGAGAATTCAGGGAAGAGATCGTTTCAGTCCAGAGATGGAAGAGACTAGAATTAGATCAGGGATAGATGGACAGGAGAGGAGTGAAATTCTTGTAGAAGAAATTTGACTTTATTATTTAAATAAGACTTGAACAAACAAGATGATGAATTATTTTAGGTTGGAGCTACAAGGTTAAAAATCCACTACGAAACACGTACAAGTAAGTACGAAATGGATTGTCAAACTATATATACATATATATTTCCATTCACTTCCCAAATTCTTTCCTTTTTGTCTTGAACAGCACAAGTTCCCAAGACAAAAAGGAGGAAGGGAGGAGTAAATGGGTATATAGTCTATGCTTACAACCAAAGCTAATTAGTCTACACAGGGATCAAAGACAAAACTTTGTCTTTATTAATATAGTGCCCTTACCCTCCTAAAAACACACCTTTCAGCATTTGAACATGTGTTGTCCTAAATGAATATTAGAGCCATCTCTCCAACAAGATCTTTGAACGATCATCAGCAGCAATAATAACAAAAATTCTAATGATGATAATAATAGCTATTATTTATATAACATTTTAAGGTTTGCAAAGTGCTTTTCGTATGTAATTTCATTTGGTCCTCACAGTGACACTATGGAGTGGAGGCTATTATTATTATTATTATTATTTACATTTTATAGATGAGGAAACTGAGTCTGAGAAAAGCTAAGTAACTTCCCAGGGTCACAAAGCCAGTAAAGTGTCAGGTCACATCTGAACTCAGATGTTCCTCTATTCAAGTCTAGCACCGTACCATGCTCTGAACAAGGGCCACATCCCGCAACTATTTGGGGTTCTACAGAGTACCTGGCACACTGAATGTCACACAATAAATACTTAATATAAACTGTTTGAGGAATAAAACAGTGGGTGGGACTGATTAGTCATAAAAGATGTTGAAGATTTGGTCAAGAACAGTGCTACGTTCTAGTTCTTAGTTCTCCAGGTCAAAAAGACCATCAAGGAAGCCACATAAATACTTACGTTGCCAGAACATTAGGTAGAGGGGCATCTCACTTGATGTCTGTCCCCTGTCCTTTCGGAAAAATCTAACAAGGGTAAATTACCACATGGTATACCAGATCATTGTTGAAGGCGATTTGTGAATCTAGCCTGGGTCTACTCTGATATTAGTTCTTTCAAAGGTACTCTAAAGATACCACTTTCCCCACTTTCTTTTGTGATGCCTCTTTTTAACTCAAAGATCCTCGTTTAGAGAACTGAGGTTCTGTTGTAATGAAAAGAAAGCATACTCGTGATTAAAGAAATCCTATGATTCTTAGCACAGTACTTAGCACAGAGTGAACACATTTTTTTCTTCTTCCTTTTCAGGAATGAATCCCCAAAATGGAGGTTTGGTAAGTCTCTGTTTCCCCTAAAATCCCTGGAAAGAATGGGTGTCTTACTTCCTCACTAGATTTTCCTTCACTATCTCTGATCTCCCTTAAATTCAGACGAGGCTCTAAATATTCCTAGTATTCTATATACTTCTCCTGCTTCCCTCGCCTTTATCTTACCTTCTGAATCACTTTAAATTACTTATGGTTTCCACTTAAGCTTCTTATCAAAGTCCTTTTTAACTCATGTTTCTCCTAATCTCCCCTTGTACTTTATGCCCTGTTCACCTTTTTCCTAATAAATGTTCAATACGTTTTCCTTGTCAGCACAATCTAATAACGAATATAATACTTGATGGAGAATCAGATGTGGCATTTGCTTCTCTCTCCAGTAACTTGCTATGCGAACTAGTGCGTCATATCTTCTTCCTTTTTCTTTGCTAATTTCTACAGCGGGTGAATATATACTTGTCAGAGGGATTTTGGAAGGATTTTTTTTAAAGGGGAAGAACAAGAAAATGAGAAAGAAGAGATGACCATATGGATTAGGTACTTAAATCAGCTTGGGAGTTTGAGACAGCTAGACCTGGAAATGAAATAATGTCTTTAATATTATTTTTTTCATCCATTTTCTGCTGACAACTTCTTAACTATAAGTGTCCAAGGTTTCTCCCTGGGTCGTCTTCTCATCACTGTCTTTGTTCTCTCACTTGGTGATCTCATAAGATTGTAGGTTCAGCTGTTATGTCCGTGTAGAGAACTGCTCAATCTAGATATCTAATTTCTCTCCTGAACTCCAGCCCCACATTACCAAATGCCTGTTAGGACTTTCATGTCTGGATGGCTGACTAGCATTCCAAATTCAACATGTATAATACAGAACACATCAGATTCCCCCCTAATCTAGGTCCTCTTCCAAACACCCCCATTTTTATTGAGGGCATAAATACCCTTCTAGTCACCAGGTTAATAGTCTAGGAGGTGTGTTTAACTTTTATCTCCATCTCCCTTCTACATATAGTCACTTGCCAATTCTTACAATGTAGATTCTCCCTTCACAAATCTCTTACATCCTTCTCTCCATTTATATAGTCAGCATTATTAGCTCACCACTCATCACCTTTTGCCTGGCTAGTGTAATAGGTTCCCAGTTGGTCTCTATGTTTCCAAGCTGGCCCGTCTAATCCAACCTCCACACAACTGCCACAATATTCTTATTAGGCACATCCTCATGGTGTCCAGATACATCTGGAGTCAGAGGATAGGAGTTCAAACTGAATTCATATGTTAAAAACAATTCAAGGCACACATGACTAAGATCTAGACTGCCTTATGTGTTTACGTGCTGATCTGTGGACACCGATATTGATAGTGTCACTCATGGGCAAATAAGTGCTATACTTTTTACTCTACTCCAAAAGTTCAGGACAAGTATACTACACTTTCTACCAACAAATACAGTGATAAAGACTGCACCTGTGGTTTCATTGAAAAAGAGAACTCTGCCAACATAGGACAGTATCTTCTTTGCTATTTAGAGACTTAGAGATTTTCCCAGAGCAATGAAAAATGAGTTGCTCAATCACATAGCTCACATGTCAGAGCAGAAATTTCCATATTTTCTTGATTCACAACACCCTTATTGTCTCAGTAATTTTTTTCATGTACCTTTAGGCCAAAAGAGAGTTCCATTTATTAAGTGGTTAGGTTGAAAATATCCCACAGTGCTCCTGTGAGTTAACTGCACTTGCAATTTTGGGTCCATGGTGTTAGCCTTGAATGCAGGTCTTCCTGAACACCTCTCTATCCATTCCTCCACACTGCCTCTCTATCAAATATGCCTATTAAATGTAAATTTAAAGAATTTAAATTAATAAATTATATTAATTAATAAATTGATATAAATTGATAAATAGTAATTAATTTAAAATGAAATATAAAAGCCAAATATGAAGGCATCATGGGGAGGAGCAAACAAGTTGTCCTAATGGTTCAGATGCAACTACCCTTAGCAACTGAGTTGTAGATGGAAACAATGGAACAAAAAAACGTTTTGAGGTCAAAAAATAAATGCCCTCTGCATTTCCGTTAGTTGTGGGATTCCATCATTGATTCCAGTGCACTGAACAGTTTTCAACCTACAGTACCTTAATAAACAAAGTCAGGGTTCTTCTCCCCATGCTGATCTCTGGGTGTCACAGAGTGTGACATGGCCTGGAGTTAGCTCTCTCCCCTCTACCTTAGCTGGAGATATCTGAGTGATCATTACGGTGATCATTAATTCTGTCCTTTTTTTCTTCTTCTTTTCATTTTGAAAGTCCTTTTACCTGCCAAATTCCTGCTGTCTCTTCAACCATTTCTTAAAGTTTCTAATCAGATTTGAATTAGTGTAAGTGATTTGAAAAACAACACTTAGCATGTGGGAACCAGAGGTGCCTCCAAACAAGACAGTTCATCCTAAACAGTGGGAAAGGCCTACTGTGGGAAAACCATTCTGTCTCTTGAACCCCACTTCCATGGCTCCCTTCTGCTGCCCCACAAAGTATGCATGAACAGAAGGTCATTTCAATATCTGTTCTTCCAAAACGATATTTCTTTATGGCTGAAATTTGAACACGCTGTCCAGTGGAGAACTTGGACCAAGACTTCTTTGCCTATACTCTATTTCCACTGTACTCTCTACCAGGCATGGAAGCTTGATTCACTTTTCCTTACTTACAAGGGCCATTCCATAACTGCAGATAAAAGACCATCTACGGTTTCTCACTTATCTACTAAGTAAAGATGAAACTCCTGTACTTGGCCTTCAAGGTCATCAACAATTAGCCTTTAACCTTCCTTATCTCACAATACTCTCTTTGCACTCCTCATACTGAATTACACCTTGTCCTCTGACTATACACAGTATCTTCCTGCTTCTGCATCTTTATTTACTCTGTCCTCTTCACCTAAAAGGTCATCCCCATTCCTCATTTCTACTTCTTGAGTGCTTGTCCATCCTTCACAGCCCATTGGGCCTGTGACTTTTATTCTCTTTAGGGACTCATGTAAAATAAAGTTAGCATAACAAACAGGGATATGACCTTGGAGTCATGAAAATCTGGGTTCAAATCCTGCCTCTGAAATTCCCTTAACCTTTCAGAGATCCAAGCAACTTTCTAAGATTTAAGTTGTAGAAAACTTCTGATTTTATTTCTGACTTTTTAGGAAGTCTCTTCAGATACAGGTCTCTATGAAGTCTCAAGTACAGGCCAAAAACAAACAAAAAGTTTCCTTTATGTTCTAATTTTCATTAATATAATTATCTGTGTACATGTCAACATAATAAATTACAAGTCTCTGGAGGTCAGAGATAGCACCCAATTTATTGTAGGATCTTCCTAGATAAGACTTTACAGAGAAGTACTTAATTTTTTTTTTCTGAGTACTCAATGAACTAATATTCCTTACTTGGACCATTAAAAATACCCTTTTTCTTCAGCTGGAAACATGAGCATTCATACCAATCAAAGTTTTAAGTTCAAGGCAAAAATATACTTTAAAAATGTCAAGACTAACCTAATTTAAATGTGGATGTAGTGGAAATTTCAGGCTGTGAACATTTGATTTGAGCTTGAGCAAAAAGAACCAGAAAAATAAAGTTTTGGGTTCAGTGTCTTGTTTTGAGTCCTAGGGAAAGATTAAAACGTTAGCAACCTAGACTAATTGAGGGGGAGGTTGGAAGGAATTAAAGAACAGACTTTAAAAAAATGGGTTTTTAAAGAACTAGGTTTTGAAGTTTCATCATTTTCAGGTACATCCCTAAAATAAAACATCTGGAACTGAGCCAAGTTTTAGGCCCAAAGACATCCTACTTTAATGATAAGATGACAATGACTGACATATCAAATAATGACCTAAGTAGTATTAACACCTGCTTATTTTGTATTACATTATAATATGAATGGATGGTCCTAAAATATGTGAACACTTTTAAGCAAGCAAACATGCCACCTTGAATCTTAACTAGTCAGTCATTTGTTAAACAAACTGTTTCTTTACACAAAGTAAAAAATAAACCTCAATCTAGCCTGGTTCTAAATTAAAGCAAATTCTGAACTAGTGATATCTGAATTAATCACATTTTATAGTATATAACTACTATATAAAAGAAGCAACATGATTTAGTACATGGAAAACTGACCTTGGAGGCCAGAAAACCCAGTTTAAAGTCCTGCTTTTGATATATATTGGCTATGTCACCTGACACAAGTCACTTAAGTTCTCAGTGACCCAGCAATTATCCAAGTGGTCCAACTATTGCTTTTCTGTACTGTTAAAGGGAATCTCTTCTTTATACTGATGCAATATGAATATATACAAACGAGACAGAGAGGGAGAGAGAGAGAGAGAGAGAGAGAGAGAAAGGTACTGAGATTCAGTGTATGTTCCATACATTTACTACATTTATGACCATATGTAAATTTCTCACCTTTTATGAACTCAGGTCAATTTCTAATCAATCAAATAATAATCATTTATCAAAGCAGCAGTGCTTGGCAAAGATAAAATGAAATAATCCCTGTCCTCAAGGACTTTATAATTTACCCAAGAGAAAAAAATCTACATATATAGATACAACCTAATTTTGTGGTAAAGGCACTAGATTCTAAGTTACAGATTATAAGACTACAAATTATGATAGTCTAAGTATATGGAAGCCCCACTCCAAAGTAATCACAGATCCTTGATATACTGAAATAAATATGATATGTACATGTTTATATATACACACATAAATATAAACACATTCATAGTCATGTCAAATATACAATATTTATACATGCAAATACATAAGTGTAATCAACAAAAACAAAGTATTTTATGAATATTTGGGTGGTTATTATATATTCATCTATACACTAGTCTGAAACTAATTGAAAGGTATTACATTCTGGTTAAGAAAGGGAAAAGAAAAGAGGCAAAGCCATCCCAGATTTAAGGGAATGATTTTAGGACCTACTTTTGTCCTTTAAAATATGAGCATCAATATGTATGTCTGCATGATGGTATTGACAATGGTATTAATGATTAGACATACAGAGTTTGGGCATATTCTAATGTCACTAAGCAGTTACACAAAAACTGTGATAAATCACCATACCTGGAGGTAGACAGTACCTGAAAATAATACAGAAAGTGCTATTTTAGCATGGGGTTTCCTTTTAATAAATAAAAGGATCTTCTGCATAATGCTATCAGGGCAATACTGCATAGGGTTCAAGAAAATATCGCCCAGTTGTACAGTTATAAGTAAGTCACTTTTCACTAATTTCTTATCCTCAAAATCAGTATGGTGAGGAAGTGATCTTATATTCCTCAGGGCTATGTCAGTGCTGGACAATCTGAAAAACCAAAACAAAAACGCATACCAGCTAGGCAAGGTTTTGAACATAGATCCAAATAAAAGACCAATGACCAAGGTTTAGCCTAGGTCAGAATGGAAAGGATCATAATTGAGACACTTGGCCATTTAGGAAACATGTTTTATATTGATTTTTGGAGGGTGAATATGTGGCAAGGTTATAGCAACATGTTTTGCAAACTTTAAAGCACTCTTAAAGCACAAAAATGGAACAGAGGCCTAGGTTTAACTCCTGACCTAGTCTGACAGTTGCACAGCTGGGCAAGTCACATGGTCTATAAGAATCATTTTTTTATTTTTTAAATGATAATGATAGTATTTGCACTAATTCACAGGATTATTATAAAGACAGAGATTGATACATCTATGATTTACCTAAAAAAAGATTAAAATTATTATTTTTTCAATTTTGGAAATTGTCATATGGTAGAAAAAGTACTGAAATTACATCAGAAAATCTGGAGGCAAATTGCAGCTTTCCCATTTATCAGGTAGGTGACCTTGATAAATTGCTTAATTTTATTTTGATTCAGTTTTCTCAGTGCAATTTCTTTGGAGGAGAGTGTTCAAGACTTATGATTTCATTGGCACATGTAACTCCTAGTAAGGAGACTCCTTTAAATGCAGACAGGCAACTATCCTATAACTTGGAGTCTTAGAAAATGCCATGAGGACTAAGAGGTTACTTATATAGCCAGTATCATTCAGAGGTAAAACCTAAAGTTCTCTTGACTTTTAAGCTAGCTTTTTATCCACAATACCATGTTACATCTCTCTTGCAAAAATGAAAATCATGTTTTTTATTTCAACACTAGTGTAAACCTATTATTTCATCAGTCTAGGAAACTACCAGTGTGGACGCTGAATGGATGTCACATGAAATAATGGATGGAACTCTGGTCTTGAAGTCATGAACACCTGGGTTCAAAGCCCACTTAGACATTTATTAGGTATTTCACCCTAGACAAGTCACTTAAACTCCCTGTGTCCCAGTTTCTTTAACATTAAAATGAGGGGGCTGAATTAAATGACTTCTAAATTTCCTTCCAGATCTGAATCTATAATCTTTCCCCTACCAACGTAGAAAGGAAACTCTTCTGTCAATAGTAGGTGTCGATCTCTCGATCACTATTGACCTCTTGCTTGAGGTCTACAAAAATAGCCAGGTTTTCATCCGAGAAAAACACCTTTTCTCTGGCTCTACCATTTCCTTGAACTATCAAGCACAATCAGTTCTAAATACACTTCTGTTACTCCTTACATCTCTTAATCTATGAACCTGTAATTCTTTCTATTTCTCCTGCCCTAGTCCAGGCCCTTACCCTTCCATGATAATGCTACTGAAGTAGCCACTTAAGAAATCTTAGTCCACAGACTCTTTCCTCTTCCAAAAATACAAAATTCTACAAAATACTACAAAATGAAATTGATCTTCCTAAAATGCTGAGATGATGGCTCAACAACCGTTAATGGTTCCATGGTGTTCGCTAAATAAAATCCAAACTCCTTGCCTTAGAATTCAAGACCCTTTACAGTCAGATTTGCCATTATTTTCTGAATGGAAAGTACTTACTTCCTCCATTATACTCTTCTCATTTCTTCTGCCCACATTCTCTCTCTTCCTTCTCTTCCTTCCCATTTTTGCCTATTGAAGTTCTCCCTGTCCTTCAAGACACCATTCAAATGCTACTTTATTCATAACCATCCTACACAGAAGTGATCTCTCTATCACCAATACTAATATATATATATATATGTATGTATGCATGTATGTATATATATTGTATATGTACATATATATATATATAAAACAACTGTAATCGTCATAGGACTCATATAGCCCTTCTTCTGTGCTAGATCATGAACTCCTTGAGGTTGCTGTTGTTTGGTCATGTCCAACTCTTTATGACTCCATTTGGAATTTTCTTGGCAAAGATGCTAGAGTGGTTTACCACTTCCTTCTCCTGCTCATTTTTCAGATGATGAAATTGAGGTAAACAGGGTTAAATGACTTGCCCAGGGCAAGTAAACATCTAGTAGCTAGTAAACGTCTGAGGCCACATTTGAACCCAGGAACATAAGCCTTCCTGATTCTAGGTCCAGCAATCTGTCCACTGTGCCACCTAACTGCCCCTAACCTCCTTGAGGACAGAGACTATACATACAACTCTGCAGCTCACAAAGTGCCCAACATAGGGTCTGACTTCGTGTAACCACCACCAACAACAAAATTAAAAAGGTTTTCCAATCAATGAATGCATTATTAAATGATTTGACTTTGGTATAAGATTATTTGGTTAGAATAAAAAATTCTACACAGAGATATATGTTTAGTTTTCATAGCTGTTCATGTAGCAATCATCTGCTGACCCTTGAAAACTCAGTGTAATCATTACTGTCCAATGTAATTAATTTCATTCTTAGATAAAAGAATCAGAGAATGTGAAGAGATTTTATTTCAAACCTCTCTTTATAAATAGGGAAACTACTCACAGCATAGTCTACTTAAGGGGCCATATCAGAAATGAGGGTAAGACATATTTGAAATGCTAGAAAAAATATAAAATTCAGTAAAAGTATTACATAGGAGGTTTTGTATAAATAAATAGGCTATAACAATGACATCATATGGCTAAGTACTCTCAGAGAATCAACATGACATTGTCAATAGAAAACTGGACTTAGAACCTTAAAGACCTAGATTCAAGTCCTGTCTCTGACACACACACTGACTGTAGGAGCCTGGGCAAATCACTTAACCTCCTAGTGCTCTAATCATTGCTGTAAGATTAAAACCTGAAGAGAAGATCAGGATCTCTATTGATAAAGGGATGTGGAAATTCTCTATCAATAAAATCACAGGTCCAGGTCTTATCGCTAACAAAATGAGACCTTAGTAAAAATTATGGAGTAGATGAAGTTGTTTTTCATCTTTGTCCCTCCAATAGCAGATCTGAACATCCAGGCTGGTCCTCTTTAGCCTAATGCTGTAGACTGCCTCTAGCCATCAAAAGCCTATAAATCCTTTGAAAATTAACTGTCATTTATTAATAATCAATTGAAAAATATTTACTGAGCAGCAGTGCTATAGTGTATGGGTAATATTTAAAAAGCACAAGATACAATTTGTGCTTTCAAACAGCTTAAAGCCACTTGGAAAGATAAAACATAAGCATATAAAAAGTTAAGTAATTAACAATGCCAAGTAGTAAATAATCTCCAGGCAGCCCTCAAGTGATGGGGTACTCAGTGCCTCTTAAGGCAGCTCTTTCTACTTTCATAAAGGTATTTTTTTTTCAAATTATGAAGTCACTCTCCTAATTTAGGAACAAAAGAATGTATTATTTATAACTTGTTTCTCATAAAATTATCATATTTGGCTTATTTAGAGATAGGAAGATATAAAAATACTGGAAAATACTGGAAGGAAAAATTTTCTGTTGTCATGATTTTAAAAATTCATCTTATTGATATGTTTTGTTTTTATATAATCTTCATATTTTTATAAAGACCTCCCGAGAGACTGTTCAGTGAGCGATAACTCGTAACAAAGATTATTAAAACAACAAAAGCAGTTAGCACACCAATTTTCACAACAATCAAGTCTGGCAGTATATGCATTGTCCTCTCTACATATGGCTCCTTTCCTGCTTTTACCTTGTTTGATTTTTGCCACAGTGATACTCCTGGGACAAAAAAATATGCAGGGCTAAATGATTTATTTGACATATTTCAAAATGGTTTCCAGGATGACTGGACAAATTCACAGCTCCAACAATTGTAATTTTCTTTTTTTTGGTCATCTTTATTAATCTGATGGTTGTGAGGCAGAATCTCAAAGTTATTTTAATTTGAAAATCTCCTGTTATTAAGAAATTAGGAGAGCTTTTGAGTTTGTCACTAATAGCTTGAATTTCTTCTGTAAAGAACTGACTTCATCTTATTTGATTATTTATCTGGTATCTAATGGTTCTTGTTATGCAGTAGAGTCCAGTGCCGATGTATCTGGGTTGTCTAACCGTTATCAAAGAAAATTATTGTGAGGGTTTCCCTCGCTTGCTTTTTCTCCTTCTTAATTTGACTACGCTGATTTTGTTTACACACATGCTTTTCAATACTATGCAATCAAAACTGTCTATTTTTTCTCCTATGATATCTACTTGATTCAAGAACTTTCCCCCTCTCCATAGTTGGAAAAAATTATCTCCTTCCTTGCTCTCTAGTTTGAATAAGACATCCCCTTTTAATTATAAGCTCATGTATTCATTTGGAACCAGTGTGAGATACTGGTCTAAACCTAATTTCTGCAGACTGCTTTTGGTTTTCCTTTTTTTCAGATTTTGTTGAATCCTTACTTCAATATTGAACACTACGCTCCTATGTTCATTTGCTCAAGTATTTGCTACCTATATTCCTGACTAATTACTTGATGCATTTTGGTAGCTGCACTCCCAGATATTACAATATATATTCTGTATCTCTATACATCTGCATATATGCATATATATGTATATATTCCTCCTAGGTTTTTATTGATAATAGATAGAAAGGCTAACGACTTGTGTGAATTTATATTATACTCTGCTGCTTTGCCAAAGTTAGTATTTCAATTAGTTTTAGTTGAATCTACAAATTTCTAAGTATATCATCATATCTTTAGAAAGCAATAATCTTCTTTCCTTTTTCTCTACATATTTCTTCAGTTTGTTTTCCTTTTCTTATTGCTATAGCTAGCAGTTCTAGAACTATATCTATGATAGTTGTGATAATGGGCATCCTTGATTTACTTCTGATTTTATTAGGATATCCTCTAGCATCTCTCTGCTACATATAATATTTTTTTTGATTTGAGATAGATATTTATCATATTACAGAATTGTCCATTTATTGCTATTCTTTTTATTTTTAAAACAAACATGTGCTTTTTTCTTCATAAATTGAGAATATCAATGTTATTTTGATTATTTTTGTATTTAATAGGAGCATTTATATTTATGGTTTTCCTAATACTGCACCAATCCTATACTTTTGGTACATATCAAATCTGGGCATAGTATATAATCTTATTAATATATTTCCTTAGCCTTGTAATATTTTATTTGATTTTTTGCCTAGATATACCTTGGGAATGGTGGTCTATAATTTGTTTCTTCTGATTTGTATCTCTTTTTTCAAGTTATATAGGCTATATTCGCATCATAGAAGGAATTTGGTAGAATCTGTTCTTTTTCTGTTTTTTAAGAATTTTATATAATATTGGAATTCTGTTTTTCTTTTAACATTGGGCAGAATTCCCTTGAAAATCTATTTGGTTTTTGAGTTTAGTTCCCTTTGGAAGTTCTTTTTTAGCTTGTTCAACTACTTCTAAGATTGGGTTATTTAAATCACTTATTGTTCTGCTGATGAATGCTATATGTGTGTAGATACATATACATATGTGTGTGTCTATATTCATTCCTTCATTCTTCAGTTTTGGAGCTATATAATTGGACAGATCTTATATGGACAGTTTGGTGGTGCAATGAATCGAGTTCCTGGGTTGGAGTCAAGGAGATTCATCTTTGTGAGTTCAAATCTGGCCTCAATTACTTACTAGTTGTGTGATCCTGGGCAAGTCATTTAAGCCTGATTGCTTCAGTTTTCTCACTTGCACAATGCGCTGGAGAATGAAATGGAAAGCCACTCCAGGATCTTTGCCAAGAAAATCCCAAATGAGGTCATGAGGAATTGGACACAATTAAAAAGACTGAACAATAAAAATTGCTTCATTTCCTCTTCCTTCATTGTAAGTTCTCTAGTTTCACTTTTGATAATTTTATTTTCCCTCTCTTATAAAAAATGGAATAGTTAATGATGTATCTATTTTACTAGCTTTTTGATAACTTCTGAAAGTTTCATTTCTTGGGATCCTTTTTTGCTTTTAATTTTGTTAGTTATTTTGATTTTCAAAACTCCTATTTTTATGCTGATTTGGGACTTTTAGATTTATTCCTTTCAAGTTTTATGTCCAATTTATTGAGCGGTCTGTCTTTTCATGACAAAAATGTTTATCGATATGTAATTTTCATTTTGGACTGTTTTGGCTGTTTCTCAGAGATTTTGGTATATCATTTCATTGCCATTTTCTTTGATGAAAGTGTCTCCTGTTTTTTATTTTAGTTTTTGACATAAATTCTTTAGGATTAACCATGTTTTGTATTGTATCTTGGTCAGTAGAGGATGGTTTAATATTTCATAGGCTCATAGATTCAGAACCGGAATGAAACTTAGGAACCTTTGAAATCTGATCACTTCATTTTATAGATGAGGAAACTGTGGACCAGAGAGTTTAAGTGATCACCAAAGGTCAACAACCAGTACAGGAGAGCTAGTTTTTGAACCCAAGTTTTCTGACTCCAAATCCAGCATACATTCAAGTTTAAGAGCTTTTCTGCATTTGTTTATAAGGCTCTATAGCATAACACATAGTTGTAAAATGCATGTCATACACAGAGGAGTAATATGTGTATTACTTTCTATACTTATTCAGTAATGCACCTTGAATCCATGGGTTCTCCTTCTGGAGGTGGATAGTATTTTTCATTAAGAGTCCTTTGGAATTGTGGTAGGTTATTTTGTTGATCAAAGTCACTAAGTCTCCTACAGATGAATATCTTTACAATATTGCTATTACTGCATAAAGTTTTGTCCTGGTTATGCTCACTTAAGTTTTTACCAGTTCAAATGTCTTCCTAATTTGTTTTTTTTTTCTGAAACTGCACACTACAGCACCCTAGTATTCCATCACATCCATTTATCATAACTTGGTCAGCCATTCCCTCAATTTCCAGTTCTTTGCCATCACCAAAGAGCTGTTATAAATATTTTTGTACATATAGGTCTTTTTCCTTTTCTTTAGCATACGGACTTAGTAGCAGTACTGCTGGGTTAAAGATTATGTACAGTTTAATAGCTTTGGAGGGAAAGTTCTAGTAGGTCCCGCTTTCTAATCCATTCTGACAAGGTAAATTTATCCAATTCATATTCACAGTTTTTATTTTTAATTGTGTATTTGCTCCCATTATATACTTTTATTTATTTCTCTCTCTGCTCTCTATCCTCACAAAGAATAAGGTAGTGGAAGAGAATATAGTAGTCAATATCAGCGGCCTTGAATTGAAAATTTAATGCCCCTACATCACTTTCCTTGCTCCTTCCCCTTCATTCAGAGCTGGATTACTAATTCTTATACTTTCCTTTTGATCTTCTTTTACAATCTGTTCTCCAAGGCTGAAATTTGCTTGTGACTGTTCGGTCCCCGATTTTACCTTCCCTTCTTAACTTTTTTGTCTACTTTTCCTGTACCCAACTACTTTACCGCCATTTAATATATTGCTGTCTCAAGTTGCATGGGGGTAAAAAAAATCATACTTCTCTAGCTTTCTTCTGATTCCATCCCATCCCTCTCTCCTGAGCTGTTAAACCTAAATAAAACTCTGAAATCTCAGTTTTCCTCTTTTTTACCTGAAATATAAAGAAAGATATTCAGATAGTAGGGAAAGAAGAAGAAAACCATGAAATCTTTGAAAAACAATGCTGAAAAAAAGGAGTTATCTCAGTTTTACCTGTGTTTGTGGTATCTTCGTTTCCTGTTTTTAACACTGTAATACTATTTCATAATCTGAAAATAACTGAGCAATAGATAGAAATATTATTAAGATCCTTAGAGGAAAAGCATTCTGACCATGTAAGTATAGATTTATGTTGCCTAAATAAAGACCATTCAATCATAACCTAAAAGTATATTTAGTAAATTGTTAAATATGGGTTTTAACACACCAAATTTAATGTTCAGATGTCCAGCTTATAACCATCAGAGATATGTTATGCGTTAGTAAACCGTAGGTAAAACAATTTATTTTGAATGACAAGGTATTGACCACTGTTTCTCCAAAATAGACTTAGTTATATAAAAATGTGTCCTGAAAACATTAGGAATGCCATTATTCCATTTGCTCTGTCCCTTTAAAAGTCCTAAATAACTAGAAATGAAAATACTGGATACCAGTGTTATGTTTTTGATGCACTACCAAATTTAGATGTCATATTGACAACTGAAGAATGTTGTGTGAGTTGAAAATAAATGAAAAGCAATAGTACAAGCCAAGTCTCCCATCTTAAGCTTTCTGTATTTGCTATAAACCTTAATGATGGTCTTAAATCTACTGTAAGCCATTTCTACAAACCAAGGAACATATTTATTTTATTTCATCAGCCACATCAAATCCATATATTTAATTTTAAAAAGAAGAAAGTTTTACTCATATAAGCTACATTTATACAAGGCATTCAGAAGAATGAGTAAAGATGTAGAAGATTCCTTGGAAGTATTTTTTGAATTTTTCAAATTTTAATAAATTTAATGTATATTTAATAAATTTAATTTATATTTAAATTCCTTCAAATTTCATTTATTTATTTTAATTAAGTAATTTATTTAAATTTTATTCAATACACTAATTTATATAATTTAATAAACTTAAATTTCAAATTTTCAGAAGGTAGCATGTATAAGGGCAGATAAATGGTGCAGTAGATAGAATACTGGGTCAGAAGTGAGGACTCATATTTCTGAGTTCAAATCTGACCTCAGACCCTTACAAGTTGTGCGGCCCTGGGCCAATCACCTAACCTTGCTTGACTTAGTTTTCTCACCTGTAAAGTTATCTGGAGAAGGAAATGGCAAACTATTCCATTATCTTGTCAAGAAAACCCCAAATGGGGTCAGAGTCAGACAAGACTGAAAAGCCTGAATAGCAATAAAATATATATGTGTAGTCCACTTTTCCTTTTTTTCCATCAATCCCTTCATCCTAACAAAACTATGTTAATATTTAAATCGATGATCCTATAATCTATTTTTATTTAAAAATTATTTTTCTTAGTTTCTCATATATAGACATAAAAGATAGTTTGGAAGTCATAAAGTCCAACACCATCATTTTACAGATAAAAATCAAAACAAAAACAAACACCTGAGTTCACAAGAGGCCAATCACACAACTAAGTGTCCCAGGTAGAATCTGCACTCCACTCTTCTTGACTCTACGTCTCTCACATTAAAAATACATTAAATTCCTAACCTTTTGGACCCATTTGCTCCTTAATTCATGGATAGGGGAAAAGCCCCCTTTCAATCCTTCAAGAATCTAACATTTTTGTCCATGGGTTTTCCATCCACTGATGCTACACCCTTCTCTACCTTAACTGGCAGAGTCTTTGAGAGGGAAAAACAGGGGAAAACAATCAGCACCCTGCAATCCACCTTCTGGTGGCGAGTTTCTCTGTTGCTGGCTAGGATGGTCTTTGGATGACATAAATACATTTTGTCCTTGACCTCCTATTTAAACCTTTCTAGTTTTGCATAACTTGTTGTGCAGTTATGTCTGACTCCTGGTGAGATAAGTTGGGGTTTTCTTGGCAAAGATACAGGAATCATTTGGCATTTCCTTCTCTGGCTCATTTTACAGGTGAGGAAACTGAGGCAAATAGTATTAAGTGACTTGCCCAGGGTTAGATAGCTAGTAAGTGTCTGAAATGTGAACTCACATCTACTCGATTCTAGGCCTGGCCTTCTGTGCATTGTGTCACCTACTTGCCTCGTTGTGTAATCTACCGTAGACTGAAGTCTAGGCAGGGTCAGAGGGCAGATACATGGCGCAGTGATAAAGCTGGGAAGATTCATCTTCCTGCATTCAAATCTGGCCTCAGCTATTTATTATCTGTGTGACCCTGGGCAAGTCACTTAACTCTGTTTGCCTCCATTTCCTCATTTGTAAAATGAGCTGGAAAAGAAATGGCAAACCACTCCAGTATGTTTGTCAAGAAAATCCTAAATGGAGGCATGAAGAGTTGTACAGGAATGAAAAACAAGTAAACAGCAACACCTAAGGTCACATCTACACCGTGATGAGGTGTTGCAAAAGGTTGGCAGACAGTGAAAACCAACAGTAAAACAAACATGAAGTCAGAATGTCAAATAGCATTGATGACTGTTGCTCACTGACACATTCTCACTTTATCTGGAACATAAGCTGAGCATCCCGATTTCCTCCACCATATATGGAAGGCAGCATAGCACAAAGGAAAGCACAATGGATTTAGAACCAGAGAACTTGGGTTCAAATTCAGGCTTTGCCAGCTTCTATCTGTGTGATCTTGGACCTCAGTTTCCCATCTATAAAACTAGGGAGTTGAAGAAGATCAGAGATTTATAGATTTAGAAAGAACAGGGAACTTTTCATTCCTGAAGATGAGAAAGGGAAATGAGGAAACTGAGGTTTGGAGGAGGTAAATGGATGCCCAAGTTTACACAAGGAATAAGTGATAGGATTTGAACTTTCTAGGACTCCATGTCCAATACTCTTTTCTATTTTACTCTACTGCCTTTCTTTCTCGCATTTCTAATTTATGATACAAGTTGCTTTTCCCTGAGAGAAATGATTAATAACTAATTATGGGGAGATCCAGGCTTTTTCTCTGTCCTATTTCATTTTTCAAAGCCTAACCTTTGCAGGACATCACTGACATCTGCCAAAAATTTATCCCACTTAAATTCCTGCCTATTTTGTTCCACTCAAGCAAGTTTGGGTAGAGGTATATCCCTGGTTTTGATTGCCCAAGGCTGGGGGTGGTTGGGACATAGAGATTGTCTCATTGTCCAAGAGTGATATGATGTCACTCTCAGTCCCTCATCTGTGGTAAGCCCTCATTGTAATATTCATTCCCTCATTAATTGTTAAACAATCAAAATTGATTGCCACCCTCAGGAATACCTACTCTTCCAAGGGCATGTAAACTGTGAGCCTGCCACCATGAGGGTCTTTGGCATTCAAGGGTGCCAGTGACCTCTTTTATTAGGAAAATGCTAGCATTACTAATAAAATGGTTAATTACCCAGAAATTCTATCTCTTGAACTTTTTAAACATCACACCCCTATGAAGATGCAATTCAGACTCTACATGGTAACATGACTAAGGGTCTTTCAATTCAAATAAACTTATTGACCGGCAAGCGTGCAGAGACCGTAACAACTTCATTCTTTCTGTACTACACCATGCTCAAACAGATGTCTCATGTCACTTTTAGATAATGACACCTATGATGCTATGATTTTAAAGAAACATCCTCATGCACAATAGATAGGTATAGATTGGAAGGATATTCTTGATAAACCCATTAAAACTCAAAAAACCTAAGGCAGCTGATCAGCCAAAACAACTCCCAAGGACTGTAGAGGAAAATTATGAAGTTTTCCGATACACACTTGAAGTGACCCTGGGTATACTTTTACCAGTCAGCCTGATCTGAAATGTATCATCTCTTGTATAGTTGAGAGTGAGCCACACCACTCTAGACCTTACTTGTGAGTGTCTACAGCAAGGAAGATTCCACAGCAGTTTAAGTCGAATTTCAGAACACCAAACTTTTAAAATGTGTAACATACCTTTTCTTTGGTTAGTGCTACTTGTAAAACTATCTGAAGGCATTATAAATAACCTAAAAAGATATGGCTAAGCTGAGCCCAAGGAACCTGAAGGCCAATTAAATTTAGAAAGCAATATTAAAAAGCAGTACTTCCATTTAGTTTTAAGCATATTATTTTATCCAAGGTAGCATTTCTTCTATCAACTTAAGGCAAATTTCTACAAAGGAGAAGCATAAAAAAAGGCAATCTCCCGGCACCAAAGCAGCATAACTGAAAAAACAGACAGCAGTGGCAGGAGCAGGCCACTTGATTTTAAAGTTAATAATAGGGACTCAGGAGTGTTGAATGGCCTAAGATCATGGTGATTATGAAATATCACAAGAAATATTTCCAAGCCTATTCAAGACACTTTTGATAAATAATGAAACAGTTTGGCAAACAAACCTAAAGCTATAGTATAGATCTACCCTGACTCATTGAAAGAACCCAGAAATTACATTTTAACTGGAAAATAGCATTCTATACTGAACTAAAAGGTTATGGTACATAATGATCCTGGTCTTTCAAATATGTAACAATTCTTTCCCTTTTAACTACCTCTACGTGAGTTCAATTTTTCCCGGTGTTAAGTATTTTACACTCCTAGATTTAATCAACTATAGGCACATGCCTCATGAAATAATTCTAATGGCTTTAGAATTCTGTACCGGGTGCTACCAGCTGGTACATTACTATTTTCTAGAACTTATTCTTTAAATCACTGGCCTGTCCAAATTAACTGCAATGATTTTTATGTTATCTTTTTTTTTTAACTCTAAATGACTTAACAGCTATCAACCTTCTTACATACATTACCTCATGGAATGCTCAAAACTATCTCCGAAAATAAAAAGTGTAAGGAATATAATTCTCATTTTATATATAGAAAACTGAAAGTGTAAGGAAGTTCAGTAATTTACCCAGGGTCCCATGGTTGGTAAAAAGCCAAGCGAGGCCTCATATCTGGTATTTTACCTCTAAGCTCGGTGATCTTTCTACTACATCTTCCCTAATGGCTCATCAAGTCATGTGCTAGGTAATTATATTTTTTCATACTGTTAAATTAGCCCAAGATGAGCTCAGGCATAAGTTGTCTCCAACTTCACATCACAAATTGAATTCAAAACTTTTGTCTTTAAAAGAAAAAACATTTTCCTCTAATATAAGCTGTAAGTAAAAAAAAGAAAAAATCAAAGACCTTGTCTTTTAATTGCTTAGACTTTGCTAGTATTGTGTTTTAAGATAAAACTTTTGTAACCATGAACATATATTTAACAATGAGAAAAGATTTAATGTAGTGACTGATTACGGAAATAAAATGCCAAAAACCATTTTCATCCCATAACTTCATTCTTTGCAGTTTTGGCTCTAGTACTAGATGATACTGGCCCTAAAACAGATTTGGAATAGCAAAAGATTGATCTATAATCTAAAATATTTACATGAATTACCTATAAAGAAAACTTTGAAGAAGCTATAACAGTCCATCAAATTTAATGTATAAGCCCTCTAGTCCTACTCAAAGTAGCCACAATGCATTAAACGGTGCCTGTTTTCTGGACTACCCTAGAGACTAAAAGATTTCCTTTGTAGCTCTTATCATTGATGGAGTACCTGAAAATCATTCTCAGATTAGTAGAGAAAGTGAAATATTGAGAGAGAGAGAGAGAGAGAGAGAGAGAGAGAGAGAGAGAGAGAGAAACAAATAATGAAAATATAAACTTTTATCCAGCCTCAACTCACATTAGTGTCACTTATAAGAGAAAAGTATATGCCCAGTTCTAATATCAAACTTTAATTAAGATCTCCATTTCCCAGGTCTTATGGTCTTTTAACAAAACCAACTATTTGAAAACCCAAGTTCACAAAGCAGATAAATTAGGGTACCTGGATTAACATAACAATGGAGACCTTTGCTTTACGAAAGGATTTACTGATCCAAAGTAATGATTTGGGGACACCTTTTTTTTACTTCATATATATGACTTAGCAGATAAAAATAATTTCACATATATTATCTCTTCCAAGCTTCAGTTCAACATTCTGTCAGTTAATAACACCAAGCATTTATTAACTGCTTAACCATGTACCAGGCACTGTGCTGAGTGCTAGGAAGATAAGTACAAGCACGAAGACAGTCTTTATTGTCTCCCTCAACTTGTAGGAGGAAAAGGAGACTGTACGCTCCTTCAAGGCAGGGGCTACTTCCCTTTTGTCTCTTTATTCCATAGTACCAATCTCAGCGCTTAGCACATAGTAAGTCCTCCATAAATGCTCAAAGATTGATTTTTTGACTGAATAAGTTGGAAACTATTAAAAAAATGTAGGTTTCCCACAATAATATTAAAGCAATTACAAACACCTTTTAAAAATATTATCAAAGCCATGGTTTTACCATAGTGACATCCATAGCTTTTATACCGCTCTGGAAGGCAGTGTAGTCAGAGGTTGTCGTTCAGTGTATTAGACTCCTTGTGACCCTATTTGGAATTTTCTTGGTAAAGATACTGTAATGGTTGCCATTTCCTTCTCTAGATCATTTAACAGATGAGGGAAAGGAGGCAAATGGTATTAAGTGACTTGCTCAGGGTCATACAATTAGTAAGCAAGGCTGAATTAGAACTCAGATCTTCCTGATTTTAGACCCAGTGCTCTATCCATTGAACCACTTTGCTTCTCAAAAAGGTCTAGTAGTTAGAAGACAAGTTCAATTCCCAACTTTGAGGCTTACTACTACTATGACCATAGGGAGATCATGTAATTTTCCTGGTCCTTAGTTTCTAAGGGGCTGGATTAGATGGTTTCTGAGGTCCCTTCCAGCTCTTGAAATATAGTGCTACATCCCACATACAAAAAAGGACTATGAGAGTGTTTGTTATTTTAATACATTAAATGTTAAATTCTACACTCATGATAAAGAATTATCCTACAACACTCATATGATGTATAAATAATTTTCATGAAACATAGTATAGATGGAGAACTGCCTCAGGTTCTTTTTCTACCTGTGACAAATCATGTCTCATACAGAGGGAGACATCTTGATCTGCTGCAAAAGATTTCAAGGTAATAATATATCTGCCCTGAGAAAAGAGTAAAAAAGTCTTTCAGGAATAGTTTTAATTAACCGGAGTTCCAAGTAAACAAGGGCCAGATGAATGAAACTCTGCTATCTTCAACTTTTTTTAAGGTGTATCAAACTCTGGGAACATGTCTACAGTAAATCTCTCAGTTTAGTATAGACATGGATAACAATGTGAATTAAGTATCATTGCAATTAACTTGCCCTCTTGCAATAGAGACAAATTGCCATAAAACTTTGTTAGTCATTTCAATCAATAAGCATTTTTATTAAATACCTACTATGTGCAAGACACTTTGAGAAGTCCTATGGGACATAGAAAAATGTTTTAGAAATGATTCTTGGCCTCAAGAAATTTATAGTCCAATTAGAAGGACAAGACATACATATATTAAAAAGTATCAAGACAAAAATATTAGAAATAACAACAGGTATATTAATAGCAGATAAATGAAAGGTATAGAGTCATAGAATTTTAAATAAGTGCTAATAGTTCAGAGCAGGATGAGATCACTGTGGTATAGTAAATTCATTCTATCCAATGAAATAAATTCAGAATCATCCAAAAGGCAATTGAATGCCACATGTTAGGCATGTATGAGTAAGGAATAGGAAAGTCTAGATGAAATCCTCAGAGAAATATATAATCAAAAAAGGAAAATCAACTTGTTGTATAGTTATAACACTGGATAACCAATGGACAGTCTTCAAACTCTACTGGTTCACTCCCTATTACAAGAACTTGGGAAAAGTCCTTAAGACACTGAGATGACCCCATGTCACACATTTATGAGGAGATATCGGCAATAGTCCCATAGGAAGTCCAAGTATAAATAGGTTACAATAAGCATTAGTCAAGGGGAAAGCTCCAATGAGATTTTTGTTCAGAAGTCTGACTCTTTGCAATTCCATTTGAGGTTTTCTTGGTAGAGATACTGGGGGTGGTTTGCCATTTTTTTTTCTCTAACTCATTTTACAGATGAGGAAACTGAAGCAAACAGGGAAAAGTGCCTTGCCTTGCTCAGGATTACAGAGCTCGTAAGTGTCTGAGGCCAGATTTTGAACTCAAGAAGATGAGTCCTCCTGACTCCAGGCCCAGCCTCTATCCACTGTGGCACCTAGTTGTCAACACTGAGATTATAAGTGCATTTTTGTATTTGAGTCTAAATAAATGTTGGGTCATATATCTGAAAATGTTTTAGTAAGGTATTGAAAAATGAAGCAAACACTCACAGATCTAGAAGCTATCTAATATAGATCATCAGCTCTTGGTAAAAATAAAACACATTCCACATGTTTGATTTCATGTTTAAAAAGCATCTTATTGGCATAACGAAAGTATCAATCTAACATCAGTAGGATACAGGGTCATGTTGGTCAAAGGAATGGATTCTCATATTCAATATCTCATGCCATTAGTGTGAAATAATTTGAATTCTTTAAAAACAAACATCAGCTTTTGATGTGTAAGATTTCCTTTAAGATTCAAATCTCTAATATAATCAAGTTAACAACTATGATTTCATCTCTCTTATGAGAGGTAAAATCAAATTTGTTAAGTGAAGCATGCATTAGTCCTAACAGTCAGATGAATTTACAAACTAACATTGTTATCAAATTGATCATATTTTAATCATGGGCACAGGCAAATTTTTATTTTGACTCTTTTTATATTTGATTGTCTTTTTACATTTAAATGAAATAGACCTCTTTTATACAAAAATGTTTTTGTGCAATCAGTTTTTAGTATCTGTGATGTAATGTTTGATAGGACCACATGAAAGGAAAATACTTTGTCTTTCTAATTTTAAGTAAAATGCTAATTTTTATAAAACTTGGTTAGGAATTTTGTTCATTGTTGTATAGTTATAATATGGGATAACCAATGCACAGTCTTCAAATTCTACTGGTTCACTCCTTATTAAAAGAACTTGGGAAAAGTCCTTAAGATAGTGAGATGACCCCATGTCACATATTTATGAGAAGACATTAACAATAGTCCCATGGGAAGTCCAAGTATAAATAGGAATTTTTTTAAGGAATTTATAAAAATTCCTAGAATGAATGTTTAGTTAAGGATTTTTATGACAAAACCTGATGCCTGAGCAAGAAACTTGTTCTCAAGAAATACTTTTAGAATTACAGGTCTTTTTTTATTCAGCATTGTCCAAAATTTATAGAAATATATGATTTAATGATTTCCATTCCTCATATAAGCATTTTTCTACTTTATTTCCAAAGTACATCATGATTATAATCAATCTTTCTTCTGGTGTCTCATATCATATCAGTTATCCAGACTTTTTGATAAGAGCTACAGGCGAATAGAGAAAAGAAATAGTAATCAAAGAGGATATGACAGGTACACACACTATGATCTGATTTCTAGAGTCAAATGAGCCAGAATTAGGTGTCTCGGTGGAGGAACAGTTGGGAAAAGATAATGAAAGTGTACAATAATTCTAAATCCTATATAATGTAATTCTTCCAGAACCCTCTCCTAGATGACCTAATAAATTTCTTCCTACAACTATTTCAGATTTTGGGGCTTGTTCTCATGAACAACATATCCAAAGAAATGAAGAATATAAAATGTAGAAAGACCTTTATGAGGTAATACAAATGTGCCAGGCACTGTGCTAAGAACACTACTATGTATTATCTCATTTGATTCTCACAACTACCTTGGGAGATAAGTGCTATTATTATCATCTCTATTTTGAAGATGAGGTCACTGAGGCAAATAGAGGTTAAGTGACTTGTCCAGCATCACACAGCTAGCGAGTAACTGAGGGGAGATCTGAACTCAGGTCTACCTGACTCCAGACTCTGCACTCTATCCACTGCACCACCTAGCTACCGCTAAATGAGCAGAACTATTTTATAAATGGTCAAATATAAATAGGGTCCCTCTCATAATTACTTTTGTTTAACATTTTGGTTTCTTATGAAGGAAAGTTCACTACTAAGTTTGGGTGGGATGGTGGTATAGAATGATAGATAGATAGACATAGATTAGATAGATAGATAGATAGATAGATAGATAGATAGATAGATAGACAGATAGATGGATAGAGGGAGAGATAGGTGGCACAGTGGCTAGAACACTAGGTCTAGGGAGCCAGGAAGACCTGAGTTCAAATCTAGCCCAAACACTTACTAATTTTGTGCCTTGTAAGCAAGTCACTTAGCTAATTTTCTCATCTGTGAAAGGGGGATAACAGCATCTAGCTGGCAAGGTTGTTGCAAGGATCACATGAGACAATAATCATAAAGCACTAAGTATAGTGCCTGGCACATAGAAAGTACTACAAAATGTTAGCTATTATTATGTATTGATAAAGAGAAAGAGAGATGTGATTGTGATAAAAAGGAGGGGGCATCAACAAGTGTGTACTCAGAAACCCATAAGAGGTCTATTATTATATGCAAGTAAAACAAATGATTTCACAGGATGTTTAAAAAAAAAAACAGACTGACCATCAACATATGTCTAAGAAATCTACAATAAAATTTCAGAATAAAAACACGTTGGAAAATACTAGGGAAAGCTGGTACCTACAAAACTGAAAAGGCTTCAGGTTTCATTACTGGGTTGCTCTTTCTGCTTTTCCTTCTGGAAGAAAAGATGGTGCTAAAACTAAGCTTTACAACTTAACATTCACTGTTATTCTTGAAGTTCTTTCAACTCATATAAAAACCCATATAAAATCATCACCATGTCATCTTATCTCATTAAAATGTGTTATCTCATCTCATATTACTCTCATATGATTGGAGGTTTTCTAGAACTGAGTCTTTTCTTTGTCATGAACCATGGCAGCCTGGTAAAGCCTATGAGTCCCTTCTCAGAACACACACACACACACACACACACACACACACACACACACACACGAGGATTTACAAAGAAAACCAATTCTACTGAAATATTGGTGTATTTTTTTTTTCCTATTCAACTTCATGGATGCCATGGAATCAGTCTATGACACCAGACTAAGATTCCCAGCTAGAACAGTTCAGCATTAAGTAGAATTTAAAGTAAGAAGAGCCAATGGAAACAATATGGACTTGCAGTTGCCTTTTCAAATGGTTCATTTTTATGATTCCAAAGCCAGTATTTGCTAATGTCTTACATTTAAAACCATCTCAACAAAAATTACAGATTTAATACTTTTTAATATAAGAGCACAACATGAAATTCAGTAACTAAGAATGAAATGTACTTGGTGTGTGATAGACACTCATAGACTTCGTCAATGCAAAAGATTTTTATTAGTACAGAATTTGGAATTAGCTGCCTTTGTACTTTATTCCTCAGGTTTAATTTTACATACTATTTGTTCTTCTATTGTAAAGAAAAAATAATGTTGGTGTTATCTGTTTCCTTCTTTCCCTGAATAAAGTACAGGGTGGTTATTTTTAATCCTTTTCTATGCATTTAATTTACATTTAATTATGCATATACATATATAATAAATATACACTTAATTATGACAACAGTTGGGATAGGGAGGAGCAAGAAACTTATAGGGAAAGTATAGTCTTGAAATTTTTTTTTTTAGTTTTGGACACTGAAGCAGAGGGTTTCTTTTCCCCTCCAAAAAAGGAGCATTATTATTTTTATATGAGATTCGAATCGGTATTGAAAAGACTCTGGTCATAACATTGCCCAGTGTCTCACTCTGGTACACTGGTCGAATGTCAGCTGATCTTATTGCCCCAAAATAGGAAATGTAATAAAGACTACACACTAAAAATAGTGTCTCTTTTAAGATATAGCTAGTAATGTCTGACTTCAGGAAGTATTCATTAGGGGCTATATGCATATACTGGAATGGTCTGTTCTTTATTTATGTACTTCCTCATTGAATCATACTCCACTGATAAAGTTAGGCTAGCGAACATGGAACTAGTTATAAAGGGCATTCAATTTTCTCTATTTTGAGGCTTCTTTTATGCATTTAATATATCTGCACCTGATGCTTAGACACTCAAAATATGGGTGGTTATAAATTCATTAGAGGATATATACTTATACTAGAATGATCTGTTCTTTATTTATGTACTTCCTCATTGAATCATATTCCCTCGATAAAGTTGGGCTGGTGAACAACTGGAAATAGTTATAAAGGACATTCAATTTCCTCTATTTTGTAGCTTTCTTTATCCATTTTAATATCTCTACACCTGATACTTAGACACTCCAAATACTATCTAACAAGTCTCAAAGGATTTTCCTTCGATATATAACCTATCCAGATTTCCGTGCTATCATTCTGTGATACGTTGATTTCCAGAAACTTTTTCCTTTGTATTTGGACAATAACAAGCCCTGTTGGAAAAAAAAAAAGGTATCTAGAACTGAAGTGAGACAAAAGGAATAGGCTGGGACCTTGAAATAAATAAATAAATGATTATGTGTGTATATATACATATATATGTAAGTGTATATGTATATATTATATATATGTATATATACATATATGTGTAAGTATATATTATATATGTATATATACATATATATGTAAGTGTATATGTATATATTATATATATGTGTGTGTATATATATATATATATATATATATATATAATGGAATCTTCAACACTGAGCTCATATAGACAGCATTGGCAAGCCTTAAGGAGGTAGTCAATGTTAACATAAAATTAAATGTAAATAAAATTTCTAATTTCTTTAAAAAAAGATAACTAAACTAGTACATGAGGCAATAAACTAAATATAGTTTACCTATATTTTAGCAAAGCTTTTGTTAAAGTATCATACTATTCTTGTGGAGAAGATGGAAAGAAATGGGTCAGACAATAACACTGTTGAATGGGTTTGGAACTGGTTGGGCAACTAGACTCAAAGAGGAAGTGTCAATAGTTCATTGTTAGTATAGCAAGAGGGGTCCACTGAATTTGGATGAAAGCATAGATGGCACACTCATCAGAATTTCAGACGACACAAAGCTAGAATGGATACATGTTGGATGACAGTCAAGAATCAAAATGGCTAGACTGAGCACTGGCAGTGATCTAAACTAACTTAGATGGGGAGATATGGTTTATTACAAGTTCTGAAAAATATCAGGAGTTTTGAAGGGACTTCAGGCTTAATATGAATCAGGAGTATGTTGTGGCAGTCAAAAAACCTAATGCAAACTTGGGGTGTTCCAAGAAAAGAATGTCTTCCAAGAATAGGGAGGTGATAAGCCCACTGTGCTACATCCTTGTCAGAGCTCATCTGAAGTGTTGGGTTCAGTTCTGAACACCACAGTTTAAGAACTCTGATACCTTCGAAAATGCCTCAATATGAGGTTTGTTTGAAGGAATTTGGTATGTTTAGCCTAGATAGAAGACTCAAGTTATCACCAAGAAGCTGGTGGGTTATTATAAGGAGGAGGGAGTAACCTCATTTTATTTGGCAGTCATGAGGAATGGGTGGAAGATGAGCAGAACTCAGTTTATACTTTATGTCAGCCCCAAAACCTTGAAAAGTGATAGGTTTCCCCTCCTTCCAGGTCTTCAAGTGGAGTCTACATGACTATGTGTTGGACATGTCATTGCTGTTAGGTTGTTTCAATCACATCTGACTCTTCTGGACCCTATTTGGGGTTTTCTTGGCCAAGGTAATGCAGTAGTTTCCCATGTCCTTCTCTAGGTCATTTTAGAGATGAGAAAATGGAGATAAACATGGTTAAGTGATTTGCCCATGACCATGCATCTAGTGAATGCCTTACTTCGGCTGGATCTGAACTTGGGTCTTCTTTTGCAAATAGATTGAATTCAGTGGTGGCTAATACCCATTCCAACTCTCAGATTTGGTGACATTGTGAAATTCTCCCCTCTCAGCATGAACTGCTAAACTTATCAAGTGAATCAAGAAAGATATAGTCCAAAATGGAAGGTACTTATTCTTAGTATAATTAGGACAATCCTTCAAGCTATTGTTAGACTTCAACCTACAGGTGAATATGATAATCTTTAACATATATAATGAGGATGATCATTTAGTTTTATGGTTAACTTTTGAAAAGCCCCTTTAACCACTGATTACCAAACTGATGTTGATGTTAGTAAACCCTGGTACCATAGAAAGATGCTTTTGCCTTTCCTACTATGGTATATTGCCTCTAGCATGAGAAAAACAATCCAATCATGGTGAAAAGGTTTTTTTTTTCCCTAATTCCTGTATCCTTGAAGTACAAAAACCTTTCTTTTTTTCCCATTCTTCATATAGAAACGAAGTGATAGAATTGTAACCAAGTTAGAAGTGTATCTGTTAGAAAACTATTTGGTGGTAATTTGGTTGTAAACTACACGCAATATTGTTCACCCCACCTCCTCCAATAGTATATGGCACTTCAGTTACATTTCTAAATGTAGACAAAAATTAACTTAATATTTTAACAATTCACATTAAGTTAATCAAAGATGAAATTAATTTGAAATATAATTTACTACACATAAGTATCATAAGCACATTTATATAATTTATATTTGTGTACATAAATTTCCTATCTATAAAATGTTTTGTATAACACTCCACTACTATTGATTTCAAATAGAATCAAGACACTTGAATTCGGTGCACAGGAAGGAAATATGATATCAGTACATTCCATAATCAGCTAATCTTTGGTAAATTCATTAATTTTTTAAAAGGAAAGGAGTAATCTTCAGAATTATAAACCTCAAATGGTAATGATGTTTCCTGAGCAAACCAGTTATTGTTAGCACTTACTGGCTGAGAAACTATTCAAAATTAATTTTTAAATGAAAATGGAAGGTGGTTTTGCAAAACTATTAAGCAAAATAATAAGATGTAACAAAGATAAAATGGTTCTCAGATCTGTCCTGATTAAACAAGACCAAATATTTTTTTAAAAAAATCAAAACATAAAACTTTCAGAATCTGAAAAAAATAGAACATCTTGGAATCCACATTCATAAGCAGAACAAAGCTAGGGAAAGATGCAGGTAAAGTCATTTGCTGAGAAAACTAATTAGAAGCAGGCAACATATCTTTTTCCTCCCAAAGAAATGTCTCATTGCATTTAATTATATCATTTACTGACCACTTAAGGCAAAAGTAAAGTTGTTCTCCACCTACTATCAAATAAAAGCTAACTGTTATATGGAGCCTGTTGTGGATAGACTACTCTCGAAATAAAAATCACCAGTGAATTAAATATGTACCATGATCTTCCCTTTCCTCCCTCCCTTCCTCTCTCTCTGTGTCTCGGTCTCTGTCTTTCTCTCTATCTCTACCTGTCTCGTTCTGTGTCTGTCTCTTTGTCTCTATTTCTGTCTCTCTGTCTCTCTTTTGCATAAAATAGTGAGGAGAAGTCAAGGAAGAGAAAGATTTGTAGAATCAAGGCTTATGCTGTTATTGAGGCAGAATGGGTAAAGGAATTGATTTGATTCTTGCCAACAATGTGACAGAGACAAGCCACTCTTTCTGGATCTGAATTATTTACCTGCAATATTTGACGAGAGGTTGAAATGAGATAATCTATTGAGTGTTAGTTATATAAATGTCAGTCATTATGTAACATGCCAAAAATGACAGGGGATTAAATATGTGTAGGTTATGGTGGTCATTAAAACTGCCTATCTGCCCGTGATTAGTTGTCAGTAATAGCAATAATAATAAAATACATTGCCCATAATTCCTGCCCTGTCATAAAAGCTGACACATGTATAGTGCATTCGAGTTTGAGGGAACTTTCAATATACCTCATTCCATCCTCACAACAACCATGTGAAGTAAGTATGTGAGGGGGTACAAGTGATCAGTTGAGTGTATGATTTCATTAAAATAAATAAAATTATCTTTAGTAATGGAAATAGCAACTCCTTTGAAATCTATAGTCTGAGAGAGTCACAAGAGGGCATTGACAAGTTAATTGCTACTGGCTAGCGTCTATACGTCAGAGACAAGACATGAACCCAACTCTTCCTGCTGACATACATATATGTATATATATATATATATGTATGTATATATGTTTATATTATATGTGTGTTTGTATATGTTCATGTATATATGTATATACACACTATATATACATGTGTATGTATATATACAACTGTGTTTATAAGTCTATAATACATAAATATTGAATCATTCATTGTTCTCTTTAAAATTCAATTTCTTAAACATAAATGTTTTGGCAATGATTTTTTTTAAAAAGCATATAATTAGGTTTTGTTTAAATAAATAATATTTATTCATAGTAGGACAAATAATGGGTATACAGGACTCCTGGGCTCCTCTCACTTCTAGCCCTGCTTCCCACCTGAAAGGCATTTATTTCCATTTATTTTTCTGAGAGAACAAAGATTTAGTGAACCCTACATACCCTCATGAACCCAGATAGACATAGTTCTGAATGAGGTGAATGTACATGTGCCTGAAGCCCCGTTGTTTTGGAATACTGTAGGGGTTAGGAATTCTGTTTTCATACTAAGACAGAAATGAAATTGGTTTTTACGGAAATAAACAGCATTAGTAGAATTAGATCTCAGCTGGACAAACAAATAGGGCCAAAAAAGCAGATACGGCAAGCTTGAGCAGGCGGGTTTTTGTATCCAGTTGACAGTCTGACTGAATAATGATAGCATTCTTGGAATAAGGCTAGAAGAGGAGCCCTTTACAGCTCAGCATTTTATCTCTGGGCCCATTTGCCTGCAGCAGAGGTACTATTACTGGTAGAATGTGGATGTAATGTAGCCATGTGACACTGGTGTATTTCTATTTCTAGAAAGATAGCAGAGTGAAATCCTCCAGTGTAATCATGCCAGTGAATGCTTACTGTAGGAGGAGAAGGGATTTCTCATTATGCTCCCAGAACTGAGCCACCAAAGTTGGAAGGATGAGCTTCTGGACTGCAAAAACCTACTATTAGGAAACATGGGTTTCTCTGCTTTGTCGCATCCTCTAACTAAACACTTTCAACAGATAATTCTGATTTTTCAGACTTGTTTCTACAATCTATTCCACCTTCCCAAAGGAAAAATGCAGAATTGACTTCAGCAAAGGGCAAAGATTTTGTCTTGAGAACTAGCGATCAACTGCTTATTTATGGAGTTTCAATCAAGTGTTAGGTACCCAGTAGGCAAATTCCCAGGTGCCTATGAAGAACAGTGTCCTTTTTTTTCCTAGGGAAAGGGTCCTTAATCTGGGGGGGGGGTTCTATGAATTAAAAAAAGATAACTGTATTTCAGAATACTTGATTTCCTTTGTACTCATCTTTATCTGATTTTATAATTTAAAAAAAATTATTATAGGCTTCACCAGACTGCCAAAGGGGTCCATGGCACAAAATAGATTAAGATCCTGTGTTCTTGGGGGATTTGAGAAGAAATGGTAGTCAGATTGTGAAATCTGTCTCTGTGACCCTTAAACTCCATTCCCTGGTGAAACATCAGGTCCTGGATATTCAGCCCTTAGAAGACCCTTCCTTCCACCTCCTCTACATCTGACCAGTGGTCAGGATTCATATATGTATCTCTCCATATATATGTATATCTTGGAGATAGTCTGACTCTGTCATAGACACAGTGAAGAATTCTTGCTCTCTCCAAGATATTATCTTGTAGTGTTCTATGAAAAAAGGAGGTATCTTTAAATAAATCAAAACTGACTTTTATTTGAAAAGAGCAAATATAGCTAGTGTATCCAGGAACTTGAGTCAGAGGAACAATAACCTTCAAGTCTATGTTTCATCTCAAGAAGGAGACCTCAAAGGAGCTATGGGTGTTTATGAGGACTGCAGAGCCTTGAGCAAGTATTTTCACAGTAGCAGAGTAAAAGTTTTAATATGCAATGTTACTGCTCCACGGTCACCTTATTAAACCTTAATGGCATATGCTAAATGCTCTCTGCCAGTGCTGCAGATAAGTTTACCCCACAGTATGACTCCCAGGAACTGTCCTCGACTATGAACCATCTTGCAGTTTACGATAAACTCCTGACTTGGAGTTCCTGGATACTCCTCCTCAATTCAAGCAAGATAAGCTGTTTGTATTCTTGAAGAGGCTCCTGGTGAAACTTTATTTTCAATTCAAAACAGTGCTGACTCTCATTTCCTTAGCTGAGTTAACCAACCATCAGATTGACTATTTCCTAAGGTCTGGGCTCTCTGATCCACACTCAGCAAAATTCCAAATGCATTTAGTGTGGACTACGCCAGAAACAAGAAAGAGATGTTACTTTAAAAGATCTGTACATGGATATCATCACTTAATTCACATCATTAAACATTTATTAAACATTGCTATAGAGATATTATTGTTGCTAGGTGCTGGTAGAGAAACAAAGAAGGCATGGGTCCCTGTCCTCCAACTGCTTACAGTCCAGCAGTCAAGAGAAGTATGAAAACAAAAATGGAAAGGGAAGAGATATACAAAGACCAAGGGAAAGCTCCAGACACCTTGGGTCTTACTATAAAATATGTTATTAATTGATAGACAGCTCAGAAAAAGAAAGACCCCTGCAAATGGAAAGAAGATTAGTATCTGGGACAAAAGGAAGTTCATGAAAACGGGTGGGCAGTGATCATTTTCATTAATATAGATCAATTTCACTTAATAAGCACTCAGATGGATCTGTGATCTCAACAGTTTATATATTCTAACAACAAAGATGGTAGCCAGTGAAAATGCACAGAGATGGGAAATGGAGCATCATGTGAAAAGAGTATTGTAGAGAATGTGGAGTCATGTGAATAAAGACTAGATGTTTATGTTTAATCACAAAGGTGCCTGGATGCCACTAACATCCATTGAGTAGCTATATAGAAGGAGGAATGGAGAATAGAGAGGTTTGGGGCAGTGAGACCATTTAGGAGATGTATGGCAACAAAGCTATGCCAGAAGCGATGAACTAAAGTGGTGGTTCTTTGAGTGGAGAGGAGGGGAAAAGTGTTAGATATGTGTGGGGGCAGAATCAAAAAGACTTGGCAATTCTATATGGAGATGAGGAGAGGGAGGAGTTGAGGAAGATACCAAGGAGGTGAACTTGGGTGACAAGAATGATGTGGGTGCCCTCCACAGAAACTGATAAGTTCAGAAGAGGGGTTGGGTTCATGTAAAAGGGTTACAAATCCCATTTCGGACACATTAAGTTTGGGATGCCTCTGAGACATCCAGTCTATAGAAGTAGGTAAAGAGAGATGGAAACTGAAAGGATTGTGGGCTATTGTTCAAGACACCTAGATTTTCTAAACTTATTTTCATAATTATACCATACTGCTCATTCCTTTACCTTCTTAGGTCTCTGACAATGTGTGAATTCCCTGTTCCACTGACAAGGCCTATTTTCTGGCAAATATTCTAATTCAAGAATAGTTCACACTTCTTTGTTTGACTTTTAAAGAGCCTAGTCTAGACAACTATATAAATTGGATTTTTTTTCCTGAGGAAAGTTTTTTCAATTTGGGAAACTATGTATTTACACAATGCATAGATATACAGGACAGGATGGATCCAGATATACACACAGAGTAACAATGAGACAAAGACAGTAAAGGTGTTGGAAATATGGGGGGGGGGGGGAAAGGAACTCTTTCTAGAAGAAGAGATTTAAAAAAAAAAAAGAGTAGTTTTCACCAGATGGAGGCACAAAGGGGAAGAAAGACCAAGGTAGTGTTTTTACAGTGGGAAGGGCATTAGAGTTAGAGTCAGAGGACCTGAGTTCAAATCCCAGGGTCACTATTCATTGCATTGTGACTTTAGGCAAGTCATTTAACCTTCTGATGCTATCTGTAAAAGAAGGAAGCTGGATGTGATGGTTTCCAAAATTTCTTCTAGCTCTAAATCTATGGCGCTATTGGAATAGCAAGGATAAGTAGTACAGCTGACTGGATAGACTCTGATAAAAGATGAGACCTACCAAGGGAGAAAGTTGCTGGATTCTCAAACAATCCTGATGTCTTTCCTTTTGTGTAGAGGATCTCATCCAGTGTATTACTCTTTGTCTGGAGGACTCTATAGGCCCCTGGAGGGAGTAGGACCCACCACAAAAGAGTATTGCTTCACTTTAGCAACAATAAATTCCTTCTCTGTGGCTGAATGGCCTACCCCAAGTAACATATAAACTTTAGTGTATAAATATTCCTTAATGCTTTGCTAGCCTAAGTGTTTGTACGCAGACTCAGAGTCCTTTTCTTTTTTCTGTGTGTAGAAGCTCTGATAGTTTCTATCTAATAGCTTAGCTGCTATTACTATCCCACTAAGGACACCATCTAATCCGTATTTATTGCACAACTTCTCATTTATATATGTTGTCTTTCTCATTAGAATGTATGTTCCTCAAGGGTAAACACTGTTTTTGTTTGTTCTTTATACCTCCAGGGCTTAGCATAGTAAATGTTTTATAATTGTGTATTGATTGATTAAAATTCTGGTGTTGCTAAGGTAGGGCAAAATGAGTCAAAGACTCTGATGTCTGAGGAACCCTTAAAACTGAAATCCGGCCATGAGAGTCTCATAATAGTCTAAAGGCTCCTAATATGTGCAAAATTACAAGCAGAAAAAAGTATTATCATTTTGAAAACAATACTGATGATTATCATTAACCATAGTGAAGAGACATAATGTGTGCATTAATTGAATGTGAACTTTTGCTCCCAGGTTTCTGAATGCATTACACAAATGTAGTTAACTGGATTTCATTTTATCCTATTGCCACCTAATTTACTGAATTCACAATCAGTCTTTCAAGAGATTTGCAAAATAACTTGCTTTGAAGAAGCAGGCTGACAAAAAGAATTTGAATGTTCAATGTGCACCAGGAGTGACTGTCCACAAACTGAGCTGTTCAGTAGACACGTGGGAATTTTTTACAAGACTGCAATGCAGGCCACTTAGCAAAGAGCTGGGCAAATTCTAAAATTTTATAGTGGTGAAAGACAATAGGGATAAAGGATCAACCTCTACCTGCTTGTAAAAGCTTCACTAGTCTATCACCATAATTTCCCTTGAATTCATTATAAATTTATTTGCATAGAGCTCTTCCTTTAAATCTATCTTAATTGGTAGCATATGCAAAATGCAAAATGATTGCATTATAAAAAGTCCTAACTCTAAAAGGGATAGAATAAGTGATTTCCCTCAAAAGGCACAAAACTCCTGGCCAGGATACTGATTATCAGGTTACTGATATTCATTATAGCTCTATGAGAGGCAACAAGGCATATTGAATGGAGAGCCAGTCTCAAAGCTGGGTTCAAGGCTGGCCTCTTACACTGAGTAGGTGACCCTGGGCAAGTAATATAACCTTTCTGTGCTCTAGCAACTTTTAAAGACTGTTAAGTCTCAGAGAAGGTACCGACCTGCATTAACAAAGGAAGTTTCTCCAAGAGTTTTATGTGCCAATGAAATCATAGGTCCAGTACCTATATAACTATATGCATATATATATATGTATGTGTAATATACATATTATATATGTGTGTGTGTGTATACATACACACACATACACACAGCTGTAGGAAGAAGTATAAAATACTTAAACTTCATGCCTACTTAATATGCAATCATTTAGTTACAGATGGACTATATTTGGTTACAGAAGTATTATACTAGTAAAGAAGTCCTAACTCTTTTTCCTCATCTCAACCTCTATGTTACAGTAGTTTTAGGGTGAGTAAGCAAGTGAGAAAGACTATAAAACATGGTTCAAACCTTTGAAGTCAATGATATATAGAATACAAGAGCTATGGCTGAATTCTCACCATAAGTAATTTCATTTTTAGCCATGATGGGTAAGCCATCCAAGATAACTAACAGTTACCAGTTGATGGTGAATTTGGTTTGGTTGGTGTCTAGGTCTCCCTAGCTCATCTAGGCTGGAAGCATAAGGCCATTCATGGGCTCAGTCAGGGTACTGATCAGAAAGGGATCTGCTTTGTTTCCAACCTAGGCCAATTCTCCTCTCTCTAGGTAGATTCATGGACCCATCACACTCTGTGGTTCACCATATTGATGACAAATGGGACCCATTGCAGATGAGAGCTCTCATGCTCAAAAAATGCCCCATTTTTAGCCTCCTCAGTAACAGGCATTATAGACATCTGGATATCTTAGCATTATGGATGGTGCTTACCACCATAGTATCAAAGAAATATCAAGAGGTCCATCTACTTGCTTCTTGCTATATGTTTTACATCTAAATGTATCCCAAATATATGGTTGATGTTCTTGCTTTTAATTTGAGCCAGAAGTGGAAATTCTACCTTGGTAAGATGTTCAAGTATCTTACAACCTTCATAGAGAGTTCTAGAGTCATCCATTATGAGAGCTAATACGAGTCTCAAGGATCATCTTCATTAGGTCCCTCATTTTACAGATGAGGAAACTAAAGACCAGAATGGGAAAATAACTTGACCAAGGTCACAGTTAGTTAATGGCAGAGTTTGGACCTGAACTCAGGTCTCTTCCTTCAGTCCCATTGCAGGACTCTTTCCATTTCACCACACTGCCTCCTTTTCCTAATAACTAACTCAAATATCTTGTGTAACAACTTTTTTTGTTTTGTTTTTTAATCCTTTGTGGAAAGAGATCAGCAGCTCTTAACTATCCAATCTTTTTCCTTACATATTTGAAGACTTTTATTATATTCCTTCCCTCAATTTCCTTTCTCTGGTTTAAATCACCTGAATTCTTCTAGCTCCTTTGTATAGTCCTTATTCTATTCAGAACCACCAAAACTTGCAGACAGTATGCCTGAAAAATTCAAAAATTACAGGTCACAAAAAAACAAGGCAATGACTTTTATAGAAAAACTAATAGAATAATTATGATATTATCAATGCCTTATTTTATACTGGGTATATGACATATCTTTTTCTTAAGGATTTCAAAGAATTTCAGAGTTGGGAGGGACTTCAAAGGTCATTTACTACAAATCCAAACAAGAATCCCCAAACAAGAGGTCATCCAGTTTTTTTTTAAGACTTCCTGTGATGGGAAGCTCTGTGAGCTAAGCCATTCAACTTTTGCATAGCCTTAATTGTTAGGGAGCTATTTTTTTTCTTTTTACATCAACTTGATGTCTGCACTTTGCAAAGGAGAGCTATAAAAATATTTGGAAAGGAGAAAGAAGCGAAGAAGAAGAAACTACATATTAAGAAAGATTAACACACATATTAGCTATTCTTCTCATATACTTAAGCTCCATTCTATACAATACTTAACTTCTAGCTTACTGCTATTGGAAGCCCATATCTATTCTTGAAGGTGCAATGGGAGTTGAGATTTACAGGGAGAGGATACAAGAAGAGCTTTGCAACTCTGGTGTACACCCAAAACTTTTCTCGAAATCCTGCAATAAATACTCTTTTGTATTTTATGATATTTTTTTGTAGACATATATCCTATCTCTAGCTTAAAATCTCTGAAACCATCTTCCCCCCTCCCTGGAGATTCTCTCCTCTCAAAAAAAAAAAAAAAAACAAAGAATTTTCATATTAGATTATTCTTTCTGACCTGGTTTCTGGAATTCCTCCTAAAGAATGATGCTATCTTAAACAATTGTTATATAATCCATTTGGGAGAACTAGTTTTTTTTAAGTCTGAAGAAAAGATATGGCTTAATTGTCTGCAGAGAAATTCTTGCCTGATGCAGGGTGCTTAAAACTGATTTTTTTTTTTTTTTATGATTAAGAGGTTTATATGTAGCACCCAAAGAATCATTTCCATTTTCCCCTAGAACTGAAAATTTGTTTCCCATAATCCAAAATCTCTCTGGGTAGCCTGATGGCTTTTCAAATGTAATGATCCTGCCTTCTATAGACATGAAATTATCAAGAGATATTGGCATAATGCAGGGGGGGGAAAGCCATCCTTTTATTATATTCAAGATTGATCTGACCTCAGAACTAGCACTTTGGGGAATTGAGCTTCCTAATCATGTAGACCCTTTCAGGAAACAGCTTATTTATGGATTTTTTTTTCAGTAGCTAGATGGAGATTTCACACTTTTGGCTTTCTACGACTCCCTACTCTATTGCTTCTCAATATTTGCCCAAGACAGGAGAGCCATGTGCTGTGTCTGACTGGCAGGCAAGCTGATTACTTACTTTTCAATAGAAATCTCTTTTCCAATATATATTAAATGGTCTCAATGATATGCAGGTCTCCTTTATAACACATATGCATCCTATCCTTTCCAGCAGAATTTCAGCGACTCATTCACTGAATAATGGAACACCATTGTCAGTTCCCATTCTTTCCTTTATTTTATTTCATATTACTTCCAACAATGTATGTTTCTCTTTATTATGTCACAATTGCAATATATGGACCATTTTAAGTCTGAAATTCAGTTGAAATGTATACTGAATAATGGATTCTTTTTTTTTTCATAAAGTGCTTGAAACAAAAACGCGACAGACAAAGCTTTATAAGGTTGCCAACTGCTCCCTCATTTTTTTTCTCCTTTGGTACAGAATTATTGTGGGAGTTTCATACTATACAAGTTGTTCCTCAGGAGAAAAAGGCATTGGCAAAGCAAATAGAAGAAATAAGCTCTCCTTAATTTAAACACAAATGCTCTGAAACAATAATAGCAGCAAAAAGTAGCTAGCAAAACCCAGCGATCTTCTTTGCTGGAATTCTTTTCAAATGACCACATTTAAAATAAAACTCACTCTTGCCTTAGGCTAATAAGAAGTCCATAATCCATTAAGCCTTTATAAACAAATCTAAGGTTTCTGAAATTAGTAACAAATGTAGAGAATGAAGTGAATTAATTCCAAAGTCATATTGAGGAGATTAATGAAGGTCAATGATTCTCTATCACTACATATTCCTAGAATAGCAAGTCTAGGAATTCTAGAGTTTTGCTTGACCAAAATATAGCATGGAAAGTTAGAAGGAAGAAGAAAAAAGAGAGTATATGAATGATAGATCAAAGTTACTATTCCCAGAAGGAAAGAATGAGGTCTAATGAATACATTGAGCACAAGAGAACAACCAGAAATGGCCAAAGATACTATGAATAGAAGAACTGTTGATTTCAAAGTAAAGTTAGGTTATAGGAAAAGGGAATGATCTGTGATTTCATTAGTATAGAGAACTCCCAGTTATAGGCACTACCTCTTACCTACCTAACAGCAAATCACAACATTTTAGGAGGCAATCCTTCTGTTCTATTGTTTGTCTGATTTCAAAGACAACCAAAGGCATCAAGAGGTAATTGTTTTGACTTGTGTGTGACAAGCAACTTAGGGAGTTGCTTGAAGCACACAGATATTAAGTGGACCATTTTAACATTATGTGCAGTGTTGCACAAGGATTCTCAAAAGCAAAACTTGAACTCGGGTCTTCCTGACTCTAAACTCATCTTGAGGTTAGGATAGTCATACAAAATTGAAATTGTGGTTTTTGTACAGCTGGTCCATTAAGTCAAGCCCACATGAATTGATTTAGGATAGTGTGAACTAGTAGGAGCTGAAATTAATTACAGAAGGTACCTGTTTTGCCTCTGTTTTTCACTGATTTTCTCTGTTTCCTTCACTGTCTGTCAGGTGTCACTTTTTTCTGCTATTCTAGTGTCTACCTCTATCAGCTTCCTCTCATCTCTTTAATTCGCTATTTCTCCTTGGGTCAATAGGAGTCTTTTTCATACAGAAAAAGTGGTCTACTGTGACCTAACTCCAAAAAAAAGGTCCACAGTGGATAAAGGAAGACACAAGAAAAGAAAACAGAACTTGAAAGATACATGGGGCTGGGGGAGGGTGGGAGGAAGGGAGGTATTTTTTACCCAATTGCACCTAAGAAATAGAAATTAACTACTTTTTCTTTTGAGTCATCTAAACATTTAACAAAGAAGCAACACCATTAAGGTTGAATCTATATACAAATGGCTTGATTATTTTGATTGAATAAATGACTGTTGAGTAACCAATAACTATGATTTTCCATTATTTAACTCCATCCATCATATTCAAATGTATCTCCCATCACCCCCAGGGAAAAACATCTTTTTAGGCACTTTTCCTTACTTTCCTCTGGATGTATCATATGCTCTCTCAATTACCCACTTTCGCGCATAAACTCCACACTGCTCAGAAAACCATTCTTTCTCCCTTCTGCTATCCAAATGCTAGTTTAAATTCCACTTCCTGAGGCCTCCCTAGTAGCCCCATTACACCTTTTTTATCCCATATGCTGGAAGAATGATACATTCCATATAAGCGAATTTTCCAGATAACTGAAACATTTCCTATGTAAGTGTCAAAGCATGATGTTCCTTTTCAAAAGAAGTTTGAGCACTTTTGATGCAAATTTTCTTAACTATTTAATTTCTCTACCTTCTTAAACAAAGTATGCTAAATACAATTTAACTTTCTCTTGGTGACTAAAGACCATTATTATTATTAAGAAAAACTCTTATACTGCACTATAAAACAAGTGATGTCATAAGGGGCTATGTATGATTGTTTCTTCATAATATAAATGGAACCATACACTTGGATTATGTCAGCTATAGCCATGCTTTTTACTGATTTTTCACTACCTTCTTCACTATCTGCTGCTATTCTGGTATCATTTTTTCTGCTGTCCTTGTGTCTACCTATATCAGCTACCCTGTACCCCTTTAATTTACCGTCCTTCATCTTCTGAAAGTGAGGAGATCAACTAACTAAACTTGTTAGAACTGAGCCTGTTCACCCACAGGGCCTTTGAGTAAAGTCTATGAATCTTGGTGCACTGACTTGCAACATCTGTATTGTTTTTTCTGCTCAGGAACCTTTTGGTCAATACCAAAAGAAAGTTGAAATTAACCAGCTAAGTGACTGCTAGATAAGGTTTCACTTAACTGTTTTCACCTCTGCATATCTCATCTCTCCAAATAGATTTTACACTCCTTCACATCAGGGATTATGACTTAAATTTGTTTCAAATTTTCTTAAGTGCTAGTTACTTAGGATACATTAAAAAATGATTTGAACAAATAACTGATTTGGGAAAAAAGCACAGGATTTTAAAGTCAGAAAGGTCCTATTCAATAGTCATCTGTTCCTATTCATATTAGAAAAAGAAAGCCTACTACATATATCATACCATTGTACCTAGAAAGTTGTTTTCCAACCTTTCCTTGAACATATAATAATAATAATAATAATAATAATGATAAACATTTATATAACATTTACAATGTTCCAGACACTGTGTTAAGTGCTTTAAAATTATTATATCACTAGACTTCTAGTGAGGGAGAAAACTCACTATTTTCTAAGGCAGTCCCTTTACTTTTATAAAGCTCTGTTACAAAATTTTATCTTGTATCAATCCTGAATTTATCTCTGCATCTTCTGCCAAATGCTCTTAGTTATGGAATTCATTTGGTCCAAGTGGTTGTTCAGATACAGTGGAAGGAGAGCTGGTCTGCAGATCAATGCCAACTTCCTCTTCTGCAGAGGGGCGGGGGAGAGAAAAGATCATTTACACCCAGCAGATAGATGCTTACAGGGAACGGTACACCTGGCAAATGAACTACAATTCTAGTCATTCTGAAAATTACTCTGGCATTCTTATCATCAACAAATATTTATTCATGCGCACGCTATTGGACAAAGATTTTGATAGTACACCACTATTTAGATTATTTCTAGTCTATCTCAGCTCTAAGGTTCTTTGTTCTGTCCCTTGAGTATTAATAGGAACTGATCCTCTTGTAACATGTGAAGATTTGCAAAACACTTTCCACACATCAAACCTATGAGGTAGGTAGGTAATGTAAGTTTCAATACCCCTACTTTACAGAAGAGGAAACTGATGCTCTGAGTGGACTGACCCATTAGCAAAGAGCTAGTAAATAACAGGCAGGAAGGAAACCCACATTTTCTGACATTGTTCCCTTTGGGCTCATAACTTTTTTTTTTCTTAAGATCACAGACTTCCTGTTAGAAGGCCACCTGAAACCAAATAAAACCCATTCTGTTAATGAAATGATAGATAAAAATAAATAAATATATATAAAATATATAAAAATAAATAAATAAAAGATAAAATGGAAAGCTGAAGATTTTATTGTAGCTATGTATGGAAATGCTTTTTTTATTCTTTTCTCCTCTTAATATTTCCCTCCTCTTCTCCTCAAACCTGTTTCTGGCATTTCTGTGACAAAAAAAACTAGACACATCTCTCTAGTGTCAGTTGTTTTTCTGTATTTTTTCCCTTCTACTCACAATCTTCAAAGAGCTGATCCTTGAATATTCCTTTGAAGAAATTCAACTTTTAAATTTCTTTCAAAATGAAAAGTCACTATTGGCTCTAGATTAATTAAATTATAAGTTTAAGAGACAAATAGAGCAAAATGGCTTTCTTCTACTTTCACAAAATAATGAAGAATTTGATCATTTAATTTGTGAAGGGAATGGATGATTAATAAAGAATTCAGGACACAGATTTGTTAGTCATCTCTATTGGCAGTAACAGATTACATAATTCATTACACCAAAAAGTAAAGGCTGCTCTGGACTAGCCTTATAGATGGCTTATGGAATAGATGGCTGCTAGAATTTCCAAAAGTAAGTGGAATGGAACATGAACCACTACTAATATAAAGCTACAGTCACACATGATAAAGGAATGGTTCAATACTACAAAGAAAGGAGTACTTTGTTCTGTAGGAAACAAATGCTCCAGGCCTTAAACATGACTTTAAAAAAGAGTTTATCACAGCTTCTTCACAGAGAAAAAAAAATGTCTCTCAAGTCCTCAGCACCTTAAGAAGTTTGCAACTATCCCTAATTATAAAATACTATAATTCTAATTGGATTTTATGGAAGTAGAAAAAGCAATATTTCAGGCTATTTATTTTATGTACTTGAACATTTTATAGAAGTATATTTATAATTTGGTCATTTGTTAAAGTGGGTCATCTACCTGGTTAGAAGTAGAAAAAAATGTTTTCTTAGAGAAGAGCCCAGACAGAGGATAGCATATCTAACATTGATTGTACTCTTAAGTTTTGCAACATACATAAATATTTCTTCATTTGGATCTCATGACAAAATGCCATGGGATACCTATTTCAATTCCCATTTTATAGATGAAAAGACTGAAACTGAAACACGAAGTAACTCGCCTGTGGTGGTATGGCTAGGAAGTAGCAGGGATAGAACTTGAACCCTGGTCCCTAGTCACTCTGGGTTGTTTTTTTTTAAAAAACACATCTCTTCTGCCTTGTCTTAAAAATCTACTATCCAACAAATTCTAAAATCAAACATGACCTAAGGCTACTACCACCGGATCCAAAAAGAAATCAAGAATCATATAAGCATAGATACATTTATTTCCTTGAAACTCACTAACGTATAGAGGAGAAATGGACAATCTATATATCTCCTTCTGTCTAATTTGAACTCTATAGTCTACAATTTAAACATACTTTAGACACTCTCCTATTAATTTACATGTCTACATCACTATAGATAATCCTTTCACTTAGTATGTAATATACCAACTCTCCATTCTTATTTCGTATTTCTATTCACTCTCAACGTGTGTAAATAATTAAAAGGCTATTCATTTCCTGTGAGAGCATTTCAAACCAGTGTTTCACTCCACAATGCAAAAGGAAGATGCTTTGGACAAATGCAAAATGTAATTGAAGTTTTTACTCTTCCTTTTCCAGCAGAACAAGGCACATTGCACAGAAGGTAAAGATATAGGTAACGAAAAATCTCCCAACAATTAGAGCTGTTCCAAAGTGAAATGGACTACTTTAGTATGTTTTGCTTCACTTGAGGTCTAACAGATAAAAAGTGTATGACTGCAAACTGAGATGTAATGACTTCTAATATCCCTTCTGATTTCTTTTCATATGCATCTTTGATTTTGACATTTATGTATGGTCACACAATTTCAATATCCCTTTCCCTACAAATATTTCACTTTGCATTACTCAAAATGAAATGATAATCCCTATAAACAGCCACTGTATCTTTAACCCCATGAGAACACTACTTTGGAACTAATCCTTACCATTTCTTTAATAACAATTCTCCATCTTTGTTTTACACATGCATCTATGTCTGACTGTGAGAAACTAGTACATATGTAGTAAACGTCTTGCATGATACCTGACCTTACAGGGGAAAACCTGGTCTACAAAAAACTTGGGTTGAAATGAATCAGAAGGCATTCTGGCTTTTAATGTGAATTTCCTAAAGCCTCAAGCACACTATATCCAACTCTACATGTATATACCATAGGTGCTTTTTATGTATTAGAGTGGGAAAGTATTTCCCCTTGCATTCTCCTTGGAATACATTCAGTATAAGATCTACTCAGTAAAGTACACACAGTACAGTCTTTAATTGAAGACATTCAACTACCTCGATGTGCAAAATGCAATATTATCTAGGTGCACCTCAGCAGAATCCACATTTATAAACATATCTATCAAGAATTCTAATCCAGGAAGCTTTTGTCCATATAGTATAACATAAAAGAGCATTTTATAGGTCCTAACAGAAATATAAACATACATAACTTATCCCAATTAGCTGAGAGTCCTGACATAATGGATTACAGCTTAGATTCCATTAGGATATTGCAGCAAAGCTTTGGTATATTGAGAATCCTGAGTGCATTCAATATGATTACAGAAACTGAAAAATATGTTCTATTACTGCTACCTACTCCACACAGAAAGCTTCTCTGACCTGGCATACATAAATATATCATCACCTCAAACTGAGTGAGACAAATGTGGCTTCTCTTTTCAGATCCAAAATGAACCAATGACTCCTCAAATTGAGTAGATATCCAACATAATAGAATAAGAAACAAGGGAAACATGGTCTATTAAAGGAGTTATGAAGAGGTAATCATTTTCCAGGATCTCTGGAGACTTGAACAAGGTTAGATGGTGGCAGCTGATGAAAGAGAAGCAAAAGAAATAAAGCAGCTGTGGCACTGACCCTTTCTGCATGTGAGTCAAAGGTCCCTATGAATTTGCTAAAAGTCAGAGACTTCTGACTTATCCTGTTATTCATGGGCAATACTTACACAACATCCTTCTCTCCTTTTTACTATAATTCCATTTGAAAGTAATTCAACCAAACTATAGGAGCAGGTCTGTTTCTACCTAGGCTTCTCCCCAACTACCTTCCTGCCGTTACCCCTTGCCATGACTACTGATGTACCCTCTGAATCAGAGGCTGTTGCCCTAGAAGAGCTAAGCCTCTAGGCTTTGCCCAGCACTTAGTGAAATGTCTGGCCCATAGGAAGTGCTTAATAAATGATTGTTTGGAATTCCTGCCCTAGGACACACTATCCTGATTGGTTGTGTGTGTACCAGGGAAACTGGTCCCATTCCCCTGACCAAGCCTTACCTCATGATCTTCCAGTCATGGTGCAGGTGGTATAGTTCTCCACTCTCCCACTCTCTTCCCCATCTCCTTTCCCTGATGTTCATCCCTTGTTCTGAAAATCATGATCAAAACAACCCTGAGACTGCTTCTGGAAAAGTCACGTCAATCAAGTGCCTTATGGCTCCACTCACCCTTCCTGTGACTTCCCTGCCTAAAACAACCTTCGCTTGTCACCATTCTCTCTGAAGCGTTGTTTTCCCTATTAGAATATGCTTACTGAGTGTAAGAGATGGCTCTCTTTTGCTCTGATTAGTAGAAATATTTCCCTTACACCAAACCTAAATCAGCTTCTCAAGAAATGTGACCCATTGTCTTAGCTGTTCACTGAAAGGCAAGCCCAGAAACTGTAAACCTCTTTTACATGCGAGCATAAGCGAGTTTAAATAACTTTGCTCCTAGGTTTAACAAGAGTCTAGGCAAATTTGGAAATAATTCTTTAAGTTACTCCATATGGCATTATGCTCTGCTGGAAAGAAGACTTCAGCTGGAGGAACAGGATCTGATTTTTAAAACTGACTTTGCCACTTTGTGTCTGCATGATTTGGGACACATCCCTTAACCTCCTGGTGCCTCAATTTCCTTGTGTGTATGAAGTTGGACTAGATCATCTCCTGCTCTGGAGTTAAGCTAAGCTGCCAAAATCTGTCTTTTACAACACAGTAAGTACATTTCTTAAATACAAAGCGCTTCAAAATTAGGAGAAATCGAATGTTGAAGTCTTAAGTTTAATCTACTTATATACTATGAGTTGATGCCTATTTTTAAAATTAAATAATCACTCCCACCCAAGAATTTCTGATTTGAGACTTCCTTACTGGATCATGTTGCTCTCATACTCTGTTATGCATCAAATTTAAAAGGCAGTTTTACATTTGTCTGCTTCTGTCCACTCACATTACTACTGTTCTAATTCAGATCTTCATTACCATTTGACTTCAGATGATGTCAATCACCTTCTAATTGTTGCCTTGTTATAAGTTTCTCCCCTACTTACTCCATCATTGACATCATTATTTCAACAGGTTCTTCCATCTCCAATCTGTCCTCCACAGATCTGCCAATGTAAACTTTCTCATTTGGATCATGTTCCTTTCCTGACTAAAAAGATTCAGTGATTCTTCATTCCCTGCTTCCAGAATAAATACAAATCGCACTAGGTGACCTTTGAGGTCTTTTTCATGGATGAGCTGCTTCAATTCTGTGACAACAATTCAAATCACAATTGCAATCTGAGCTCAAGTATTCAACTTCCAATGACCAACAATGGTTATTTCTCCATCTAACAAACATCATCGTAGATGTTTCGATAATTTGGTAAACAAGGCATAACATTTATTTTAAGGATATACAAGTTTATAATTTTGAGAAAAGACTTCCATGAATATGTCCTTTATTTTGATGAAGTTAAAAACTTACTAGATTTTTGTCTGGGGAGTTCGACAAATATTTATGCTTATATTGGACTTTGGCTTTTTCAATATATTAGTCAAACCACAGGTTTTGCCTTGAGTACAGTATATGTGAGGGATGTCTTAGGACAAACATCTTTTATGTTTGTCCCTTGGGGGTTGGAGAAGAGAAGGAAGAACTAATTCCTCATTTTCTCCTACTACTCCATGCAGGAATAGGCTGATAGGAAATTCAGTCGGGCTGACTCCTACCTTAACTTTATTTGGCAGAATTAATTTCCCTTTCTTGCCTTAAGTAATAATTACTCAAAACATTACAAAAGCACATTGTTACAAATGATTTGAACAATTCCTGATAAAACTGAGGTTTTTGCTCTGTCTTTTGTTTTTAGGAAGGAGATAGGACAATTTCTATTTTTAAGGAAAGCAGGTACTTTTTTGATCAATTCTAATATCAAATTATAGAAAAATTTTCCTCAATGTCCCTTTGTAAAACAGAGCAGCACCAAAACAACTGGATAAATGTTAAAGAGATTGGACTCAATGATTTCTAAGGCCCCTTACAATGCTAAACCTATAATCCTATGAACTCCTTAGCCTACCATTCAAAATTTCTTACAATTTGACTCTAATTGGACTTATTTCACACTTCTACTATCCAGGAAACTCAATTATTTACCATTCCCTGGTGGTTTATCAAATTTTCCTGACACTGTGACTTTACTAGTTACTGAAATGTATTTACCACATTCACCATTTCTTTCTCTTGAAGCTCTATGTATCCTTGAAGGCTTAGCTCAAAGTTTGCCTCTTCCCATGAAATTCTCTTGATTTTTCTCCCCCTCACCCTAGTGGGAAGTGATCATTCTGAACTCTCACAGAACTGTGTGGTTTTTTTTTTTATGTATTTATCACATACTACCTTGTATTTTAGTTACTTGTATAACTGGGTACCAGACCTCCCTTCTTCAAGCCATGGAACTTGTCAAGTTTCCATCTGTATCAAATTCAACATATACTACTGCACCTTAGATGAATACTCAATAAATGTCTACTAAAGTGAAAGGACATTTAAAAAAAAATATCTGGTGTTACCTTTAATGGAGGAGCATTTCTCATTTTGGTTTTATTTTTCAATTCAGAGATAAAGTATTTGTGACCCTAAAAATACTATGAAAGAAGCATCCTTTAAAATTTGTCTTAGACCAGGTACCCAGGTGCATACTCCAAGTCTTTTGTTTTTGTTATGCGCTGACATACAGTTTGAAAATAATTTTGTTGGAGAAGTTATTTTATGGACAAAAGATGATGAATTTCACAGCTGACTTGAGATCTACTCATGCCAATGACACTGACTTCTACTTTGCAAGTAGAATGTGGTAAGTCAATGCAGATTTTTCTGTAAGTACTTATTTCCCTTGCAGATACCAAGAGAGATTTCAAAGAAACATTTACATTTTTTATCCAAATCAAGTTACTGATTATATTAACTTCTGATTCAAATCTAATGCACTCCACCTGCAATATCTCCATCCCCCCCAGATGAACTAGGAACACACTTGGTTTCTAAATTTTAATACTTATACTTTGGAGTATAGTCAAACTGCTATATCTGAAAAATTCAGAAGCATTGACCTAAATGAATTCATTAATTTTTATAAGAAAAGATTAAAGCTAAATAATTTTTTCATGTGTATTTATCAGTTTGGAGAATCTTTTAATAAACATATCTTCAGGTTTCTGAATAATGCAAGAGAATATTGATGCAATTGCATGACAGCATATCAATGAGAGAGATTGCCCTAATTCATGTTGTTTTGTTTATTTTTTTTTGGAATCTTGGTTTGTCTTACCTTTTTTTTAAAGACAAGAAAAAGAATCCAGCCCCCAAATTCCATCCCAGCTCTGATTCTACAAGTCTCAGTTTTGACTAGGGATCTTACAGTATGAATATCACTAATGTATTTGATTAGCAGCTTAGAAAGTTAGTTATTCAATAAATGGTGAGACTATTGAATACATTGTTAGATAAGAGACAATAACAGGCATCCTTCCTCATAGTCTCAGTAAAAAGAAGAATTTAATGGATGCAGAGACTCTGTTGGCCTTTCCTGGATATATCTATAGTGTCCTTTATCTACTATTCCTTTTAATTATCTACAAGTGTGGAAGACCTAGAACCAAACACTGGCCACAAATAGGGAGTTGCGTTCTTCATGCCAAGAAATCTGATTATTCACAATCAAACAACCTTTAAGAAACAGAAACAAAAGCATCAATGTTCCACATTAATACCATGGATCCTAGCTTTCTCTTAAAAGTTTCCAGAGTTATGTTATCTAAACTACTGCCCACTGAAATTCTGGGTGACCATCTATACTTCTTTTTATCCATTTTGGGTTGTGTATATACTGAGAATGAGTGTCTGAAAAGAAAAAAGGAAATGGAAACAAATACCTACCACTAGAGTCAGAATAAGGAAACTACCTTGATAGATGCCTTAAATTAATAAGTACATTTCATATTGGTCTCCACAAAGTATGCTAATTATGCAATGCATATTCAAGATGCTTCTAATCATTCCACAGAATTTGAATCTGATCCCTTTTACCAACAAAGATCACTGCTCTCAAACAAAGGAGTCATGGTCTTTGGGAGTTCACTGAGACAGACAAGTATGAGTTCTTTGGCAGTTATTTAATTGACCAAGGTAAGGAACTTGATCTAAGACCCTTCTCTATCTGTAGAACTATTATGTTTTATTTGGGAAGGCAGGGGAGTAAGGCCTGGTTGCCCTCATCATGACAAAAAAAATCCGTGTGGGATCCTTGATGTATCTACAAGGAAAGCTGACAGAAATGGAAGGGCAGAATATGAATGAAGGCATGCTGAAATGGAAATATGCTGGTGGCAGTTGCCATAAAGTTCTACCATAAAGTTTCTCATTAATCTCGGTAGCCTTCCTGTGATTGAGGGCATTTCTCTGTATTTCAGAATATTAAAGCAGCCCAAGTAGAGGATGTTAAAAAATGCTTCTCTTGGCATGTTATAAATTACCAGCTACGATAAGTCTTGGTTTCCTTGACTCCATATCTTGCCTAATTTTTTTCTGTCACTCAATGCTTTGAGTCCCTTTTTTATTGATCACAAGATGGATATGGAAATGCCATGTGGAGAAGGCGGAGAAGAGACAAGCTCCCAGCCTGCACACAGTCTAGACTTATTTTCTGCTTTCCTTTGATATTGCCAAATGAATGACTTGCCAGCTGCCTCCCTGGAAGGAATTGTCATTTTCAATGACTTCTATGTACCTTTCCCCCAATGTTTCCTCTAAGGCAGCCCCATGGGCTCATTACTCTTACCTCTAGAAAAGCAACTGTAAATGTCACCATTATTTTTCTGCCAAAATATTTCATATCCCATCCCCCAATCAGCTGCTAAATATACAAAGATTTAGCATGCTTGTTAGCAAAATTAAAAGCACATCTTTTTAACGCTAAATATTCTCTTACAGCCAGGAATATTTCAATAGAAATCCTGCTTTTGACAGTTACTGGGTGTGTGACCCCAGGGAAGTCACTTAAGCTCTACATGCCTCAGGCAACTCTTTAAGACTTCTCTAAGGCTGTGAGAGGGCTGGTACTCTGCCTTGGTGGAAAGTATGCCCATGCTTGGAGTTCCTTGTGAGACCGAAATCACAGATCCTCCATATATTCATGTATTAGTTATTCTATATGAATGTAAATTGTGGAATTCTGTGCTTTAAGAATAACAATTGCCAGTGAGCCACAGAGCAATGGAAAAGTAAATGTAACAGACATAAGAAGACAGTGGAGTGGTCCTGCGAGAATGAGAAAAAAAGCAGATGAATAGCCTGAGTGTTCAACTGGTATCCTTGAGATATTAAAAGAAACTGAAGGCCTCTAGCATTTCGAGTGGATTGGATTCTTATAGAGTTTTTCCAGGAGGGCACGGACAATATTAGAAGGTATGGATTATTAGTGTTGTTATTATAATAATAGCTAGCATTTCTATAGCATCTACTATTTTCCAGAGATTGTGCGAAGTGTTTTGCAAATATTATTTTATTTAATTTTCAAAACAATTTGGGGAGATAGGTGATATTATCATTTCCATTTTAAAGTTGAGGAAACTGAGGCAAACAGAGATGAAATGACTTGTCCTGTCATAACTAGTGAGTATCTGAGGCTGGATTTGAATTCAAGTTTTCCTGACTCCAGACCCATAGAGCTTTCCAATGGGCCACCTAGGAAGCACAGTTGAGGGCTGCACTGTAAAAGGGAAGACCTGGGGGTATTTGGGGCATGACAGAGGAAGTACTAACACCAAGAGGTCAGGGACCCATCAGACATTAGGAAGATAACCTGTATAGAATTTTCTGACATGAAATAGTCAGACTTAGATGACACACTGTCAATTCAACAAATATTATTAAGTACTTCCTAGTATTAAGTTTAAGTTTCAAGGAGTAATGAAAAAGCTTCACTCTCAGTTCTCTAATTACAGAGTTTACTGAATAATATACAATGTGAGTATTCACCATAGAAGAAAGGCACAAGAAGAGATTCTCATCTCCTTCACCATGTTTACCTGGTCCAGGTAAATGAAGCAACAGTACATAACTGTTCCTAGAAGCTTGGCTCCATCCACACAATATCATACTCCAACCTTCAAATGGCCCATATAAATTCCATCTTACATGGTTTTGATAGATCAAGGGAGCCTGGTTCCAGGTACACCAATCTTGATCACGTCACACAAAGTGAAATATAGGGGTTGGTAAAATTACTTTCACATCAAAGGCTGCATTCATGGATGTCCATCACACCCAGTTATCTCTATCCCCATGTGGTATTACCCCTTCTCTGGGCAGCCTTACACTATCTACCCTGAATCATTACTTCACACATAGCACTGTGCTAAGCAAGGGGGAAAAATGATTATGGGCCTATGACTGTACTCAATAAATACTTGTAGAAGGACTCTTTTTACATTTACCTTCCAAACTAAAATTTACTTAGACTAATTTAAAAAGTGATTTTGCCTCATTTCTCCTTTAATTTGATTGACTGATTTCTTATTGCTTATACCCTTTCAGAATCACAATCTTAAGAGTTGGAAGAGACCTCCAAGGCCATCTAGTTCAGTCTATATTTGAAAAAGAATCCTTTCTACAACATCATCCAACAAATGGTCATCCAACATTTGCTTGAAGACCTCAAGAACGAAGTAACCCACTACTCCCTGAAGCAGGTCATTCCACTACTAGATAATTCTAACTGTCAGGAAATTTTTCCTAAATCTGACTCATGTAACTTGTATCTATTGCTCCTAGTTCTGTCTTAAAAGATTCCAGGGCAGTTGATGTTCAGCCATGTCTGACTATTAAGACCCTCCCATTAGGTGTCTTTTTGGCAAAGGTACTGAAGTGATTTACCATTTCCTGCTCCATGCCCGTTTTACAGATCAGGAAACTGATGTAAAAAAGGCTAAGTAACTTGCCTAGGGTTACATTGCTAGTGAGTGTATGAAGCTGGATTTGAACTCAGAAAGGTAAGTCTTCCTATCTCTGGGCCCAGAACTCTATCTGCTGTCTCAGCTAGCTGCCTTCTTATAAGGTTTAAGCATGTCTAATCTTTCTTCCCCATACTAGCCCTTCAAATATTTGACATCAGATCCCCGAGTTGTCTCTTTTTCATGGTATGTGTCCTTCATTCATCATATGAAAGGCTGGTAAGACAGCTAGGTGGTATAGTGAGTAAAGAACTGAACTGGAGGAAGAAATATCTAAGGTCAAATCCTGCTTAGGGCACTTACTAGCTGTGTGACTCTGGGTAAAATCACTTAACCTTCTCATTTCCTCAGTATCTTTTAATTTAGGATTAAATAACCTTTTTTTGACTACCATGTCATATTGTTAACCCATACTAACCTTGGAGTCCTTTAAAAGTCCCAAATCTTTTTCAGATGAACAGCTACTAATCACACTTATCCCATCTTGTGTCTATTAAGCTGACCTTTTTGAACCCAAGTGTAAGACTTTATTTACTTTTATCCTTATTGAATTTTGCTTTATTTGATTTAGTCCAATGATCTAGACAGTTAAGAGCCTGATTATGTTATCAAAGAAGTTAGCTATCCCACTTTACTCTAAGTCTTCTACATATCTAGTTAATAGTAAAAAGTCAGGCATGAAGGAATACAAATTCAATTTCTGATGCTGGGGAGGTAGATCATTTGGGCTTGAGAACTCTGAGCTGTAGTAGGACTAAAGCTGATAGGGTATCCACACTGAGTCTGGTACCAATATGGCAAGCCCCCAGCTGCATAAGGAGAGCCAAAATGGCCTAGCCTGGAAAAATGGAACAGGTTAAAACATCTGAGTCTATCAATACTGGGATCAGACTTACAAGCAGCCACAGCCCTTCTAGCCTGGGCAAGACCAATCTCCTTTCCACCGCCATTAAAAAAAAAAAAGTCACTGATAAAAATGTCTTAGCTAAAGACATAAAAAGGCACAACTTGATAGATTTTATGATTGTGTTGAGCATAGGAAATCCCCAAATTGCAAATTTATAAACAGGTTGAATTCCAATAGTTTTTGTTAAGCTGTGTGTTAGGAACTTACAATACATTTTCTCACTGGAACAGCAGCACAAATGGTGCTAAGATTCCCAAGTCAGCCCACAAAAGTCCACTAATTTCACATATTGCTGAAATACAGTAATTCAATAAGTCACAAAATAAACATTTATTAAATGCCTACCTGGTGCCAGATTCTATGCTACCTGAGTCCTGGATTTTGAGAACACAGGGCCACGTGTTACATAGAAAGGAGCAAAAATAGGGAAAAGTTTCCTTCCAAAATCACAGCTAAAGTTTGTCTTTGGCAACTTCTGCTTCCATTCCTAAACTATTTTCCTACTTCCTGGTACTCCTCTCTTCAGGACTTTATGTTACCCCAGGTTCATCCACTTATCCAAGCCTCTCATAAGTCAGAAAGTACTGCATGTTACAAAAGTACCTATCTCCTCTTTCTCGCAGCCACCAACTAAACTCTAATTCCTTTTTATTTTAGATAGATATTGGGATGAAAGCAACTTGATCGAAGAATCATGCTAACATGGGAATGACTGATAGCCTCAACTTTTACAGAGGTATCTGTGGAGAATGTTTCGGTTTTTTTTAACTCAAAATGCATCTCCTAAGTGGTGGAATATCTGCTGTATGTAACAAATATAAGTGAAAATAAATGGTACATTTTGTGAGGGAAATATTATTTCCCTATAGACTTTTTCAGTGCTTTAGAGGTTCTTGGATTATTTGGTATCATGGGTCCCTTGGGCAGTCTGGTAAACCATATGATCTCCTTCTCAAAATAGTATATTTAATGCATAAAATATGTAGGATTACCAAAATTATATTGAAATAAAGTAGATATTTTCTAATACAAGTTCACCTACCCCCAGAAAATTAGAATTCTGTGAATTCCAGGTTAAGAACTCCTGCTCTAAGCTATTTCTGATTTTCACATCCTGTTTTCTATACTTCTGAACTTGAATACCATCTCTCTTGAAATTTTTCAGAATGACTCCTAGAGTAGGAGGGAAAGGAGTGGAGAAATGAAACTGCTGATGAGAAGGAGGAAGAAGGCTGCTATGGGACTGTTGAATATAGTTTATAAGTTGGATGTAAATTAGGTGTTTCCTATACTTAAAATCACCATTAATTACAGGTTATTGTTTAGAAAATGTATACACTTTATAATTTCTATTTATTGCTTTGTCACAATAGGGTTTATTAATATAAATTACATAATGGGTATCGCATGTATACTCTTTAGTTTAGTAATAAAATGATTATTTTACATTCATATTATTAGTATTAGAAGAGTAATAACACAGGATGAAAGTACTGTATTACATTCATATGTCACCAAGTAAGGTAGAGGGCTCAAGGATAGCCTACATTAGATGTGAGCTTCTTGAGAGTAACAGGGATTGTCTTTTACATTTTTGTCTCTCAATTATTAGCACAGTGCCTTAAACATACATAGCAGGCACACATCTATTGACTGACTGACTGACAGCATGGGAAAACTGGATTAAAAATACTTTGTAGATAACTCACATACAGAAAAATGATTATTGATGATACATTATTTTGTGCTTAAAGTCCATCAGATAACTCCTTTTGGCAACAAAGGCAGGATGGTGCAGTGGAAAGGTCACTGCACCAGACTGGGAATATTGAAGACTCAAGTTCAAAACTCTACTTCAAATAATTTTTAGCTGTGTGCCCCTGGGTAAGTCATTTAACTTTTCTCAGCTTTAGTTTCTTGACTGCTAAATGAATAAAGCTGAGAAAGATTTCCCCATGCTATCAGTTAGTCAATTAATATTTTATATGAACCTATGGGACCAAAAGCTAAGTAGCACCTAATCGACGATGTGATTGTGACCATCAAATGAGATGATCTGTGTAAAATATTTGACTAGTCTTAACGTGCTACTCTGGCAGAAGCCATTGTTATTAATACTTTTAAGGTTTACCAATCTTTTTATAAAGGTTTTTATATTTCCTTTTTAAAAGAACCTAGTAAATTAGGTGACATTATTACTCCTAATTTACAGATGAGGAAACCAAAATTGAGAAAGGTTAAGTGACCTGCCCAGGATCAAATATGCGAACATAGGGGTTAGAATCCAGGTCTGCTGGACTCCAAACCCAGTTTTTGATGCACTATGTCATTCTGATTCTCCTTATTGGTCCTTTCTTGCTTAAAAATTCTGTAAATAAATCTGAGAAAGACAGATATGCTATCAGTATTTGTTGTGACCTTCTATGTCAGCCCGGATTGGTTGTGAATGATCCTGAAGAGCACTGGTCCTTGCTGACCATGAAACCATCCATCTTTGCATATTCCCATCATCCTGACACAATATCAGGAAGCAGAGCAAAAAGCACTTTTATGACCAAGAATAAGTTCTCTTTCCCATGGAATAAAGGAATACCAAGTCTCTTAAAGTCCCAGAGAATAAGAAATAGAGTAAAGGAAATAAATCCTATCAATACATTCAGTTCAGAACTGAGCTTAAAGAAAGTCCATTGTTCCAGAGGCTATTCAGAGTTCTCTTTTCCCTTCACTTTTGAGATAACATTATATTTCTTTTTAATGTCAATAACTTATTAAAGAGATTCTTGGGCAAATAAGTCATGGAATCCACGTCTGAGGGTTATTTGGCCCCAAATGAGCCTCCCCATAGAAAAGCATCAGTTTCCTCCTCCTTATTTTTCCCTCTCCCTTTCTTGTCCCCTAAAGCTCTCCCAAATCAAATGAGTCCTCTTTGTCAGGGCTGAAATTACCAGTAAAGCAATGTAGCTGTCAAGACATGTAAGATGTGCAAATAAATAATGGTTTTCTGATGTGCGAGGATGCAGACACCCATTTTAAGCTTCCACAAAAATGTAGCAGATTCACTGCACCCAAAACCTGACAGCATTATTTGATTTTTCTGTTAGACATCTTGTAAGCACACAGGAGTCCACAAAGGAATATTGTTTTTACTCTCCAAAGGATAGTACTTGTTCATATCCCAATGTTAAAGATGCTATTAAATGTCTTGCTTAAAATTTTTACTTTCATCATCAATGGAAAAAATGGTGATTAAAAAAATAAATATGAGAAAATGCACAAAATTAGACAGTACTTAAGAAATGGAAGGCAAGGGGGAGGGAGATAGTCCATACTACAAAATTAATTTACACACTACTAATTCCAGTTTTCTTTAAACAATAAAGAGAAATGTTGCATTTAACATTTAAACATGTTTAAAACAGTACATTTGCATGCAAAAATTGCATGTTGAACAATTGAACAATTCTTTCTTTTTACAGTAGAGAAATACCCTGGAGAAAAGTCAAGCACTCTACATCTATTATATTTAGTGTGTTATTAGATATAATACATGAGGGTGAGCCAGTAATTCATATAAGGTAAATTTAAGTATACCTTCGAAGTACTTTATTTCGGAAACATGGATAAAAATCCTACCAAATTCATATGAAAGAAACTATGAATACCACATTTTCAATGCAATCCAATCATTTACTAAACACCTACCATGAGCAAAGCTCCATGCTAGACAACGAGAATACAGGGCAGACACAGTCACATGGGTATGTAGTAACATGCATTATAGGAAAATAATTATCTATGGAAAATGAAAGTTCAGCTAACTTGAGTCTTCTGAACATAAGGAAATCATAGTTATCTGGTTATCTATTTTTCCACAAAGGCAGCTTAAATTGCCATAGAATTCCCAGAATACTTGATTTCATAGAATGTCTTCAGAAAATAAATATCATAGGAGAACTAATCTTTGCAGTTAATGTATTACCTGAATGTGATTTTTAGAATATTTACTTACAAAATAAAAATAATAAATATTTAGGGATATGTTCTGTGACAGGTAAGGATATATGTAGGGAATATTATTTTTACTCCCTAGGGGCTAAATTCCCATGAAATCAAGGGAAGAGAGGCTATGATTCATTATCATTACAGTCTCGGCACACATGCCTTCTCCATTTGGCTATGCTTTGGACACTCAGAGCCTTTGGATATTCAAAATGGCAAAACACATATTCACAGCGTGGCATATTATCACTCAACAGCTTTGCTTATGAGCAATTAGGAAGTTGAGACAAGGACAGCACATGCTAGAGAAGAGAATTAAGGAAAGAGATGTAGTTATCCCATGTATAAAATCCAACTATGATAGACAATCTGTTTTTTCAACCTCCACAAAGGTCTCTAATAATGGGGGACAATCCTGGATTCTCAGAGGCTGCAATATAACCCCTGGCAAGATCTATAAAGCCTGGAAGATTTCAAACAGCCTGGGGACCAGACAGGCTGAGTTCAGGAATGTTCATAGTGAGGTTTTGCCACAAGGTGATGGCTTTTGGGTGCCATAGAAATTCATAAAGGTACAGTGAGGTTACAATGTGTCTCAGTGGAGGGATAACACACAGAGGAAAATATTGGTCTCCTAAAACAGTGCTTTGTCAAAATTTTCTCTTTCCAAGGAATGGACACATAATTAATGAAAACATGGAATGGCATGATAGGTTTTGGTAATGTGGATTCCATAGCATTTTAGCCTCCTTTGAGAATCACTTTGTTGAGAGACATCTACATGCTTTAAGGTAATTGATTTGTGTTCAACAACTCTTTTTATTTTTTTCACAAATGTTAATCAGTGATGATCATAAATTTTTACCCAGCAATACTTGCCAATACCATGTTACAAATATTAACCAATTTTTGTGACTGTGGGCAAATCACTTAGGCTTTTGTTTCCTCTGTAACAATCAATCAATCAAGAGGCATTTTATTAAGGCTGACTGTCGGGATAACACTATTGATCTCACAGGCTTGTAATGGAGAAAAAAAATTATAAACCCTATTCAAATGTGGGCTAGTTATTATGAACCCTGTTTTAATGTGAGCTTGGAAGTCTAGTCGGATGGGGAAAAAACAAAACAAGCCAAATAATGGACTTGGGAATTGAAAGCTCAGATCTAGCTTGCGATCATGGATATAATGCCTAATTTCAGTGCTCCTGTGGATTAAATGGGGATAATAATAGAAATTACAATACTTGTACTACCTATGTCATGGAAGGAGTTACAAGAAAAAACTTGAAAAACTTTAAGTTCTATAGAGATGAGAGCACTTAATAACTATTACCTTCAAAGGGCAGACCTTCAAAATCTTCTATATCAGTATATGATTCAGTGCCAACAAGACCTTTTCAAAACTATAGATCATCGTCAATGACAACTGTACGGATGCCCAGAATTAGCCACAACTTCTTTTGGTACCCATACAGCAACAAAAAAATAGTTTCTTCTGGAAAATACTTGAAATTCAAGAAGTTGGAAAGGGCAAGGAGAAAATACTTTTTGGCCAGAATCCACTTTTCCTTTAAAAGCCTAAGCATGAAAATAGCTTCTGAGTGGCAAATATTACTAATGTTGATTATTAATCCAGTAATGGTCATATGCACCATATGTATGGTGGCTCACCCTCCTGTAGAAAAATCATCATCAATTCAGGAGCCCAAGGCAATAAGTACCATTGCTTTCCTCCATTTGTCTGATACTCTACAAGATTGTTCTTTATGTGTTGGGGAATGGATCCATGTGCATAAGATTTGGGAATGGAGAGGAGCTATATATTTTTGCTGTAGGAAGCTCAACTTGCTTTACCACTATTTGGACTTGACCTAATTCAAATAATAGGACATCTTCTACATCTCCTTGTTCATTCTGTTCTTTTTCTCTTGAAATTTATTGCATTTACATGTATGCATATGTGTATGTATTTGTATATATGTTATATATGTGTATGTATGCATGTATTTGTGCATATGTAACGCATGTGTGTATATATGTGATATGTTATATATGTATGTGTGTATACAATATATTATATGTTTGTGTGTGTGTGTATAATATATACCTCAGTGCACAAGTTGTATCTCCCCAAGAGAATGTGAGCTGTTCAAAGGCAGTAATTGTTATTCCCAGGGTGGTAGCACGCAACTTGGCAAATAAAATGTGTTTAAAGTAATTAATCAATCAATCAATAGCCTTTATTAAGCACTTAACTCTGAGCCCTCTGAAGCTGGGAAGCAAAAACAGTGCCTGTCCTCAAGGAGCTTACATCCTAATGAGGGAGATAACATATACATAAACTAGTACTTATAAGATAAATATAGAGTAGATGGAAGATAGCCCTTGAGGGGAAGGTAGTAGCCACTAGGGATCGGGGAGAGTTTCTCACAGGAGGAGGGAACTGAGTTGCTTATTAAAGGAAGCTAGGATTTCATGAGGTGGAAGATAGAAGGGAGGTTATTCCAAAAATGGGGGACATAAAATAAAAGTGTGATAAATTGAAAGGCATATAACCCCTTCCCCTCATACATATACATTTGAATATATACTATACACAGTTACTTTAATCTCGGGCACAGCATAGTATAATGGAAAGAACTGAAACTGAACTCAGAACATCTGAGTTCAAATCTCAGCTCTGATACAGTGTCACCATGGGCACATCACTTAACCTCTCTGGGCCTGTTTTCTTATCTGTAAAAGGAAGGCAATGATCCTCGTACTACCTACCATATAGTACTGGTATAAGGAATGCATTTTGTAAAATTTTGAACCATTAAACAAATGTGAATTTATTATTATTATTTTGTTATTTAATATATATTTTTTACTATCTTAATTTGTAGACACCCCTCCTCAATATGACTGACAAGCTTTACCCTCCCCCACATGTTAAAACGGACTTTCCAGTTTCATCTTCTCCCAACCTATACATGGGTATAGGCTCACAAAAGAGTACAGAAAGGAGAGGCTAAGCGGGCCCCAAGGTCTGGGGACACAGAAGACAAACATGTCACTCCAGGGTGTGTCCTGTTTGCCTTCGGTTGGACAGAGACAAAGTCTGTGCACAGTTAATTCGGGGAAGGCAGCAAACACAGACACCTCTGCATCTGCATGATCTATGATACATTTTTTTTCATTTTTTAAAAACATGGTCCCCGAGGGATTGGCTAATCGAAGGATCTCTGTATAATACATAGTTTAATCAATATATTTATTAATAGAAATAATTCCCACATAAGTTTGTTTTGTTTGTATGCACAGCTTTCAGTCCCTGGGAGCCCGGAAGAACAAACTGCTATATTAATAGCAGCAATCCTCCTGTCGATGACAGATTCAAAGTAGCCTCCTTTGGGGGCTAGTTCCCCGCTGAATTGACAAATGTCTAGAGCAGGGACAAGCTTTTCTTTTCCAGCTGCTCACCTGAAGCCCCATAGTGACGCTGGCAGTCTGGTGGGGGAAGGTTGAAGAGAGGACGGTGAGCAGGAAGCCATCACCACTATGCCACCCCGCTATGGCTCACCACTTTGAATGCCAGCAAGCCATAGGGAGGGGGGCATGGCAGTGACTACTGGCTCACGACTGACCAGTTGACCATGGTCCACCAGGTGAGGGGAACCCTTGGTCTATAGAAAATAGCAGATCTAAAAGGTCCTCTTCAGGTCTTCAATGCCCCCCAAACTTCTTGCGCCACTACAATAAAAAGCAACTCACTAGTGCCAGGGTGAACTAGGGTATCCTTCATCCTGGAAATATGACCTCATCACTTCTTAAGTCCATACATATCCTAGCAAAGCAATCAGGAACCATACATTGCTCCAAATTCAGACAAGTTTGTATTCCAAAATCACAGTTGTGCTTAGACAAATCCAATCCAAATATCATTCTGTACCTATTTGATGTGCATTCATACTTACACATGGGTTACCTGAAAACTTAATGACTTTTTTTTCAACATGGTATAGTGAGAACACCACTCCCCTCAGAGTCAGGAGCCCTGGATTCTAGTCCCAATGACCTGTGTAGTCTTGGAAACATCTGTCAATATTTCTGAATCTCAGTTTCTTCATTTGTAAGAAAAACAAAGGGCTTAGACTACAATCTCTAGAGTCTTTTCTAGATCTGAAATTCTCTTTCTTTTTAAAAATTCAATAAGGTTTTTTTCCTTCATACCCTTCCTTTTCTACCTACCCAGAGAATTCATGAGCCCAATGGCAACTGAAGCAGCAGGGAGAGTCCAGAGTCGAAACTCTTCAAAATCTAATGAAACTGAACAGACAAAAGTTACTGAGCTGCAAGATGGAACTGCATCCTTATTCTTCTGCCATGTAACTAAAGATGGCAGACAATGGGAAGCCAATTAAGAATGAAACTGGAACTCTAGAATAGGGCAGTTTGCTTCAATAAAATGGAATCTATAAGCATTAGACATAATCAGATGTACTTCAATCATGCTCTTTGCTCACAGTTATCTAAAGCAAATGTGCAATGTCGAAATCTGTGTCAGAAATAATTAAGAGAGATATTTTAGTCTCCTCCCCCCAAGTCCTATCTGGACTTGATGTACAGGAAATTCCACTTAAGATTGGGTTGCATTCCAAAAGTTCTTTTGTAAGCAGGATGATTAAAACTTTGAAAGCACTTTCCATTGGAAACAATGTTATAAGTGATGGTTAGACTCCCAGGCCCGTCCATAAAAATCATAATGTACCCAAACTTTAATATTGTGCAAATAATAGTGCTATAGAACCTTGCCATCACCTTCAAGCTGTTTCTAGGGGGAAGTGAATTCAGAATTCCAAATTAGGCTGCCAGAAATATATCTCCTCATCTTCAGTCAGGGCAGTAGAGTGTGGACTATCTTTTCTACCACTCTTGACCTAGTTAGGAGTGTTAGGAAGTTAGTACCTTTCCTCTCTCCTCCTTTCTGTCCCATACCTAGGTCTGCTTCCAATCTCTGAGATAATCTGAAGATGCCGGCAGTGAGCCGATGAGGAGGTGGGATGAGACGTGGAGAGGAGGAAACAAGATTTTAAAACTGGAAGGAATCCAGCAGGACATGAAATCTAATCTCCTAATTTTATATATGAAGAAACTGAGGCATGGGAAAGTTAATAAATCATAAGCTTATTGAGTGGTAGAATCAGGTGTTAAACCTCGGTTTTAAGATTCTGTTTTTTTTTTTCCATTGGAGTAACTTACTGCATAATGGGGGGACTAGGAAGTTGGGAGAGTAAACTGAAGGGAAAAAAAACTTTATAAACATGATCAGCTATATATATATATTCTTTTCAATTTATCCTTTCTTCCCCTTTCCAGTCCTCTTCCAATCCTTTCCTTCTTCCAGAGGCATAGTGACATTTTTAAACAAGAGGATAAGGACTTCTCTCTCTGCACTCCTTTTTGTTCATCCACCTTTGCCTTCACTCTCTAGCCCCCACCACTCAGGTCTCTGAGTATTAGACCCAGAGGTGGCTGATGACCAGCATCCCAGGCTGCAGAACAAAGGTTACAGAAACACTGGTCCCCCCAAAGAGGGACCAATATTGGAGAGGGAAAAAAGAACAGAAGCAAGAAATTTTGCATATAGAAATAGGAAGAGAGAAGGAGGTTTAAGGCCTTCCAATGAGGGGCAACCATTTGTATGGAAGTGATGAATACAAATTGAAAACTGGCTGTACTGAATGGAGAATTGACCCTCACCATGAGGACATCCATGGCATAAAAACTGCCCTCAGCTGGCAGTGGTCATCATAAACTCTCGAGGACTACACTATGCCACAGTTAACGACATAGGAAAGATATTAAACCCTGCCCTTAAAAGTTTATCCTCTCCAAAGTTACGGGTAAGGGCAAATATACTAGAAACATTTTAGCGTTAAACAGGATGAAAACTTGCTCAGCTACAAAGTGTTATTTGCGGCCAATTAGAAAAAGTGATGGTTGTGAAGACACCAACATTTTCTTCTGAATTTGGGAAGGAAAAAAAGGATGAATCACAATGAGGGGATAAGGGCGGGGGTGGGGGGTTGGGAATGAAATGCCCAATGCTAGGAGCCGGTGGGAGAATATAGGAAGTCCATATTTTAATACAAGCAATGGAAAGGCTTTTCATAACTGTCTATGCAATGAAATAGTTATCTCTAAGAAGCCTTTATTTCTCTTATTAAATATAGTGTGATTTTTAATGATAAGAAGACTTGATTCAGAAATAGGAGAGATAGGTTCAGTGCTAATTCTGGTTCTGATTCTTCTAAATTTTGTGACCATAATCAAATTCATCTTCCCCAAAGCCTGCTTCCTCATCCATAAAATGGGAATAATAAGATTTGACTCATCTTCCTTGCAGGATTTTTTGTTTGTTTGTTTTGATTTTGATGAAATATTTTGTAAACCTTAAAGCCCCACAGAAATATGAGGTATGGTTATCAGGTATCCACAAAAAGAATTTCTGTTTCCAACAAAGGTTATACAATCATACAATCACAAAACTTTAGAGATGACCTAGTCCAGCATTTCCTAAAATAACTTGGGCACCCTTTTTGCCTAAAATATATCAATAGAACCCATAAATGTCAGTCTAGAATGTTCGGGGAGCATATAATACTCCCTAGGATAAAGGAAGGTCGTAAAAATTTTGAAGTAAAACAGGAAATTAAGCCTGTTTTCATACTGAAAAATGGTTTCATGCAATGAATAATTTTGTTCATAAATAATTTCTTATTTAATATTTTAGAGGGACAATATTGCCAGCATCAAAATTGTATCATGACATCCCTATTCACAATGTGAAGAACACCAGGAATCTTCAGAAAATAGTTTGGAAATGCTGGTCTAGTCCAACTGTATTTCACATATGAAGAAACTGAAGCCCTAAGAGGTTAAGTGATTTGAAACAGCAAAAATATTTTAAAGAGTGCATGAAAGGTTTCAGTAATTTGGAAAACAGAGCCATGTATTTTTTAAATGTGAAAATTTGTAAAAGATAGAGACATCTCCATAATCACATTTAAACATAAGCAACATCAGTGTAGTTAAATTGGGGGAAGGAGCTCCACAGTCTGTATCATAGATTTTCATAGCTGTATCTTATTTTTTAGTTTATACTGGCTGAATTGAAAAAGCTTGTTTAATTATTTTGCTTTTCTGGCTGAACTTTATAGCATTTCCTCTTCATTAATTACGTACTCTAGCTGTTTTGTACAAGTTGAAAACACAGTAAAATTAGAAACTGCTTCATAAAGTGTTGTATGAGACAATAGCAACTCACATCCACCATCATTTTTGACTGTCCAATTTTATTCAAGTGATAAACATAAAATGAGATCTCCTGATAAATATAATCCATGAATCCTCTTTATAGAATTTCAGATTGAGAAGGGGTCTTAGAGTCCATCTAGACTAATTCATACCTAAACCAAATTTCCCTTTGCATTACAGCTGATGTGGTAAAGAGGGGGAAATTTGCTTTCTCCCAGAGCATTCCATTTCACCTGTGGAAAGGTATAACAATCAAGTTTTCCATAACAACAAACTGATGGTTTCTCTGCATCTCTTATCCAAATATGATATGATAAAAATTTGTGAAAGAGGAAGGCAGACATTTCATTGTGGTCCTACTGCATCAGTTCTACTGACCAGGGATAGAATTAGACATTTCTGTGAATTAAAAGATTTTAAGAGCTGCATCTTGAATTTTAGACACACCTAGGTTCTTAATAAAATTTACAGAACAGAGAGACCCATCACCAAATTATTCAAAATGCTCCGCTCATAAAAGTTGCCAAATTAGTACTCGGTCAGTAATACTTGTATTTTATGCTCACATATTTGCACATATGGTTGATACTAGAGGGTGAATATTGAGGCTTGGTGAGATTCTTAAAGTCTAGCTAAGCAATTTATCTAAGGTCAGCACAGTACCAAGAACCACCATGTACTGGACAAGATGACCTCTAAGGTCTCTTCCAGATCTAAATCTATGATCCCATGACTTGATGATCATTAAGGAGTAGAAAATCTATTAATTTTTAATCTATTACTTATTTGGTGGAAGGAATGTAAGACATTGGAAAGAGCACTGAATTTGGAATCTTAAAACCTGAGTTTGAACCTTGATTTTTGCCATTTACTACCTGTAGGACTTTGGGCAAGCATTAAATCTCTCTGGGCCTCAGTTTCCTCATCTGGACAATGAAGTTATTGTACTAGGTAACCACTTTGATTCTATTATCTAACAATATTGATCACCAAAAAGGTTTTAATGGATACAATATAAGTTCATTTGTTCTTGTTCAATCAGTGGGGATTTAACTCAATTCCAAACATATCTTTTGGGTTCTATAGTGACATAGTTTTAAGCTAGGCACTAGGAACAAGATTAAAAATGCAAAAAACATAGTCCACAAGGATATTACAGTCTGGAGGACAACAATAGTCTATTAAGGGGGACAAGGTACACATAAAACAATAATATTATAACAAATACAAGACATTTTAGTATAATAAAGAACCAAGTAACTTATTACAGACGAGTGCTACAGAAATTCAGAGGAGGGGACCATAATAGGGCTCAAGGAACTGGAAGAAGCTTCATGGAATAGGCAGATTCTTGGCAGAGGGTTGATGGATGGGCACAATTTGCAAAGGAATAGATGAGTGAGGAAATAGCATAAACAGAGGCAAGGAAGCAAGAAGGAATATGGAGCAGGGGGAAGGATTGAGAAAATATCTGACTGGAGCAGATGAGTTCATGTTAAGGATTAGTGGAAGATAAAGTTAAATAAACTGTGATTGGCTTCACAAGTAGAGAAAATTGACAAGAATCTAGATTGTATTTTATGCTTTGAACAAACTGAATGTGCACCAAATTCTTCTACCTTCAGATGTTTGCTGGGCAAGTGTGTGCCCCATATAATGCCAAATTCTAGTAACCTAAAATTGCATGTGAAAATTCATGGGGCTAAATTAAATCCTTATCTTGGAAATATCCAGGCATTTATAATTGATTGTTAACAACCAAAAAGTAGAGAAAAACAACCAAAAAATCATATCCATCCAAAGCCCGTGTCACCCCACCAGTATCCATGTAAACACCAACCTTAGTCAATCTCATTAGAACAAAAGCATGCTTCTACTTACAATCGCATTATACTATAAGAAGAGCTACAGCGCAATTCATGTTAATTAGATCATAAAATATTGCTCAAGGAATGTGTACACCTACCTTCACTAAAGAGACCTCCTGAAATAGTCAATGACAATTAGAACCATAACTAGCAATTTCTGTACCCCGGATAAAAGTAATAATATTAATTTAATAACTTACATTAAATGTGACTTTAAAATAAACAAAAGAGGGGAAAGATGCAGACACTCATCCCATTGTGGAAGAGTCCTGGATACTGCAAGGCTGATGTTGCAAGGGTAGAAATGGGAGTGAAGGAGAGAGAATAACCCAGGAATAAGGTAGAAGCATTGCCTTCCACCACCTTTCCAATTTAATTCTTCTTACCAATTAGTTTCTATGCTGATGAAGGGAATAACTGTCACAACGTAACCTGTCAAAATGTAACCAACTTCAAAACGACTAGATCTTTTAAAATCATCATCGAATCAGTCTCTAACTTAATTAATCTCTAATTTCCAGTGCCTCCAGACAAAACTCTAGTTATTCCACCCAATTTTAGCTGGCGACAACTAAAGATGACAATGGGGACTCTACCCAGCTACCCAGTGTTCAGCAGTGCCCTCTTGGCAGAAGATGCACAAAAGTCAAAAGCATCATTTACAAAGAACCCAGCTTCTTAAAAATGCTACAATCATCTCTGTATGCCTAAAATCCAGAAACCAAGGAGAACTGATTAGATCTGCAGCTGTTGAGTCAAACCCCAGAATATAAAGGAATTTACAAATATTTTCCAGGTCAAAGGTCTAAAGACCAAAGGCCTAAAAAGGATGTGGGAATACTGAATTTTTGCCACCTTTTACTGAAATGAGAAACTCTATATTATTTTAAGAACAAATAAACATGGTAATTCAAATAATGGGGTAGGTAAGGGGTGGAATGGATAGAGTGCCTATCCTGGAATCAGGAAGACTCATCTTCCTGAGTTCAAATCCTACTTCAGACATTTACTATCTGGGTGACCCTGGACCAGTCACTTAACTCTTTTTGCCTTAGTTCATCCATAAAATGAGCTGGAGAAGGAAATGGCAAACCACTCCAACATCTTTGCTAAGAAAACTCCAAATGGGATCACAAAGCATCAGATACAACTGAAAATGACTGAACAACAAAAATATTTGTGCTGAAAACAGCTAGGTGACTCAGTGAATAGAGCTCTGGACCTAAAGCAAGGGAGATCTGAGTTCAAATAAGACCCTAGACAGTTGCTTGTTGTATGAAGCCTGGGCAAGTCACTTAACCTCATCCTTAATCCACTGGAGAAGGAAATGACAAACGACTACAGTATCTTTACCAAGAAAACTCCATGGACACCATTGGGGTGTTATGGGCCACAGGATAAAGAAGAGTTTGACACCACTGCATAAATACATGCTTAGGTATTAAAAGAGAAGAATATTATATAGACACCACTTTAAAAGCTGTCGGAGTGACTGGTGAGCTGACTTTGAGTCCAGAAGACCCGAGTTTGAATCCTGCTTGAAATACTTCATACCTGATTGGCCCTAAGCAAGTCACTTAACTTCTCTTGTCAATTAGTTCTGCATTTGTAAAATTGGGATAATAACAGCACAGATTTCACAGAATTATGATGACACACAACAATCACATATGTAAAGGGCTTTGCAAATCTTAAAGCCTTATTTAAATGTAAGCTATTGTTACCGTCATAATCATTACCATTTACTGCACTTAAATATGATGAGCTTGTGGGCCACTGAATTTTTTAAAATAAGAGAAGAAAGAACAAAGATAGCCCATTTTTTTATTTGAAAAGCACTTTAAAAAATAAATAACTGAGCAAAGTTATTTGAGTAGTCTCATACTTCTGATAGTTTTCATTTGTGTAAGCATTCTCTCCACCAGAAACCCCTTCACAACTTCTCATCCTGTGATCTTTGCTTTCCCATAATTCCTACATTGATGATGATCCAACCGGCTGGAAAACTTCCTTTTTTTTTTTTTTTAAAGTATTTCCATATCAAATGTACTATAGAAATTGCCTACCTGTAGTACCTATTTAATTTTTCGGGCCACTCATTTTCTCCCTTCTGTCTTTTATGCCTCATCTAAATGGCAAATTGTCACTGGTCACATGAATCAGCTGTATATCCTCACTATGTGTCTTCCATGACATTACAGGTTTAGAGCTGGAAAGCACCTCAGAGGTTATTTTCATTCAGCCATTTTGCAGATGAGATAACTGAAGTGACTTGCTAAAGGTGACACTAGTCACCGTACCACATGTCACAGTCTTTTGTACTATTTGGCTTTAATTCTTCAAGGCTGTTATGCATGATTTGCAAACAAGAAGCATCAGGAAAATAATGGCATTAGTGAGATGTGCTTTGTGATGCTTTGGGGTCATTAAATGACTGTGCAATTTCCCAAATGTGATCCAGACTAATCTTATATTGAATTCTAGGTTCAATATATTATTCGTTGATAGTGTCTGTTCAGAGTATACATATCAGTAGACTATTTCAAGGGGTTTCCTATTTTAGCTGTAGATTATCATCTGGGGAATACGAATTTTCTATCCACTTTGTTTTCTTGGTTTGGATGTATAAATCAATATTGTTCACATTATTGTAGGTTTCACTAAGTGGGTTTAATCAATAGGGTCCTCTACAAATGGAAATATTTGGGAAATCTCATTATTAATTGGAAATCCTGCTCCTTTCCATGTCACAGGTTCAAAATGCTGTGTTGAGACATTAGAGGATTACAAGACTTCTTTTCATAAGTGCAAACAGTTAAAAGGAAGACTTGTCAACTCTAATTTGTTTGTCAAAGTATTTTTCAAATGATGATTCCTTGGAAATTATGCTACTGTGTGACTATGAAAAACTATCTAATCTAGCATGAATATGTCAACTGATGAAACATGAGTAAGTGCAAATGACGAAATTTATATTATATTTATTCATTGCCTTCCCCACAGATTTCCTTAGAAGTCATTGCTTCCTTATTTTTTCAATGACTGACATTTTATCCAAATAATTAATGAAAATCAGCTCTTTGAAAATGAAGTTATACCACTACAATGTGAAGCTAAGTATATGGAACAAAACTGTAAGATGAATGTCATTCCCTTGGAAGACAATTCACTCCTTCAAACCAATGTGTTTAACTAGAAACCATTTTACAAATGATCAGTACGCTAAAATTTAAAAGCCTGTTCTAAAATGGTGCTTTCCCCCTTCCTAACATAAAGTATTTTAAAAAACAATCTTTAAAAAAAATATTTTAAAAAAACATCCTAAAATTTATATATGAAGATTGAAAATCAAGTCATTTGAGAGAATGGACTAGGTTTGTCATTACCATTATGATAGCTGGCATTATTGAGATAGTACGCTAAAAGTTACTAAGTTCTTTACCTATATTGTCTCATCTGATCCTCATTACATGTATTTTTATCCTGATTAAACAACTTTTGAATTAACAAGCATTTATTAAGGACCTACTAGATGCCAGGCACTCTACTTAGAACAGCAGTTACAAGTACAAAGAATGAAACAATCTCTACCCTCAAGGAATTTACAATCCTTGCTGGAGAAGGAGAAGACAAGTATATATAAAAGTATATATGTACATATACATAACTGGTATAAATATTAAGTGAACATATACAAATACATACAAAGTAGTTAAATATAAAGTAATTTAGGAGGGAGGACACTAAAAGTTGGGGGACTAGGAAGGCCTTCATATAGAAGATGGTGCTTTGAGCTACATCTTAAAGTAAATGAGGGAAGCTATGAAATATAGGTAAGGAGGGCATGAATTCAAAGAATATGGAAAGGTAAATTCAAAGGCATGGAGAATTCAGATACAGGTTGCATAGTTCGAAGAACAGAGAGCATCACTTGGACTGAACTGAAGAGGGCAGGAGGGAAAATAATGTCGAATGAGGTTGGAAATATAGATTGGGGTCTTCATAACAAAGGTTATGAAGAATTTCAAAAGCTAAACAGGAGTTTAGTTTTATCCTAGAGATAACAGGAAATTACTGGACATAATGGAATAGGGAATCCCTTGGTCAGATATCAGCTTAAGGAAAAATATTTTGACAGCAAAGTGGAGGGTAGACTGGAGTCAGGGAGAAAAATTAGGAATCTACAGCAATAATCTATGCTAGGGGAGATGAGTACCTGAATAAAAGTTGTAGCTATGTGAATGGAAGTAAGTCAGTGGGTTGACTACCAGGTCTAAAGTCAGGAAGACTCATCTTCCCAAATTCAAAACTGGTCTCAGACATTTACTAGCTGTGGAACCCTGGATAAGTCACTAAACTATGTTTGCCTCAGTTTCCTCATCTATAAAATGAGTTAGAGAAGGAAATGGCAAACTATTCTAGTATTCTTGGCAAGAAAACCCCAAATGAGGTCATGAAGATTCAGACAGAACTGAAAGGAATTAACAACAGTTTCATCAGTGGGCAGGGAAGAAATTTTCAGAAATCTCTACTGAACCTTCTCTGAAAAGTTCTAGTTTTAGAATTGGCTCTTAAGCCCAGGCCTTAACTCTGAAAGCCTATTCCCAATCTACTATGCTACATAGCAGAAGAGTGACAGAAATTCTGACAAATAAGAAAGCAACATCAAGAGCCCATTAACTATAATTTTAGAATGATCGTTGGAATACCTAGTTTGCATAGGTGGTAAAGACCACATAAAAACTAGGAAATTCAAAGCACTGTTACATCAATTTCTGCTACTGTTCTAACATATGTTATCATTGTATGACAGGGCTGTTTTGTTTTATATGAAAATTAAATACTACAAATTTGAAATATGCTAAAAAGTTAATGTTCCCAATTTGAAAGGCATTTTTTTTTGTTACTTGAACACCCTTGAAGAACAAAATGGAGTCTTTTCTCAACTATTGACTAATAATTAGAAGTCATCATGTTTAAAAGTTTCTTTTAGAAAGCAATAGACAAAAGATACATGTAGTGCACACATTTTCTAAGAATAATATACTTATAGAATATATTTTCAGTACAGTGGGCAGGAATAATTTTGGCATTGTATTTTTATCCCTAATGCTTGGTGCAATGTCTAGCAGAGCAATTGGGACATGGCAAACATTTGAATTGAACTGAACTGAACTGAAGTGAAAAAAGATATCAGAATAAGCAGTCCTGTAGACTATTATTATGACTGGATTTCTTAAAGAACCTTCATCTCAAATCCCTAGAGCATCATCATTTTACTGATTGTTATATTTTGCAGGTTGACTTCTTAGAAATTATATTAGCTATATTTACTTTCATATTCAGACATTAATATTTAACATGTGAATATAATGTATTATATATGGAAGGAGTTTAAAGGTATTACATGAACTAAGTGGATGTGAGTACTCATACTCATGGGATACTTAAAAAGAAGTCCTGATACGAGTTTCAACAGAAATTATCTCATGATATCTTTTGTTTCTTTTAATTTAAAATATCATTCTTTTTTCACTGATGTTTATTGAAATTCCTGTTATGCTATCAAATGCTGTATCTGAAGACTTCAAAGAACTTAACATATATAAAATGAGCAAGGATCATCTTTTCTCTCAGTATCTTAGCTTCCTAAAATACTGCTTCACTATTAAATGAAATTACGAACTGGCAGCTGCATGCTACAACACTTAATGTTATAATGGGAAAAAAAATGTAAAGTTCTTTTTTAAGTTACAAGAGAGGGTTCTTAGTATTTCCTGAACTTTGAATTTTTATCTTGGGTTTCCTCCTCAGGATCAGTTGTCTATGATTTACATGGTATTGAATCTATGTCTACCAACATGTAGTTATATTCTTAAATTCTATAAGATTGAATCAGTCTAAATCTATGCTTTTAAAATAGAAACCATATAATTCTAACCCTCTGCCCAAAGCCACCTTAAACAACTAAACATTTGGAATTCTTTTCACAAGGAAGACTCTCTAATGTACATAAATATCTGAAGTACAACGTAGGTGAGGAACACAGATTTCATGGATTTTTTTTTTACCCTGGTGGCTCTCCACATCCCACCCCATTCCCCCAACCAAAAGCATGAAGCTTATCACCTACCCTTACTAATTCAGATGCAGTGACAAGCATGCATTAAAAGTAAGGTTAGTGTGTGTGGTAGACAGGTGGTTTCTATTTTTCTGAGATCGGGGCAAATGCCACAACAAGAAATTCCTCATCCTTTTCTACTAAAGTCCACTCAGCTCACACTTGGATCTACTCTCTCTCCAGTCCCATTCCCGGGCTAAGCCATCCCTTCAAAATCATACAAAACACTTGCTTCTTCCATTGGTACTCTTTGTCTCCTCTTTCTACCACATCATGTTCCCTAGCATTTAAAACAGATTCAGTTGAAGGATCCATTTGAATTGCCCCAAAATCTTAATTTCTACATAAAAAACAGAATCAGCTTTGAAAGTAAACAATGGATACACCTTATTTACAGGATGCATGGCTGACACAAAGTAATTTTTAAAGCCAGAAAGACCCTTTTGTCATTTTAAAAAAGATAATAGATTTTACATAAAATTATGATGGCCCTAGAAACTTTCCTACTTGACTTAGCACACCCTTTCCTTTCTCTTTCTTTAGCATCAGATACAACTAAGTCCCTTCTATTTTTATCCAAGGGTCATTTCTCTGGCTTTAAAAGAAAAACTCCCCACAGGAATAAAAGTCCAGCAGTAAAATATTTTAAATTGTAAATTTTAGGGAATACAGGAATTATGCTTATTTTGAGTTGAAGTAAAATTTATCAATGAAAGCACAAAAAATAAAATTATTTATTTTGGAAGTATAAAGTAAAATAACCACTTCAGTATCTCAGAACTAAATGCTGCCATGGGAGTTATTTTGTTATTTAAAATCCATCACCTAGGATGCTTAGATTTTGGCTAGATCATCACTTCTTTAGGCATTTCTCAAACAAAGCATTTAGGAAGCAAGGGAGTGGTGGGAAGAACAGGGGTCTATTAAGAATTCGTCACTAGCCCTAATTGTACTTGGAGTGATTTTCAGAAGCACTCTTTTGAAGAAACTAATTTTTTAAGAAACTTTCTTAACTAACAACTTTGATCCTTAGTTTCATCACCTATAAAATGAAGTTAGAGTCACTGAATCTATTGTTTTACTTATAGATGCTTTCAAAGATCCTTTCAATGCTCTAACATTCTAGACATAGATAACTTCTATCGATGGCAGAAGATAATAAGAAATTATGACCCAAATGAGAAAGTCCACAAAAACAGACTCCTTCATAGATTATTCAGGATTTTAAATTTACTTTCACTGATGAGAGAAAACTACATAACAGGTAACATCTCCCCACTTACAAAGGAAAATAAACAAAATATTCCAGTTTTCATGAAAGACATGATAAATTGAAAACTAGAACTGAACATAATAGAACAAGTCATGCTGAAAGAGGAGGATAGACGGCACATGAAGGAAGACATGATGGATATGGTGGGAGGTCCTATATTAGAAATCTTGCTCACTATTTATTGCCTGAGACCTTGGGCAAGTCACTTACCTTGGATCTCAGTTTGCTAATTTATAAAATGAAGGAGGTAGACCAGATGACTTCTGAGGTCATTTTTCAGATCAAAGTCTAACACTACATATTGAAAGATTCTTTCTATAAATATGATGGGTGTAGCCAACTTTTAATGGAATTAGTAATGCAAATAGCTTCATATATAAAATCAATAATATAAAAATCAGTTTGATTTTGGAATTAATTTTTATTTTCAATAAACAACTTTCTTGATTATAGTTTGCTTAGTTTGAAACTAGAGATGACTAGAATTTCTCTAAGAAGTTGAAAAAGGTCAGAAGGAAGGATTCAGAAAAGAAATTCTGACTTCAGGCTTTAAAAAGAATGCCAACTGGAATTAGGGGTTAAGAGAGTATAAATAAACAGGCAGACAGATAAGCAAAGGATAGGCAGAATGTTCAAAGCAGAGCATTAAGAACTGACACTACTTGTGTTTTATACTAGTTCCTCGCCTTCCCGCTGAAGTGTGAAGTCCCCTTTATTCAACACGGTTTAGCTGAAAGGAAATGGCAAACCATTCCAGGATCTTTGCCAAGAAAACCCAAATGGAGTCACAAAGAGTCAGACACAACTGAACCGACTGAACAGCAACAACCAAGTTGAAAGACCACTTGATGTTGAGTTTGAGGACCAACATTTCACTCTGATATTGCTGTGTGAATTTAGGAAAGTCACTCAACCTCTCTGAGACTTTGCTTCCTCATATGGATAGTGAGAGCACTGAATTAGATGGCCATTAAAGACTAGTTTTAAATCCTGCAATCCCTTAAGAGGGAGAAGGAATTTATATTCATTCTACTTTTTGTCTGGCAACTGTGATGACAGTTTTCTCCTGTTGGAAGTTTCAAGAAGAGGAGTCAAAAGTTCATTGGATCAATTTATAACTCTAAAAGGAAATGAAGGAAACCTTCAAAGTATCTATTCTTTTAGCTGTTCTCTCCTATTTCTTGTCATCTCCTATTTCTAGATGCCTAAGAATGGAATGTAGTTGAAAATAGCTAGTTTGATAGTGTTTGAAGGTTGTATCTCTCCCTGAACATTTACATTTTGAAAGAAAGCCTTCAACACCCAAAGAAACACTCTTTATTGAGTAAATCTGAGGAAGTAAGGATGTATTTGGAGACACGGTCTTTCCCGATCCCTCAATTTCATCCTGCGTGGGCAGTCTACTTGTAAAAGATGAATTTTTCTTCTGAATGGAAGGTGTTACCAGCTAGGTGTTATTGATTATCCTTCTAAAACCTCCTTGCCTGGAAACACAAGTTTGGGAAATTTCTGCAGTTTATTCATTGACTTGCGGTAACACTGAAAAGTGTTTCTACTTTGTCTTGCTCCTAAATGATTAGGAGCAACCAAGTAAACCATCGACAATCATTTAATTGCCTACTGTGCTCCAGGCACTGTATAAGGTACCAAGGATAAAAAAGACAAAAGTGAAATGCATCCTGTCCTCAAGAAGTTTACCATCTAACTAGAGGAGTAATAGTCGAAGCCATCTGAGGAAGGTAGAACACTAGCAGCTGGGAAGATCACAAGATATTACTTGAAACAGAAATAATATCCATCATACTACATAATTTTTAATTTTATTTTTACCCATAAACATGCCAAATATTCTATTTATAAAGTTAATTGTTAAACTTAAAAAAAATTAAAAACATGATTTTTCAATTACAAAGTCTTTATAGTATACTTCAGTTTTCTAAATCTTGGCAATCATTCCTTAAAACACCCAGCTTGAGTGTTTAATAACATTTTATGCCACTTTTGAATTTATAAAATAAAATCCATGTTACCTTATACATAGATGCATATGTATCTGTGCAACAGCTTAAAAATATGTAGATGCATACTACATTATTGTTTTTCTAAACTTGATATATAATCTACCTGAGATAGGTGAGCAAAGGTTAGGGGTCAATGATATTTCTCTATCACTTTGGAAAAAACATGTTCAAATTCAACAAACAAGCAACATTAGAAGTTGACCTCTAGGTCCTAAATCTCTTCATCAGTCCCAATCACAAAATTTAAGCTTTGAAATGGTCCTCAAGAGCCATCTAGTTTAACCCACACATGAAAGGAATCCCTTCTATAATATACCCAACAGATGGTGAGTTCAGCTTCTGCATGATGACCTCCAGGGAGGGAAGACCCATTCCCCTTCCAAGCAACTCATTCAACTTCCACACAGCTCTGATAATTGGGCAATTTTTTCTGACATCAAACCTAAATTTGCTTATTTGCAAATTCCAGCCATTCTGCCTGGTTCTGCCCTCTGAGACCAAACAGACCAAATCTAATCCCTCTTCACATGACAATCCCTCAAATATTTAAAGACAGTAAGCATGCCACTTACGCCTCCCCTTTTCTTCTCCAAGCTAAATTTCCTTAGCTCTTTCAATCAGTTCTCATATGACATGAACTCAAGACCCTTTACCATCCTAATTGTCCTCTGGACACTCTCTAGCTTATCAATTTCCTTCCTAAACTGTGATATTGGAACTAAACACAATATTCTGAATGATGTCCAATGAGGGCACGGTTCAATGGGACTACCACGGCCCCCCCCCATTCCTGGACATTATTCCCTGCTTAATGTATCCTAAGGTCATGTGGCTGGCACTTCCACCACACTTCTGATATTTGTTGAGTTTACAGACCACACATTCCCCCAGATCTTTTTCAGCACAACTGCTTTCCAATCATGCCTCTCCCATTTTATACTTCTGAAATTGATTTCTTGTTCCCCAAGCGTAAGACTCTTCATTCACCCTAATGAATTTCATCTTATTAGATTCAACCTAGTGTTCTTGGGAGTTCAGATCTGTCATGTATTTGGTTAGTAATCCTTCCAGCTTTGGGCTAACAGCAGATTTAATGAACATGACATCTATAATGTTCCCCATTTCATTGATAAAATGGCAGACATCATAGGGGCAGTCACCAGAGACTTCCTGCCAAGGTGACATTGAGCCATTGATAACTACACTTTGAGTCTGGCCATCCAACTGATTCTAAATCTTTCTCTTATCTCTCCACATTCTCCACAAGAACAGCATCAAATACTTGATTTGCTAAAAAAAAAATCTAGATAACAAAATATAGAGTATTCCCATCATCTAACAGTTTTGCAACGGCTTCCATCTTTTTATTGTAAAGCTTACAGTAAAAGACAAAATGCTCTCAGTGTCTTTTCTCCTACCTCTCTAGTCCAGTAGGTCTATAGAGATACACACTAATACTAGTGAACAGTGAACAGAGTATAGATAGGTTTGGAGTCAGGAAGATGAATCCAAATCCAGTCTTAGATACTTTTTAGTTGTGCAGCCCTGGGCAAGTCACTTAACCTCTCTGTATACCACACTTTTCTCAATTGTAATATGGGGATAATAATAGTACTTATCTTTCAGGTTTGTTTTGAGGATCAAAAGAGATATTTTTTAAAAGTGCTAACAAAATGCCTGTCACACAGTAGGTACTATATAAACGCTTATTCCTCTCTCTTTCCCCTCCTGCCCAGTGGGTCTCCTAGATTTTTCAGGGGGCCACAGAGTCTAAAAAATTTGGAGGCCAATAAATATTATGAGGTTGAACTATATATATACTCTACAACCATTATCTATGTTATGATGGCTATTGAGGACCATTTCAAAGCTTAAATTTTGTGATTGTGGCTGATGAAGAGATTTAGGACCTAGAGGTCAGCTTCTAACACTACATACTCTGCACTGGATTTAGAGATAAGAGAGACCTTGACTCAAATCAGCCTCTTACATACCAGTTGTGAGTCTCAGTTTCTTCATTTGTAAAAATGGGCATAGTAATGCCTGTACAACTTAATTTTAGGTTAGGTCTAAAAAGGCTTATTATGGAGAACAAATATTAACAAAGCACTTTGAAAAATTTGGAATGTATTTTTTTTTTTTAACTAGACCTGTGGTTTCATGGATATTCAGAATTCTGGCTGAAGAAACCCTCTCTACCAATAAGGATTGGAATGCGCTCTGCAACTAAAGAGTCTTAAAGAGTTAACTGAGGAACTGAGAGGTTAAATGGCTTGTCAAGCCCCAGCCAGTATAGGTCAGAGGCAAAATATGAACATGGGTCCTTCCTGATCTCAAGATTGGCCTTCATTCTACTATGGGAAGCTGCTTCTATATATTTATCATCATCACCGTCATCATCATCATCATCACATTCTTCTCTTTATCCTTTATCTACAACAAAATATGGAATCTCCCACGAGCCTATACATAAAGCTAAGGAAGAATAATTAAGCAGGAAAATCATGAAAAACTGTTAGAATTTTAAGATTAAGTTTTCAGCTCTCCGGGGAATCCCCAAGACTCCTGGTATTTTAATATAATTAGAGTACATGGAATGATATAAGGCTTATTATAAAAGTTCAGGAGAAGACTAGGGGAAAACAAGGATCCCTGAGGGAAAATATATACATAAACAAATATATAGATCTAGAAATACACATTCAACCATATCTTTCAGATACATACAGTAATTACACCTTTACCAGGTGGAACTTAATTCTCATCAGTATGGGAACATAGAAAATACAGGAGCAGGTTAAAGTCAAGTTTATCACTTGCGCTCTACTACACTGTCTTTGAAAAAGTAGCTACAAAGCAAAGGAAGGGCTTATTAGGGATAGGGGAATTTCAAGGGGTAGTGGGAAGCATATGATGAACCTTAGAAAAATGTAGACCCCTTTGTTGTGCACTGTCACTGAATATGTCAGCAAGCACAAGGTCATCTCCAAGCACAACAGGACAACTGAAATCGATGCAAGTACAAGAGACAGTCTTACTGCCTAGCACGGCATCTCTAATGATCATTTTTCTTTCTCAGAATCAAATGCTAATAGGTAAGGGCTCAAATATAATTCAAACACGTCCAGTTCCCAATCGAAAGAAACTGATCAGAAGATCTTCTTGTATACTATTGTTTCTTCTCCAGTAACCAAATTTTAGTTGCCTGAGTTTTTACATTTTTTTTAACAGGGTTGAGCTACAATGTTACCATTAAACTATTTCCCATATGAACCTTCTGCTTTAGGTAATGTGTTCTTAGCATATAGTCAAGGTGTAAGTTGCAGCCAATTTATTTTTCATATGACAACCTGGACACACAAACCCACATGCAGATAGTTCAGAGTGCCAGATGACATGTGAGACAACCTGTTAGAGAAGACATCAATAATGAAAATTCCTGGATATAAGAACAATTTCATAAAGCTAGCAGAGCATTTTTCAGATAAGGAACTGACATAATTGGAAGTACTGACAAGGAAAGAGTTATTGAAGTGGGAGAGTGATGGTGGCAAGTTTAATCAATGAAGCAATATACTTTGGATTTCTGTAATTCACATGAAATGAGAATACATATAGATCAAGAGAAATAAGAATAACATTCCCATATCTGTATCATGAACCTTTTGATATCATAAAAAGAAACAATAACTTACTCTCACATTGTGCAAAGGGCTTTTTTATCTACATCATTCCCTTTGATTGAAACTTTATGAGATAGGGAGGACAAGTATTATTGTCTCTGTTTTATAGTTGAGGACACCGAGGTTCAAATACGTTAAAGGATTTGTCCAATATTACACCTAGTGAATGGTGGATCTAAGACTTCAACCTAAATATTATTACTATAGGTTTAGATGTGACTTTAGCTGTGTTACTGAATGTCGTAACCACCACCCCTTCTCTTTAAGAAATACAAAATTCCAACATAAGGTCAGACTCGGGCTTGAAAATCTGTATCAGTTGAAATTTTTTCCTTTATACCTCATAGAGTCACTGAAAATACAAATATACCTAAGAGGGGTTAACATATTAATCTATCACTGTATTATCTCTGGAGTCAGAGGTCATAGGTTCAAATCTCTGACCGTAAAGTAATTTTATATACACATATACATATTCATATACATACATAAACAGCTCAAGGTCAAGTATATTGGTATTAGTGATGCTAATATTAGTAATAGCACATATACAAATATTAACATTAGTATACACATATATAATATTACCAATATTATAATAAATATAATAATACTATCACTAATATACTGTCAACTTATTTATTGGTATTAATGACTTGGATAAAGTGAAAGGTAGAATATGTATCCAATTTTCAGGTGACACAAAGATAGGAAGGACTGTGAACAGAGTGGTCAATAGAGTCATCCACCATTCAGAAAGATCTCAACATGCCAGAAGCAAGTCTAGTAATATAAAATGGAAAAGAAATCTATGTGGAATCTTATATTTGGTTTCAAGAAATGACCTTTCAGGCTGCACTCCTGACCCACTGGGATTACTCTACCATACTACAAAACCTTCATCACCCTGGAAATTCACTTCTCTCATAGACTGCCCGCAGTGGAAATACCCGCTCTCCTTTGCAGCTTCTTCCTCTGATTGGCTAGTTTCTCCTAGAACCTCCATTTTAAGAGGTCGCTGAAGGTGGCCATGGCTTCCTTGCTCTATAGCCTTCACTACATACTCTCTGGACTTTCTTCACCATGTTCCTGCAGGGATTATCTTCTTCCTCCCTCCCCGCACCCACTCTTTCAGTTTCCTTTTTACGAGTTGACTTTTGAGAAATGGGATTGTCTTTCTTTGTGCATTTATTTGTATTCCCACTGCTTCACACAGGGCCTGGCACATAATAAGTGTTAAATAAGTGCTTGCTGACTTAAATATGGATGGCTAGATAGTAATTAAGGTGAAGAAGTAACAGGAGTAATTTTGTGTACTACAAGCTCAATATGATATAACAAAGTAATATGGCAGCCCTTTGCCCTCCAAAAAAGTTAATGTGATGTTAGGTTGCATTAAAAGGGGCTAAATATATAGGATTGAGGAGGGGCCCCATTGTATTTTACGCTGATCAGAACTATCCTCCCTCCCAAATACTGGGATCTATTCTGGGGTATCACATTTTAAAGAGAGACAAAAGGGAATGGAATAAGAGAAGAGGGAAGGGAATACCTACTATGTGTCAGATGCTGTGCTAAGTGTTTAATAACTATTATCTTGTTTGAGGACATAAATAAACTGGCGAGTATCCAGAAGATCATCATTATACTAAGAGGCAAACTTAAGTCGTATGCAAGGTTCTAGCAATTAGAGCTATGTAAGTGTGGAATTCAACTTGCTTGGCATTCTTCAAGTCAATCCTGAATGAACGCTTCATGATATTGTCAAAGGGGTGTATGGTTTGGGTGTGATAGCCTTTGATATCCTTTCCAATTTCTGAGATTTTGTAAAGGATTCTTGAATAGGAGATCAGCTAGCTTTCCTCTCCATTGCATACAGAATAACAAGTCTGTTGCAACATGAAGGGTTTAGGTTAGCTATAAGAAATATTCCCTGACTGTGAGGATTGTTAAACATTAAAGAGGTACCAAGAATCACCTTTTCCAAGCATTTTAAAATAGAACTCATCCTAGCTATCATAGGCTGACCTAAGATAGCATTCCACTAGAGAAAAAGAGATTTGCTTAACATTCTCTTTAAAGCTTACAATGCCTTTTAAAGAGGACAGATATTCTAGCAAAGAGGATATTTACGGTGAATATCATGAAAACCAATGAGAACTTCAAGCTTAAGCCTCTATCTCTCCAGGCAATGACTAAAATTCTTGGAACACAACTAGGTATGTTTTAAAGGTCTGCAGTGATACTAGGGAGAAAAAAAGGGTATCTGGGTGGAAATAGCCAACAAGGTCCCAAGTAAACAGTATTGACTTCCTCCTGTATAGTGTTCAACTTGAGAGCAGACTAGAAAACCTACTATGTAAATAAACCTAATCATGGTAACCCTGCAATGGTAATATGTCCTCACCCAAAGAGGAATACAATTTGATTTAAAAAAAGACCTTTCCACCAGCTCCATTGTATTCCTGTGAGTTGCCAAAATGATGAACAGAAAAACGAAAAAGGAGAGGGACATGATACATGTTTTCCAGGGCCTTTCAAAAACAGGGTGTTGCACCTTTGGCTACATGTATACCTGTGATATGTAAGAAAAGTGATATTGTAGATATCAAGGGTATGGGCACAGGTCAGCAAGGAATGTCCACTAGTGTTACTATGGCGAGACTGAACAGGTCTATAATGTTATTCAACATGGTATATGCATTGCTATATACAAACAGATTAAGGGCAAGATTCTAGCCAACAGAAGGAATGTGTGTATTGAGCGTATTAAGCATTCTAATAACAGAGATAGTTTCCTGAAGCATGTAAAGGGAAATCATCAGCAGAAGAAGGAAGATAAAGAAGAAGTCACTTGGGTTCAACTGAAATGCCAGCCTACTCTACCTAGAGAAGCATACTTTGTGAGAACCAATGGCAAGAAACCTGAGTTGTTGAATTCATATGCCTATGAATTCATGGTATAATAGGCACTAAATAAATAAATGATTCTTGGATTATGAAAAAAATAATAGACAGTTAATAACATTAGTGATGGGGTATAGCAGAAAGGGCCCTGACTTTATAGTCAGAGGATCTGGGTGAAAAGCCTGTCTCTAACATGGATGACTTTGGCCAAGTAAAACCATATTGGGGGCTTCAGTTGCCTTATTTGAAAAATTAAGCAGTCTCTTTCAACTCTAGATCCACGGTGCAAATGTTAATAGCATTTTGTTGATTTTCAACCTGCCTCCTTCTCCCCCATTCAGAACTACATACTAGCTAACTGCCTATAGAAGCTTTCTTTTCCATTTCATCAAAAGAGAAGAAAAGCATTGTAATTATTTCCTTTTTGTTTTCTTCTCTCTGCACTAACAATCAGCCTCCTCCAATGCGCTATAAATTTGATGGAAAATACTGGCCTAGAGACATCTCAAACAATTTACTCCTTTACATTTTGGTGTGAAGAATGTAGAGGTGACATGGTCAAGTAAAAAGAGCATTGCATTTGGAATCAGAGGTTTGAATCTTGGCTTTTCAATTACTGCTTTTATGACCTTTGGTGAATCACTTAACCTCTGAGGACCTCAGTTTCTTTAGCTATAAAATGAATGTGTATTAAACCTCTGAGGTCCTTTCCAACTCTAGAACCAATCATTGAAAGGTAATGTAGTGGATAGGGTGCTGGATTTGGAGTCAAGATGACCTGAGTTCAAATGATGTGCTAGATAATTCCTAGTTCTGGGACTTTACACAAGTTACAAACTTTTTCAATGTCATTTTCCTCATCTGTAAAATGGGGATAATAACAGCACCTACCTACCAGTGTTTCTGTAGGGATAAAACAAAGATCAAATGAAATAGCATATGAAGTATGCTTTGTAAACATTGAAGCTCTACATAGATACGATAAATTTATTTATATTAAGCTTCCAAGTGCTTCCAAGGATCGAGCCGGGGCCTGGAGGCAGAACTGAGTTCAAATCCATTCTCAGACATTTCTTAACTGTTTGACCCTGGGCATATAAACCTGCGTCTGCCTCAATTACTTCATCTGCAAAATGTGGATAAGAATAGTACCTGCCTTCCCAGGTTGTTGTGATGGTCAAATGAGATAATATTTAAAGCCTTAAAGTACTGTGTAATAGCTAGCTATTATTGTTACTGTTATTGCAATTATCATCATATTTGATCAGACCAGTACAACAACTGACAGGAGAAAGATAAAAACACAAAAATGATTAATAATCATTGAGATTATCTAATATGTTTAAGCACAACTGTGGCTATGAGCAATGTGCTATTATCCTTCAGAAAAAAAATTGTTGTTGAAGTTACAATAAAATAAAATACATTTATATAAAGGAGTATAAAGTACTTTATTTGCAACAACCCTCCAAGGTAAACAGCAGTGTCTGCTGTCACACATCAGGTAGGGAAAATGATTCAGGATGATCACTTTATCATCAACCATGTTAATATTCACCTGGTGATAAGAACTGAAGGAAAAGAAAAACCCTCAAATCCTAAATTACTTGGATGGTAATCATATTCTAAGTTTATATCATTAGAATTCTCTTTTTGGTTGGTCTTTTTATGGAGGAAAATGAGAGAAAAATAAGTCCCACCTCATACCCCCAATTCAATCTCTTGCTATCAGACAAAATCTACTTTGAAAAATTAGCAGCATCACAAAGCACACACTGTGTTATTTGTTAAATTCATTTTTTTCTGTAAACTTATTTGAAACTGTATTTGATTAAAAAGCAATAAAACATGTTTTACATCTAAAAACAAGATTACGACTGGCTGGGCCCAAAGCGTTGTTACAGATAAGTGACAACAGACTTGTTATGTGTTTCGTCCTCCCAAAGGCACCTCAGTCAATCAATACCTTGTGCACGGACTAAGACAGTGGGAGCTTCTATACAGATGTTTATCAGAAATACCCCAGCACTGTTCCACTTTGATTATGGAACAGTAAACTATCCATAGACAGCAACAAAACCTCCTGGACTCAACGATGACAAGCCACAAAGAAAAGAGTCTGTGTGAAGGCCAGAATATATACATCATTTGCATATTTAACAGCATGTCCAATTAACCACTTTGCTGACGAAGATTAATTTATTATTCATTTTATTCCAACTTATGTTAATACTTTGACAGCAGACATGGAAAATGACTGATACAGCATTTTGAAATTTAAAAAATGCTAAGCATGTACTTCAAAGAAATACACGTTAGAGTTTTGAGGGAACGTATGCCATTTTAATCCTAGATAGGGTGCAGAAAAAAGATCTGACCTAGGTGCAAGTTGAACTAGCTAGCAAAATAACTGCCCAAGTAGATGGGCACCATATAATAATGATGAGAAGCAGTGGGGAGTAGAGGAAAGAATCCTAGATTTGACGCCACCAGACCTGGGCTTGAACCCTGGTTCTGCTGTTTAATACTCATGACTTTGGGGAAGTCTTTCTTCTCTGAGCTTCAGTTTCCTCATCTTTAAAATGGAGACACCAGAGTAGATAACCCTCAAAGTACTTTTCAGCTTTAAATACCATGGTATAAAAATAAAACCCCAACAAATCAACCAAATAGTAAACTATGTTTCCATATACAACTTCAAGGCAAAAATTCCCAATGATATTTAAATGAGTCATACTCCTGTATTGTGTCTGTAAGCAGGGTACGGAACATACATGGTAATTGAAAATGATCACTGCAATTAAAAAATGACATTGCTACAGACTAAAGCAGTTGTGTTAACAAAGTAGACAAAAGTTTTTTGAAGATTTGATAGGAATTGGTCAACAGAACACCTTTAACTTGAAAAAGAAATATAGTGTTCTATTTTTCAATAATGTTGTAGAGGCAATGATAGAAGCATTTAGTACTATATTTTGCCATAGTCAAGATTTTATTTTTTAGACTAGAAACAAAACATATCATTATATCTATGTGTTTCTATATTATGTGACACTCCATACTTGAGACAACGCAATTCTACCTCAAAATTTGAGATTCAACAATTAATGTCATCACAGTACAAATAATGGACAAAAATGTGATTTCCCCTTAGCATTCCTGAGCCCTGACCTAATCTAGGCAAGTACGCATTGAGGATCAAAGAGACTTTTAAAGTATATGGTCACTAAAACCCAAAATAGATTATATGAATATTTAAACTTATGCTCATTTCTATACTGTTCAGTTCCTGCTTTCTCCTATCTCTGTGCCTGTTTCTATCATATTCCTCCATCCCTCAAATGAACTTGACCACCTAGACGTTGTCCTTTCCTTGAAGGCTCAACTCACTGGCAAGTTTCTGCCTAGAAATTTTTTCTGACCCATCCTCCAATGAAAGTGATCTCACCTTCCTTAAGTTTTGAATAAAACATTGCCTATGCTTCAGGTTTATACTCAATAAATTCTTCCCTCTATTACAGTTATCAGTATGTATCTTCCTCCACTACTCCCACACTCCACTAAATTATGAGCTCCCTGAGGGGCAGGGTCTGTGCCATATCTCTTTGCATCCCCAGTTGGGCACATTGCCCTGTTCATAGTAGCCACCGAATAAATTTCTGATGAATTTAATTGAATGTGTGAAATGTACTGACTAAAATCATAGAATTGCTAGAGACAGAAGCAACCTTATTATAGATTATTTAGTCCAATTCCATTTTACAGAGAAAGTATCTGAGGTTCCTTAAGGAGATTATGTGAATTCTTCAGGGCCATATAACTAGTTATCAGCCAGTTATAATGCCAATCGTAAGAGCTAACATTAATTTACAGTTTGCAAACTTTTTTTATTCACACATATACAACGTATGTAATATGTATTCACACAACATATATACAACCCATATATACATACGTGTATGAATGCGTTATGAACACATATTCACATGCATATATTTTATGCAATTCTTATTATATGTATATAATTCTTATAATACCACTTTGAAATAGGTACAGTTATCATTTCCATGTTACAGGTTAAGTAATCATTGTCTGAAAGGTAATGAGTAACTTGCCTATAGTCACACATCCAGGAAACATGTGAGACAGAACTTGAACTTGGGTCTTTCTAAGTGCAATGCTCTATCCACTATACCACCTGGCCCTTTCTCTAGTTATAAAACTCAGTTGTAATAGAATCATAAGATGCAGCTAGAATTTTACAGACAAAGAAACCAAGGCACAGAGGGTAAGTGAATAGTCTGGAGGCACACAGCAAATAAGTATCTGAGGCAGGGTACTTTTACTAAAGCCAAGTCCATGGATAAATCCAAAATACCCCACTTTTTTTAGGCCTCCTGTTTCTTGGGTCAGTCTTTTTTCTACAGCACCACATGCTTACCCACAAATAACCTCCAAATCAGACTAACTTGGGTGACATATGGTAGAATATCACACAGAAGTTTCATAAAGTTAATTTACATGGGCCTTTTAAAGTTCTTGCTAACTCTTAAGCTTCTAGAAAACTACACAGATACTTCTTTTTCCAGTATCTACTCACAAATACCATATAACCACATACTCACACACACACACACACACACACACACACAGAATTTCCCTAAAACCTTGTTTCAAGAATCTTGTTTAGAAAATCTTGGTCACATAGCAAAAGATTTATTGGAAACTAGTGTGCTATATACTACGTAGCTGAAAATCTCCAAAAACTTTATCTAATTGTCAAAATAACTACTAGAAAGACTCATGCCAGCACTATGCCATATTGGGTTATGCCCATCCTATGCTAACACAGATTCAGAGCTTTGAGCTGCCTTCAGTCTCAGTATATAGCTTATCTAGATATTAAGACCCAACATAGTATGTCCTTCCTAATATTCCCCAGGTTAGGTTAACAAGAGCACATTCAATCAGAGATCATCTTTTATTTATGAGATAACATATTATTGTGATCATTTTATTAATATTTTTGTCATTGGCTTTGTGTCTACATCGTGCTTCTAGTAGGAGTAACAAGAGTTTTACTAATTTATCTTTGTCACACTATTTATCTTGTCACCTGAGGATCAAATTGAATAGTAGGTACATGCCTGCTGAAAACACAGTACCTTGAGTTATGACAAAGATGCATCAGAGGAAAAGACTGTTGTGGGGTTAACATGGAAATTTGCTTTGTATGAGATTCTGTCAAATATGTGAATATGCTTTTCCTGAGATATGGAGATGTTGCAAATCCCTAAACTAAGGAACTCTAAATTAAAAAAATCAAGGACCAGTGTTTTGCTCTCAGGAGAGAAAAATCTGGCCCCTCACAACTTCCCTTGGGACCTTTCTTGGCAGTATAGTATTGGAAAAAATGAAGCATATACTTAGCCCGTATGACAGTTCCTACATTTTGATGTTCCCAAACAAAGGTGATCCCTAATTTCTATAATTCTACTACGGGACTTTCTTATAATCCTTATAAATATACCTTGAAATATGCCCTGACAAAAAAATAAATATAAAAATATTTGAGAGAAACTAATAGCTTTCAGAGATCACAAAAGGTTAAGCCTTCCCCCAATGCAAATAAAATATGGAGAGAAGGAAGGAAAGGAGGCAAAAGAAGAAAGAGGGGAAAAGGGAAGGAAGATAAGGAGGAGAGAAAGAAGGGAAGGATGAAAGGGAAGAGGAGAGGAAAGAATAAAGGAGAGAATAAGGAAAGGGAGGAACAGAGGAAATAAAGAGAGGAGTAATAAAGGAAGAAAGGAGAGGAGGGAAAGGAAAAAGAGAGGAAGGTAGAAGGAAAAAAAGAAAAAAGTGAAGGAGGGTAGGAGGGAAGGAAGGAGGAAAGAAAGAAAGGAAAATAGAAGAGAAGGAAAGAAGGAGGGAAGAAGACATACAAACGGACTAAGAATATGACAAAATTAGGGTAACAAATCCCATTCAACATCATTATTGTGAGTGCTATCACCTTAGGGAATGGTTGCTGCCTCCTTTTCTATCTATACTAACAGTCCTCGGTTTAATAATTGGGTGCATTTCATACACGTTATTCACGTAGGTGTTGGCATTTGAAATATATTTCCCCACAGAAATATGTTATATATATTTGATAAGTCTCATGTTTGCCCACAAATGCTTATTTAGAACTTAATATACTACTCAGTATGTCAGAGCTGAAAGACACTTTAGAGTTAATAAATTCTAACACTCTCATTCCATAAGTAAGAAAATCAAATGACTTCCTAATATTATAAAACTAGTTAAGTAGCAGATCTAAGATATCAACTTTGGGGTTCTGACTCAAGTCCTCTGTCTTTTCCAATTTACCATGTTGCTTCTTAGTTGAAGAATAATATTTTACTATAAGTAATAGTATTAAGTAGTAGTAAGGAACATAAATGTACTTAACACTTTTCTATGAGAAAATACATTTGGAGAACCACCTTGGAAACCTGAATATCTCCCATGAGTTCTAGACTTCTGCAATAGAAATAGAAATCTCCAGCCTTTCCTCCTCTCTATTCCAAGTTGCTTCAGGTGACTCTAGCATATGGAACAGAGGATCTAGAAAGCGTGTGAGCAGGGTATAGGGAAGTATTCAGAGGAGTTAAGGTGGAGATCTCTGGGGTGAATAACAAGACCTTGGAGTCTTTGGATAGGTGGAAGCAAGGAAAAGGGACTGAGTCAGAAGGGAACTCTGGTCACCCTAGAGCTCTTTGTCCTTGCTAATCTCAGATTCCCGATCCTTGTTCCACTCTAGTGTAGATAAGAGGTGAAATGGTTGGGGGTGGGGGGAAAGTGTGGCAGCAGCAGGTAGGGGTGAGAGGGAAGAAAAGGGAAATTCTAAATAGAGCACTGGACTTGAGGTCAGAAGACACGGATTTGATTTACAATTTGGCCATACAATTTTCTTGCTTTCAGCTTCACTCTTTTTTTTCACTGTTTTTCTCTTCTTTCTTCTTTCCTACCCAATCAAAATGTGTTCTCAGGAAATTCAGTTAAAGATTTATTAAAGGCTTACTATTTTCAAGGTATGATGATGATGATGATGATGATAGGAGAAGAAGGAGGAGGAGGAGGAGAAGGAGGAAGAAAAGAAGAGAACAAGAAAAAGAAAAAGGAGGAGGAGGACAAGAAAATAGCTAACACTTATATACAACTTTATGGTTTGCAAAGTACTTCACATACTATCCCATTTGTTGCTCACAAAACCATGAGGTGTGTGCCCTAATTGTTCCCATTTTACATACAAGAAAACTGAGGCTGAGAGAAGTAGTGTGTGAGGCACACACTAGGAATAGGGGGTGAAGCAAAGACTTGGAGGCAAAAAGACCTGAGTGAAAATCTTTACTCACCTCCCTACTAGTTCTATGACCGCAGGCAAGTCACTTAACCTCTCTAAGTTTCAGCTTTCTCATTAGTAAAATGAAAGGTTAGAATAAAAGTTTCCTTCTATTTCTAAATCTGCATCATACTCAGGATCATATAACTAAGCATCTGAGCCAATGTTTGAAGTAGCTAAGGGACACAGCAAATAGAGTGCTGAACCTGGAGTCAGGGAGACCTGAGTTCGAATCCTACTTCAGACATTTATTAACTGTATGACTTTGAACAATTCACTCAACTTCTGCTTGCCTCAGTTTCCTCATTATAAAATGGGGAATAATAATAGCACCTAGTTCCCAGAATTTTTGTGAGAATATCTGTAAAGTACTTCATAAACTTTAAAGTTCTATGTAAATGTTAGGTGGTATTATTAACAACTCATATTTTAATGTCTTGAAGTTCAGTGCTCTATCGACCCATTCATGTAGGTGCCTTGCGTTTCCCTTTAAAGGAATTATAGGCATCAACTGGAGGAGAGGAAAGACATTATTTGAGAAGAAAATCCTTTCTAGTGCTTAAAAATCTATCCTGAAGAACAACTTAGTGTAGCTGAATTTACTGTTTTATTTATTCATTCTTTCATAAACATTTACTAAACACTTATCAATGCTTGGATCACTATCCCAACCCACATGGGAAAAACTAAGTGGATGATGAGCCCATGTTTCCCAGATTATGACATGCAGTTGGACGTTCATCAAGCTGTTCCATCAATACATAAGTCATGAGTAGGCACTATAGATGAACAATGGGATAGACCCAAAATTGAGTGGGAGAAAGAGAGCAAGTTAGAGTTCATTTGGGTGAATAACTGCATGGAATTTTCAATTATACTTAGCTACTGACTGCTACCAAAGCCCATCTTTTGAACATCTATCTTTTCATTATGATGTTACATATCTTTGAATCATAGAACCTCATCACCTCAGAATTACAGTTGTAGGTGACCCAAAGGGAAATGGAAACATGGTAAGAATAAGTGAGCTATAGCACATTTCCAATGGCATTAACTAGAGTACAAGACATCGTAAAGCACACAACTGAATGGAAAAGGAGCGGAACTAAGCATGGACTGAGCCTGAAAGATAATAGATGGATAGCCAAAATGTGGCATGAGAGGCTAAGAAATATTGTAGGATAGTTTACTTAGTAGAAAGTACAATGAACTTTAAGTTAACAGACTTGAATTCACACCTTTACCTCTGCAACTGAACAAAGGGAGCCCACTAGTGCTTCAAGCACCTACTCTATAAAAGATTTACACAAAGCCATGATGGATACAATATTGGTAAGCTCACAGATTCCCAAGAGGTAATAGTAAAGCAAAGCATTGCTTACAATATGGGCTCCCCTCTATTCTCATTTACTGCTTGGAAGGAGAGCAGAGATACTAAAATAAACTGTTTAACAGGTCCTCATCACCTCAACTCCTGGACAGCTGCTACAGCTTGCTTGCTGATTTCCCTATCACTTCCCTACTCGATAAATCCCAAGGGCTCCCTATCACCTCCAGGATCAAATGTAAAATCCTCTGGCATTCAAAGCTTTTCACAACCTGACCACCTCCTTCCTGTCCAGTCTGCTTACATCTTATACTGTCCCAACATACTCTACGATTCAGTGACCTTGGCTTCTTGATGTTCCTCGAACAAGAACCCTCATCTCTGATTTGGCATTTTTACTGGCTATTCTCCCTAGGCGAAGTGCTCTCCTTCCTCATTTCTGCCTCCTGACTTCCCTGCTTTCTTCAGGTCCCAGCTAAAAATTCTATCTTGATCGTTTTTCCTAATCCACCTTCAATGCTAGTCTTCTCTCTAATGATAACTCGTAACTTTTATGTATCCTATTTGTTCATCATTGTTTTCGTGTTGCCTCTGCCATTACACTGTGAGTTCCTTAAGCACAGGGATTGGTTTTTTGCCTTTCTTTGTATTCTCATTGCTTAGCGCAGTGTAGGTGTTGATAAATACTCAATAGCCTGATTGCCTCCTTACTTGCCCTAAGGAGTTTATCATCTTAGTCTCTCTGAATGTTGCTACAAGGTAATGTATGTATGTAACAGTAAATGTATATACATACCTTAAAAATGCACAATGGGGGAATAGGCTTTTGAGCTGAAAAGGACCTTGGTAAACATCTAGGTTTTGGTTTATTCATTTTTTTTGCATGTTTGGGGCTGTTCCTAGCAGCAAATTTAACCTATTAAAATTATTTACTATACTCATAATTTAGTTCTATATGACTATACTGTGATCTTCTTTGAGGGCCTGGGCTGTTTCTTTGCATTTGTACGTTTTTATCAAAACACGACTCACACATATTGACTGACTGTATGAATGAATGAGCAGGTTAAACTAAAAGGACCACTGATTGAGGGGGTTGAAGGAGAGATTCTGACTTTCTCTCAAAAAAACAAAGGTTAACTAACTTCTAAAAGAATGCTACCTCCAGATCTGTCCCCATGCACACAATAGGGTAGGTGGGTTTCAGGGAGCGGCCTTCTGGGGCTTATTTGATATCTAAATTGGCATACAATCTGGACCACTAGTTTGGATTCCTCTAAACTAAGATGGGATGAAATGTTGAGAGATAAACAAAATAAATCTTTTCAATGAGACAAAAGATTCTGAGAATCACCTCCTATTCGTCTATCCCTTTTTTTCCCCTTGCTACCAAAAAAGAAGACCCCAAAATCACCCCAATGAATGGGACTGTTAAAATTGCATTTGTGGAGCCATCACCAAAAAAGTGAGATCAACTTAATCTATTAAAATTTATTACAAATTATAATTTCAGAAACAAAACTGAGGATAATATTAATTACTCAAATTACTACATGAAAGAACTTCTCAAATCACACTTTAAGAACCACTGGTTTTTAAGCAAATCCTCTTTGGGTTCTAGATCAGGAAGCCAGGATTCTAGTCCCACCATGACCATATTAGGATATGATTAGTTCACACCTCTCACTTCTGGACATGAGATAATATCTACATACGGAAGATATTAAAGTACTCTAGGAGGAGAAGCTTTGTGAATCTAAGATATAATTATCATCATTACATAGCATCATTAGGGTGTTCTCTTCTAAATCACACTTTTAAAATCTGTTAATATTTTCCCTTCTGGAAAAAACATTTTTTCCCTTTTGCCCCGTAACAGTATAAGTTAATCATTACAGTAAAATTTCCTGATTTTGCACTTCTGGAAGAGAAGAAAGGCAAGGAGTAAGAATACACTGATGGCTTTTCCCCTTCCTCTATCTTCTGAAATAATGGAGAGGCTGTAAACTCATTTTCTAAAGTATGCAAGAGGTATTGATGAAGACCAGCTAGGAGATGAGAACCTAAGCATTACACTTACCTCATTCTATTAGAGGCACAGTGGGTACATATCAAGACATGCAGTGTGCTAAAGCTATTGGCACTGGTCTACCCTGGCACTGCTAATGTAGAAATGTTTTAAGTGACAGGCATTCTTTATTCCAACTATTTCTGCTTCTGCCATTTATAATCATTCTTTTCATTATCTCCAACTCCTCTTAACTAGTACTCAGAGAATTAATTTCTGCATGGAATATTCATAATTTGCATTTGAAGCACATGCAAAAGGAAATGAAGTCTTAAAGATACTTCTAAACCACAATGTTTACCAGTTCAATTCAACAATCATCTATGAAGCACCTACTATGTGGAATGCATCAAGCTATGTCTATTTCCCTAAGTGGGGGAAAAAAAAAAAACTCTCATCACAGTGTCTGCAATTGGGTCAGGCTCTGGTACAAAGATGAAACAGAAAAGCCATGAGATCTTGCTCCCTGCAAACCAAAGCGACACTGAATGAAAGTATAAATGAAGGATGGAATTATAAGAAAATGAAGAAGAATGAGCCTTGAGAGTCAACTTAGTAGTTTCTAAAACACAGGGGGAGATTCAATTTTAATCCTCCAAACATATTAAATATCATCTTTGTATTGATCAATTGAGTCACATTTAGAAATATCATTCTCACACACACACACGCACACACAGATGGGGTTGGGGGAAGGGAGAAATGGGGAAAACTGCCAATATTATCCCCAAAATATTCTGACATAACCCAGTGTGTAAATCCTCTTACCTATACATACATCGAACCTATTCAAATGTTTAACAACCTCCTTTTCCCTGCCGAAACCCTATCCTGGTAATTATAACACAGCTAACCATCCTCTGGTTTTCACATCAAGTGCCTGGTACAGTGGTCAAATGTTTGTTTCTTTGCAGGTCCTTTGTCTAATTCGCTTTCTTTTAGTCAGCTCACTGATCTGGCCCTTTGAGGCCCCCATTATTCATCATCTTTCTCATCCTCATCCTCCCGCTTCTTTAAAAGTCTTCTCTCTCTTAGCCCCATCCCCTACCGTTTATTCCATTCTTTGCATTCCTAGATTCTTCTCTATCAGGGTTAATTCTCTCCCACCCCCCACACACCCCTGTTTTCACATGGAAAAGAAGGGACAGAATGGGAGGGATTCACATGAGGTTTCTGGTGCCCGTGCTGTGATACTGGTTAAAAAGGACTTGGCTCCTCATGCTTAAGACCGGCTCCCTCCAAGAAAGTCTAAGCTTTTATGAGAACCTCCCCCTTCTACCAAAGAAACAGGAAAGTCTATGATCCAAGTGGGAGAAACTCAGCCCTTCCTCAATCCTCTGCTACAGGGGTTCTTTCTCAGTTTAGAGAAGATCAAGTCTCTGACTTTTGGTTCAGAACGATATTCAGGAGGGAAAAAAATGTTCCTGAAGGCCAGCAGACGGCGTGCCTGGCAGGGGTAGTGGCTGCAGTGGGAAGGGGAAAGGAAGAGAATGGAGCACAGGTCTCTGCTGCAATGCCGATGGCCCCTTTCCCCCTCCCCCCCCCATTTTCTCCACTGCCCCACATCCCTAGTATCAGCGTCAAGCTGCTCCTTTCTTTTCTCTTTCCTCCCAGTTCCCCTTAGGTTTCCTCATTCTCTCTAGTCACACTGAGACCCCAGAATAAGAAGAGTTAACATACACTGGGAATTATTAGACAAGCACTTCACACTGGTACCACTAAGCACTCCTCCCCTCCACCCCACCAACATGCATACACCCATCTGGTTTGCTGTACCCACACACCCACACCCTGTCTGTCCCCCTTCCACCCCTCAGGTCTCACATATTCCCCAGAGCTCATACAATCCTGCACAGAGAATGAGGGTTGCTTCCAGGTAAAGAGAAAGAAGTAGCTTTTCAGAGAGCCAAGAAGTGGTAATGGGAGAAACAAGAAATTTCTTACTGGACCTAATGTGAATCACAACCTCTTCTTAACACTGAAAACAGTAGACAAGACAAGCCTGCCCCCTGCCCCCATCCCCAGTCATTCTTAACTAAAGAGAATCCCTAAAGGGAAGTACTGAGCTTTAAGCCTTACACGCTGGGAATACATCTATTCCTAGAGACTGATATTTTGCTGTGCAGGATCAATCTTCCCCCAAATTGGGAATGCAACAGCTCCCCATTTGTAAAGGAGAGCCTGCCCCGGACACTGTGCATGCCTCTAGGGGCTGAATGCTTGAAAGGGTGGCAGAAGAGAGCAGGAAGCTCCAGAGCTTCTTAAGTTAACAGCCAAAGCACTGAGAGATGGGGACAGGGGCAATAACTAGCTGGAGTTTGAGAAGGGCAGAAACCTGCAAAAAAGGACAAGATAATAGAAGACGTGGAAATAATTGCCACTTCCATTCTGCCTTCTAAAAAAAAAAACGAACTGGTTTGTCTTTGAATGGGTGAAAGGGTTGGAGAAAATATAGCACAATAATAACTTAATAAATATCCCCTGAGCTGTGGAAAGAATACTGGTATAATAAGTCAAAGAATCTGGATTCAAATCTCAGCCCTGGAACACTGCCTATGTGACCTTGGACAAGTCATTTCCTCTCTGTTTCCTCACCAGTATAATGAAGATGGTCTCTAAGGTCCCTTAAAACTCTAAAGCTCTAATTGCATGAACCCTTTTCCTACAATCTACAACAATTTGATAATGAGGTTTTAGTAGTTAATCCTGGTAATGACCCCAGTAACAGAGGAGGGAAGGGAGAGACTTTTACCTGAAGGAAAAGGGAAAGGCAACCCACCCCAGGGCTGTTACTTATTCAGTAAAAGAAGTCATCTAATAGAAAGCCTGGCGAAAGCTTCACAAAGGAAGTTGCAGCGAGGGTAAAGATAAAGTATGCTCTGTGTGCGTATGATGGTCCCTAAGGCTTTCTCTTTCCCAACTTCGTTCCCTCCCGGCAGCCTACCTAACCCAGTCCGTCAGAAGGCTTTCACCTTCCCCCAACTCACTCCCCGGGAAACCATTCAAAAACCTGGGAGAGTGGACTAGGCTCCTTATCCCAGCAACGTGCTGAGCATTCCCAGTAAAGAGAGATGAGGCTTGGGTCTGGGTAGCTCCGTTTAGAAAACAGCTTCGCTAGGGCAAAAGGCCCGAAGACTCGAGGTTAGGGTGGAGTGGGCAGTACCACCATTTGGCCCTGGCATGATGAATTGCTGACTATGCTGACGGAGCCTCAGTTCCCTTCTTCTTTCCCTTCTCAGGAAGTGAATGGGCTACATTTAGGATTTGAACCTCCTGTTGAGTAAGTCTTCAAGACTGGTTAACTTGGAAGCTACTCCAGCCTTAGAATGACTTCGAAGGAAAGCAGAGGTTGGGATCTCTTCCATCCCGAGTCGGAGGAAGATGTATAACCGATCAAAAGGATGTACATATACATATATATATATACATATGTATACATACATATATACATACATATATATACACACTCGGGGGAGGGGGCGTCGAGGAGGAGGGGAGAGTGGTAAGGGGAGGTAATCTAGATGGAGGGGAGAGGCAGAACAGGCAGGGAAAGAAGAGCACTGCATAGCCTTTGCCTATTCTGACACTACACAAGCAGTTGCTTTTACGCCCCCAACAGAGCCCTACTCTAGATCCCATCCCATCCCCCACCTCCCCCAGCCCACCCTGCCACCTCTGGCAAGTAACACTGGCCCCCTGGGCACAGATGTCCAGCCTTTGGCTAGTCATGAAAAAGGTACCAACATTTCTCCCCCTCAGGATCTAGATAAGGAATGCCCCTCCCACCCCTACAAACAGCAGAGACACCCCCTCCCCTTCCTTTTGTCTCCTAAGGAATAAGTGGTATGTGTACACTACACACACACAGACACACACACACACAAGCACACACGCACACACACCTTTTCTTGCTCTCAAATCTTAGAGCCCGGCAGGGGGAGGGGAGTAGGAGCTTAGAGAATAACCCGAGAGAACTTGGCATCTGAAACCCACCGTGTCCGCCTCTCAAGGAAGCAGGTGACCTGTAGATAGCAATAGGCACTGAATGATGTTTGCTGCTGCCATGGAAATGGTGGATGTGGTGCGCTCCCAAACTGGAAGCCCCCCACGCCACTCCTAGGAGGCCGCTGAGGGTAAGAGGAACTATCCAAAGCAGAGCGAGGCGCCCCCCCGCGCCACCGCCACCGCCACCACCAGCACCACCACCGCCGCCGCCGCCGCCGCCGCCGGGGGACCCCAGCTCCGAGCTGCACTTGAGCATCCTCTGGTACATGGCTGGGTGCCGGGAGAGGTGCAGCTGCAGCGGGGGGCAAACTTTGGCTACCGGGGAGAAGGGGTGGCCCAGGGTGCGGGGAGCGGGGGGGTGGGCGAAGAGGCAGCGCCTCACACACACCGAGTGCCGGCAGCCTCACCGCACCAGGGCACCCATCCTCTCCCTTCGGACAGTCTTCTCCCGAGCCTGGAGTCCGCGGCGCCTTCCACTCAAAACAATCCGAAACATAGTCAAGGTGAATCCAGCTTGTGTGGGACTGGTCCGAAAAGGTAACCCCGGGCAAGAAACACCACACACCCAGGGGCCGGTCCCAGCTTTCCAGGGCTCCAGGTTCTTAATACTCCCAAATAGTTTAGGGTGTGTGCATGAGTGTGCGGGGTTTTTTTGGTTTGGGGGTTTTTTTGGAGGGGGGGAGGAGAGAAGAAGGATGTTAAAGAACCTCCAAGAAGTGCCCCCCTTCTAAATGACATCCATACTCCAAGAATCCACTAGGTATCCGGCCGTTCAGCATTTTGCGTGTGGGCAAGAGAGAGAGGCCACTTCGCCGGCCAAAGCTCCTTTTAGGGGTGAAGAAAAAACCATCAAATTGATGTTTCTCGTCCCTCCATTCAGCTCCAGCCGGTTCGCCTCGCTGGCACAGGCGATCTCTGGGCAGCCAGCTCACCGCGGGCGAAGGCTGCGATGATCAGCCTGCTCCCAGTGCAATCTCAGTGGTCTGACTATTGACAGCAATACCCGCCGATGTTTTCCGACAGAATAGTGCACCCTTCTGAAAGAAGTAGGGAGGGAAAAGGGAAACAGAGAGAAAGAGGAAGAGAGAAAGAGAGAGAAGAACCAGAAGAAGAAACACACACACACACACACACACACACACATACACATACACACGCGCACACACACACGCACACGCACACACGCTTGCGAAGAGAAGGGGCTCTATGCAAATCTGCAGTCTCCAAACAGCAAATCACCGAAGCTCGGATGCAATGCAGAGGACGAGCCTATGTTAAAGAGGGAGGCTGAGTCTAGCTGCCCACAAAAATCGCCCAGATTTCTCTCTGACTTCAATTCTCGACATATCAAAGGAACACGTGTACACCGTTAGGGGAGACACCTAAAAAAGCAGCTCTGCCTCTTCTGCAGGTGATTTCTCCCTCCAGATTAAGGTGGTAAAAGGCCCCATTCCCCTACCTCGGTGGTTCAGATGTACCACCGTCTTGAGAGCTTACTTACATCTTAAAAAGGAATGAATTCCGCTCTTTTTATTGGACGAAACTTGTTCCACCAGGTGTTCAAACCCAATCTGCTAAATATGGCTTGACACTATCTACTCAAGCATCAGTTTTGATGATCTGGTAATTACACACATTACTCATAACAAAGAGTTCTCGTTACCACTGATAATGTCGAGCCACAGCATCATAGCTCATATACAGCAGTAAAAATGCAAGGAATAAAAGAAAATACTTAGTAGGATAGAGAATAAATGAATTTGGCTCTAAAAAGCTGGGAGGGGAGAAGATGAGAAAGAGAAATAAGGGCACACAGGCACTTACAAAATGATGTCCCCTTAAGAGCTTACAACTAGTATCTATGTTATGGGGAGAGGGGAGATGGGGTTGTAATTATCTAATACTCCAGGTCTTAATAAAAAATGGCGTCAAGGGGACACTGACTTAAATTTCCCACTCCTAAGTAAAGTAGGAAATTGACAACCTGATGACCAATTATTGAACAAAAAGTAGCATTTTGAAGTGTACTAGAAAGAAAAATGAACTTGAGAGTAAAAAAGACCTGGGTTTTTGGTCTATGACATTCCCCCTGCTTCCACTTGCTAACAATGCTTTTAAGCCTCAGTCTCCTTATCAGTGAAATGGGCATAATTCTTACACTTCCTATCTTATAGGGTTATTGTAAAGAGTGAAATAACTATGTGAAAGTTACTTGTAAGGATGACAAAGATGATGGCTCAAAAAGTTGAACTAGTCGTAGAAAGACTAGCACTCTAAAGTTATAATTCTAAATCTAGTTTTGCATAGTTAAGGATATTGAATGAATTTATTTTCCACAACAGATGCTTCATGATGTAATTGGGAGGAGGAAAACAGCAACAAAAACATAGATTAGTACTAGGTATGATAAAGAGTTTCATTGTGTGGATTGAAGGTGGTTATGTTCCCTGTGGTTTGATTTATTTTTAAGACTTCTCCTGAATGAATGAAAATAGTTTGATTATTAATTACCTATATATGTAATATTTCTTCACAGACATGTATCCTAAAGCATGGGAAAGTCATCAAACATGAAGCTAAAATATGTCCTCCGTACCATACTCTGCAGCCTTACAATGTCTCCAAAGATGACTCTGTATGGATGTGTTTGCTGAATTTAATTGATAAAACTCCAGTTGTAAACAATTTTATAGCAACATATCCTGAAAAATAAATGATAAAATGCTTTTCTGAAGAAATATATCAATTTAATCAGTCACCTGCATAATTAATGTGTAGTTTGATATATTGCTACCTTGCACCTAGGGAAATTTGTTGGGAAGTTTAAAGGCTTTATATGCATTTGACAAGTACAGTGTATCATGAAGAATTTTGAATGAGACATCTCAACTCTATAACTGCTGTACATTTTGGTAATGTTTAGTCAGCAAACATCTACATCTATAAAATCTCTTTTTATATATACTCTACTTAAAGATCTCATCCAGTCTCACAGTTTCAACCTATGACTTCTGTAGGAAGAATTCCAAAATCTTGATTTTTCAGTCCATACCTCTTCCCCTGAACTCTTATTCAACATTTCCATTCTCTTCTTTACACCTTTTTTTCTGAGCACTCCCATGGAACCACAAGAATAACAATCATGAATCACTCAAATAGAACTTTAAGGGTTACAAAGTGCCGTCTTCATAATAACCATTTGAGATAGGCAGTTCAAATATCACCATTTACACACACACACACACACGTCTGTCATTTTTAGTTACCTTCTAATCCCTATGGATCATATTTGAAAGACCTCATTGGATATCTTCATCATGACAAAAAGAACTGATGGAACTGATATAGTCTTATGGACCAACCCTATAAGATTGTTCATGGAAATATATGATATGGGCAAATAGGCATTCTTCATTCATTTGATTTTTCCTGTGTGAATAGCCGAACTCTGGACTGCTTATGTAGCAGGCTTTTAAATTTCCCAGGGTTTGGTAAAACTTCCTCCAAATTTTCCCGTATCTCACCATGTCATGGAAGTGATCCTGCATTTTCAAAGACTATGCCAGCAGGATCCAAGCTGTAGAAGATTCTAACATGCGAGAAAAGCTTTGAGTATGATCCTATAATCACACTGAGTCTGCTTTCCAAGAACTAAACCAGCAAAAATAGGTTGGCTACCTGGTGACTAAATCTTAAGGATGGCAACCATGAAACAAATTGAAAGTTCTTCAGTTTATAAAAATATATATTTTTAAAAGCAGTAAGAGTCTTATAAAGGAAAAGAATAAAGTGAAATAGAAGAAAGGTTGTAAGTTCAAAGTACTTATTTCCAACTCTCTCATTTTCTACTGTGGTGTGATGAGAAAAGCACACAAGACCCGGGTTCTAGTTCACACTTTACTGCTAATTAGCTCTGTGACTTTGGGAAAGTTGCAAAGCCTCTGAGAATCAGTTTCGATGTCTATCAAGTGAAAATAATATCTCTCCTATACCTTACAGTCATAGACTTTGAGAATTGAAACATGAATCACTTTTACAATATCTCTAGCAAAAGTTAACCAGCTTCTGCTTGCACACCTCCAAATAAATGGGGAATGACTACCACATGAGTAAGTCCATCCTATTTTTGGATAATTCTAATGGTTAGGAAGGTTCTCCCTACGCCTATATGCTGAGACAAAACCTGTCTTTCTGATTTGATCTGCAGCCTGCATTCATACAGATGTAGAATTCCTCAACAAAACCCTTCAAATACTTCAAAACACCTATTATCCTGGTCATGGTTTTCTTAAAATGTGGTATCTAGAACTGAATACTATATTGAAAAAAAAAATGGTCTCACCAGAAAGAAGGGAATATAGCTAACTCTCAACACCATCCTTGTCCTGGACTTTTATCAACAACTTCAGATCCTATCAGCTTTTTTTGGCAGTCATATCACAATCAATCAAGAAGCATTAATTAAATAGTACTAATCAATCAACATGACTTTATTAAGCACATAATATGTATCCCCAGAGCTAAGCATTGGGGATACAAGTATGTGCCAGGTTCATGTATATTGAACTTGCAGTCTATTTAAACCTTCCTTATCTTTCTCATGTGACTTGTTATATGATGTCTCCTCATTTCTAACTTTGTGCAGTTTATTCTTTTTACCCAAATTAAGGACTTTTACATCATCATTAAACTTCGTTAAAAATATTATGACACTAGATGTGTCAGAAGACCCAAGTTCAAATCCCAGCCCTTTTACTCACTGACTTTGTAACTTTGATAAACAGCAATAATAAAAGTTAGAATATAAATAGTGCCTTAAGGGTTTGCTAGACACTTCACAAATTTTGTCTCATTTTATCTTCACAAACAGTCCTGGGAGGAAGGTGTTATTATTTCCATGTTACAGATGAGGAAACTGAGGAAGACAAAAGTTAAATGACTTGTCATGGTCACACAATTAGAAGTGTTTAATGCCTAATTTGAACTTGAGATTTCCTGACTCCAAATCTAACATTGTGTCCACTGCACCATCTAGCTGTCTAGCTGACTTTGAGCAAGTCACTTCAGCATTTGGGGAACTCATCGCTTTCAATTGTAACAAAAGGGGATGGTATTAGATGATTTCTAAGATCTCTTTCAGCTCAAACAAACTGTGATCCTGGTTTGAGCCTCAGTATTGCCACTTATCTATATGAACTTGGGCAGATTATTTCACCTCTACACTTAAAATGGGGATTTTAAGTCTTGTACTATTAACCACATAAAGTTGTTATGAAACACATAAGCTGACTCCTAGAAATCACTTTGTAAGGCTATTGTTATTATTATTTTCCCCAATTCAATTAAAAATTGATTAAGCATCTATTAAGTGCAAGGTATTATGGGTTCTAGGATTTGAAGAGAAAAGACAAAAAGAAAACAGTTGTTACTCCAGGGAACTTACACTCTACTGGGAAAGGGGTATGGTATGTGTGCTGGTAAGTATAAAACAGGAAAGAAAATAAAGGAATTAGGATAAAAGGTCAGTGAGGAGGGAGAAAGTATCAACCACTGAGGGGAGAAGGAAGGACTGCTGAAAGAAAGCACCCTCACTCCTTGAGCAGGCCCTTGATGAAAGAGAGGGATTCTGAAAGGTAGAGATGACAATAACATGTACTCTAAATCTAAGAGAGAACTTAAAAGGCACACAGGTAAGATGACCCAATGAGTAGGGGGGACAGCTACTAATGAATAGAAAATAGTGTTCAATCAGTTCAGTCAGTCCTTTTTCAGGCACGTCTGATTCTTTGTGACACCTTTGGGGTTTTCTTGGCAGAGATACTAGAGTGGATTGCCATTTCCTTGTCCAGCCCATTTTACAGCTGAGGAAACTGAGGCAAATAGGGTTAAGTGACTTAATCAGGGTCTCACAGCTAGTAACTATCTGAGACTGGATTTGAATTCAAGTCTTCCTGACTCTAGGCTTGGCATTCTATCCACTGGGCCACCTAGCTGCCCCAACATTGACTGTATAAAGAGGAAATTAACCTAGGAAAAGGATGTAGAGTCATATTTTCACATTTTTCAGGGAGCTTGTATTTTTTTCTTACAGGCAATAGGGAGTCACTGCAAGGTTTTATTTAAGCAGGAAGTATCATGGGAAATAGGGAACAGATTTCAGTCATTACAACACGGACCATACAATTTAACATCTGAACATGTACTAACCGCATACAATCTTGCAATGTCCTCTGGTTCATGTACGTTAATCTTATCTCCAAAGCTAATTTCTAAATTCCAAAAGCCAGGGATAATGATTTCTTTTGTTATCTCTCCTAGTGGCAGAATCTATGATGAACTCAAAGCAGACACTCATCTTACATACCCCCTTCCTTTGTTAGCAAGGAAAGGTTATTTGGATGCCAGGAGGCTGAATTATTAGATAACAACACAAGAGCTGAATGTGGGGAAAAAAGGAGGAAAATCAAGTGTGAGGAGTTATGGTATCTAGGAAGAAGTCTGGAAAGGGGGAAGAGAGAGAAAGTAGGGAAAGGAAGAAGGCAATGGGGAATGATGAGAAGAAGAAAGAATATAGGGAGAGACAAAAGAGGACAAGTCATCTTTAATTATTTTTTGTGCTTGTGCTCTCCAAACCAACCCTACTGTCTCAAGAAACAGGATGGCTGTCAGACAGACACTTCCAACCTTTTCATGTTTTTCTTAAGCTTAATTGGGAATCCTTACAGCTCAGTGCTAAGCTTTTTAAATAGAAAAGTAGGCATTAAAAGCAGCAGAGGGGAAGCATTATTAAAACCCACAGGCAGCACCAAATTTTTTAAAATTAAAAATGAAGAAGGTGTCAGAATTACATTTTGCATTTCTACTGGTGTCAGCATAATGGGGGGAAGACTAAGTAAGTTCAAGGTGTCTGTATACTTTGGGTTTTGAGATGGGAAGGAAGGAATGCCTCAGAAGCAGGTACCTTGTGAAGTTCAGCAAACCTTGAATCTGGAATATAGGTGGATCCCAGGGGCACTTATCCTCAGAGAGAAGGATGAAGATATTGAAAATAATAAAAAAAATATATTGCAAAGAACTTTGAAAGACTTGAGAATTTTGATCTACACAATGACTAACCATAATTCCTGAGACTTCATAATGAAACTTTTCTTATACACTTTCTGATGGAATCAGGTTACAAGATAGAGACCTATATATATATATATATATATATATATATATATATATATATATATATATATATATATATATTAGAAGTGGACAATGCAGGAATTAATTTTTCTTGACTATGTGTATTTGCGACAAGGGGCTTTCATTTAATTATTTTTTCAAGTGTGATGGAAATATGTGAGAGGAATGAAAAATAGATTTTAACTGAAAATTAATATGTGTATACAAATATACACACACATACATATATGCATTTATATATATTGGATCCATTTTTATAGGACTTGTGTGATCTCCTTTAGAAGTATAGTTTGGTCATTTTCTTTCCTATTTAGGTCATCATCATTTTCTAGTCCCAGTCTAGCAATGACTACTCTTGCAATTGAGGCTTTTCAGTTAACAAAGATAACACAGACCTATAATGAACACTTGAAATGGAATATCATTAGTCAATAATTACTCCAAAGATCAGACCGCTCAAATGTTTCACATCTGGTTTATTTTATTGTAGGGGCAGCTAGGTGGTACAAGAATGCTGGCCCTCGGGTCAGAAGCACCTGAGTTCAAATTTGACCTCAGATATGTATTACCTATGTGACCCTGGACAAGTCACTTCACCCTGTTTACTTCAGTTTCCTCACCTGTAAAATGAGTTGGAGAAGGAAATGGCAAACTACTCTAGTATTCATGCTAAGAAAACCCTAAATGGCATCATGAAGAGTCAGAAATGATGAAATCAACAAAATAGCAATCACTACATTGTATAATTTATCTAAAAGATGAAAGCTGAGTTCCAATGGAAAAAAAAAATTATTCCTCAGAGGGGTAAGGCTGGCATCTAGATAGCACAGTAGTGAGAGCATGGAGTCAGGAATAACTAAATTCAGATTTGGCCTTTGAAACATAAGAGTTGCGTGACCCAGATAAGCTACTTAACCTCTGCCTACTTCAGTTTCCTCAACCATAAAATGGGTATAATAGTAACATTTAACTCACAGAGTTGTGAGCATCAAATGAGATGTTATAAAGCCCTTAGCACAGCATCTGGCTATAGGAGGCCCTTAATAAATGTTCATATCTTTCCCTTGCCCCCTCTTCCAATTCCTTTTAGGAGAAAGCAAGAGTCAACACCCTCTTAAGTTAGACTTTAGCAAAGTATGGGCTCTGTGGGTTATATCTTTGAAATTTAATTTGTTTTCACATTTTACCCAATATTGTGTGGTTAACCATTATGAGCTGTAAAATAACACATTTCCCCCCTCATGTCCTTAGCTAAAAATTGCAAAATGTTACTCTGGGATTTTATTTTTGCTTTCTCTTTGTTTATTATAGGCAAATATGCTTTGAGAAAAAAAGTTCTGGTAATAGTATAAACCTAGTCTACTTCCCTTACCCCCTAATTAACTTGAATCCTTGATAGTCTGTTTGACCTAGGGATCATGAACTGACAAAGCTTTATTCTGTGAATTCCATGATGGCAAGTGTTCTTGGTTGGCTTTTTTTTCTTGAATATTCATCTTTCATAAACATTTGTTGATTGAAATGAAATTGAACTATTTCCAGTCTTTCACCTAAGCTGTCCCCTTGTGCTATTAAATTCCAGTTTGGGACCCCAAGGCAAAAATCTATAAATTTGGGCATTTCTTTTTAATCTAGTACTTTTCACGGAAATCTCAAACTCAGTTCGTCTTTTTGTTAACCATTAAAGAACTTACTGAATGTAATTCTAACAAACTCACTTATAAAAGGGAATAAAGAGAATGAGAGGAGGAAGAGAGGTCCTAGAATAAAAGTGAGACAAGTCCTATTCTAAACATAAAATTAAACTTATCTAGATTTCTGTTCTTTAGAAAGGGAAAGGAAAATAGTCATTCATGGAGCATTTATTGTGCTGGGGAAGGGGATACTACTCTTGTGAACCCCTAAAACCATGTCTGGTCACTATTTGGAAAGCAGACATCCTGCACATTCCCTCTTTCTCATCACTGACCTGAGCACCTCTGTCCATGTCATATAGTTTGTCTTTGTTAGCTAACTTAACCTGCCTGACCCATAGGCCCATATTTGCAGAGATGATTTCATATTTTTCACCCCTTACAAGGCCATGATCAAGCCTTATTTTTGTCATACAACAATCTCACTTTGACCCTGTTTTTCCATTTCAACTATAAAATCATCAGGCCCAGGCTTTGCTAATTCTATCCTAAATCACCTCCTCATCAGGTTCTCCACTGTCAGTCTCTTAGGTTCACCCCCTATTCACCTCACACCTCCTAACTGGCTTTATCTACCATCACACAACAGTGAAATCCTTTTCACTATTCAAACTTACCACTCCTACCTCTGAATTTCCCCTTCATCTCTTATCTATCTAATGAAACAGTTCCCCCTTTTCCTTTTAGTCCTTTGTCATTTCAAACTCAGCCCAAAATCTTTTTTCCTCAAATAAGTCCTTTCTTCATTAGACCAGAACCAACCTCAGAGAATTATAATGCCATGCCGATAGTTTAAGGTTTCATTCCAGATAGTGGGGCAGACATTCTGAAAGTGTGGAAACACTCTGCAGCAAACAGATTAAAACAAGTCTACAAATCAGCAATATGATAGAATGTGGGCTAGGGCCTGAGGTTCAAAGAGATTTGGTGATTTGTCCAAGTTAACAAAGATAATTAGAGACAAGGTTTGAACCCAAATCTTCCAAGCTCTAAATCCGACAATCTATCCATTGTACCACATTGCTTCTAACAAGGTTAATATACAAATTGTTGATAGTATACATATTCTTTTAGTATACATATACTCTCCTTGTGTCTCATTGCTACCACTTGATTGTACACCCTCTACCTGCCCCATCACAGTCACATATATTAAGGCCATTTAGGCCAGAAACATCAATAAACCAAAATTCTAGAGATCCCAAATTATTTTAAACACAGCTTGATGATAATGCCACCAAAAAAAGGGACAAATGGTGTATTGATCCTGTGCCCAAGGAGTGGCATTTACTGGCAAAGGAAAAAAATTGTAGTTTATTTCCCTAGTGAGAGCTGATTAACCACAGAATTTGAGAGTTGGAAGGGATCTCAAAGGCCATCTAGTTCAACTCATACATGAAAGGAATCTACACTGTAACATACCTGTCAGGTTGTCATCCAGCCTCTGCTTGAAGACCTCCAAAGAGGCAGAATTCGCTTCCCGCCAGCAACCTTGTTCCACTTTTGGACAACTCTATCTTTGTTAGGAAGCTTTTCCCACTATCAAGCTTAAATATGCTTCTTTGTTACTTCTACCCATTCTAGCAATGAATAGAAGCCCACTGGGGTCAAATAAAACAATTCTAATCCTTCCCCAACATGATAATCCTTCAAAATACTTGAAGTAAGGGATCATGACCCACCTCAAACTCCTACCCCCAGTCCTCTCTTCTCCAGGGTAACCATGCCCAATTCCTTCAACCAATTTTAACACCCTATGGCTTAAGGATCTTAATCATCCTGGTTATGGAACAATGGCCCAATACAGCAGGCTCACCACCTTCCGAATTCTGGAAGCTATTTTTCTCTTGATGCATTAAGAAGCATCATGATTAAATTAATTTTCTTTGCATTTCTTTTCATTACACTGTTGACATTTTGAGGTGTCATATAAATAACCCCCTCCCTCCTCTCCTCCTCCCCCAGTCCAGATCTTTCTCAGAATAAGTTATTTAACCTTGTCTTCCACATCCTATACTTCTGAAATTGAGTTTTTTTGGTACCAAAGCAGAAGACTTTACATTTATCCCTATTGAATCCCATCAAATTAGATTTAGTCCATTGTTTTAGCCTATCAAGGCTTTTGTATCCCGATTCTGTCATTCACAGTATTTGTAGGCCCTTCCAGCTTTTGTGTCATCTGAAAAGTGATGAGCATGCCATACATATCTTTATCTAAGTCACTGATGAAAAGACTTAATTTAACAGCCCGACGCTAAGCAGAGATCCTTGGGATACATCATCATACACCTTCTGCCACATTGATGCTGAACCATTAGCTTTTTGAGTCAGGTCGTCCAACCAGTTCTGAATTTGTCTAAGAATATTATTTTCAAACCATATCTCTTCATCTCTTCCATAAGAATACGGGCAGATACTATTTGCCTTCCTAAAACCTAGATAAGCTCTATCCGCAACATTCAGCACTTCCGCTAGTTTAGTAATCTTATCTAAAGGGGAGATTTAGTTGGTTTGACTGGATCTATTCTTAGTAAAGCTGCAATGGCTTTTTGTAATCACTACTTCTGTTTTCAGTTGTCTGCCAACAATGTCTTTAATTATGCATTCTTGAATTGTCACCAGAATGGAAGTTGAGCTCACTGGCCTATAGTTTGTAAATTCTCTTCTCATTCTGATACATTTACCCTTCTCTCATTTCATGATACCTCTTCTATTTTCTATGATCTTTCAGATATCACTGACTGTGGCTCAGCATTCCCTTTGCTGGTAATCCCAGGCACCCAAACAGGCAACAATAGAACCAGGCACTTTACCCCTGCCAAGTCCTGAAATGCCTGGTTCCAATTTAAACCAACGTCAGCTATAGGGAAGACTGATGCCAGAAGTTGAATATATATACTTGTTGAATTAAACAGCGACATTTTGAAAGTATTCTGTGGCCAATTCCTTCATTCAAGATAATAGGAAGATTTTTTGTGAACTTGTTAGTAAGGACTCCAAGGCAGTTTGGTGACTGGTGCTTTGTATAATGAATGCCTTGGAGTTAGAAAGGCTTGGTTTCACATGATTGGCTGTATGACCCTGAGCGCATCACTTAATCTCTCAATACTCTAGTCAAGTCTCTAAGGCTATAAAGGTGTAGAACCATTGCTAATCTCTATTGACAGAAATACCAGGAGATCCCTATGCTGAGGAAATCAAAGCTCCAGAAAAAGGAAGAAGAATAAAGGTAGTTATTAATGTATTATGAAGAAAACTGCCTATTTTAAGTATTGTCCAACCTTGACTTTAGCTTTCTTCCCAGTTGGGGAAATTTGTAGGTAGACCTGAATTTGGGTGTTAAGTGAACTTAGATGAAAGAGAAAGAAATAAAAGAATTTGGAAAGGTACCAGTCTATAAAATGGCCCACAGTGTCATAAAAATGCCTCCCTTTTTGCAATGGCTTGGAGATTGTTTGTTATAATAGAAAAAAAATCTAGTTGGGAAATCAGAAGACCTGAAAGTTACTAGCTGTTGCTTTCACTTTGTGATTCACAGGTTTGTAATCCTTTCAGCGTAAATAATAATGAACCTACATACTTCACAGGGCTGTTTTGAATTAATTTACAAAACAAATAAATTACTTTGTAAACCTGAAGGTGTTACGCAAAGTTGAGTTACTATTACTGTTTCAAATCACAACTAGTCCAATGATTTTTGCTCATTACTAACACTATTATTCTACTATATGCATATCTCCAACAAGATTTTCTTAAAAACAACCAGCTTTATTAAACAAGATTTTACTGGATGCCAAGTGTCTATCCAGTAGGCCACCAATACTATTTCTAAAATAAAACAAAACTTTTCCACATATCTAGACATGCTGTTTCTACACCTTCTGATTCAGAGAATTTTAGTTTGAACACTAAATTAAATGATTATAAAGAATAATGGAAGCTATTATCATGTTTTCCTACTCATGTCTTAAGCATAGTCAAAAAAGATCAGTGTCTTTCTTATACTTTATAAAGAAAATTTACTATGAAACTAAGGTGCTCACTGCCAGGGTATATTGCAGAGCAAATGTTTATAGCCAGCTTATAAATCCCTGAAAATGGGGGATTATAATGGAAATACTGACAGCATCTTAACTATAGCAGCAAATAATATTACTGTAACAAAACTTATAATCTCATATATTTGCTGTGGGACTGATGGAGATTTGATTACAGGTCCCAGATAACCTTTCAGTGATTCAATTCAAATGGCATAATTATTTCATATTCTTCAGATTCCTTAAAATGTTTTTCAAATGGAGCAGCTTAGGATCCCAAATATTTATTCTGAAAGGACAGATTATTTTTTCTTTACTTCTATAATATATACCTGACCTCTGAGGCATTTGAAAAAATCATTAATCAGTTTTTTTTTACTGTGTACCTTTTTTTTTATATGTGTGAAAGAGTTACTTTCCCTCTAGATCTTCTCAGATATATTGCCAAGATGATTCCCCCAGAGAACCATGTGTTTATCTTGACAGGTGTTAGTGAGATCTGTGGATCTCTGTGGAATTATTTCTGGTTGTGTTGAGGTACAGTAGAAAACATTAACTCTGCAAACTAATGAACTTACCTTATTGCATTCTAAATAAAATAAACCATACAGTGAGTAGGATTAATCTACTAATGTCTTCCTAATGAAGCTTTCATTAGGCATATGGTGTGGTCTTCTATATCTAATGCATGCCAGGAATTAAAACAAAGCATACCTGGGGCTTTTCCTCTTTTCTGATAATATTCTCAGGTGAATATTTTGGTGTTTGTATTGTGTTGTGGGGCTAATGAAAAACGGACAGATACTAGTTCAGTTTACAAATTTAGGGAGCTTGCCCAAATAGGGCAGGAAAAACAAATATTTTTTTCATTGTTGCCCCTATATTAAACCTGGATTTATTTTGATTAGGCGGTAGAGTTGGGGAGGGGAATTCTCATTTTCTCTTAAATGCAAAATCTAATTCATTAACAAGGTTTAGGTTCTAAATGTTGAAAAGGGAACTGTTTCAATGACACAGACCAATCATTTTTCTGCCTTAAACTGAAAATGCTTGTGTATTATGATAGTGTAGGCAGCATTCCCACCTTCTGGTGGGAAGAGAACTCAATTTGGAGTCAGTGAACCTGGGTTCAAAACACTGCTATCCCACTTATTACTTGTATTGCCATGGGCAATTTTTCTCAGCAATAAAAGGAAAGTGTCCTAGATGACTTCTAAAGTCTCTTCTAGTTCTAAATTTATGATTAAGATCGGAACTTTAACTAGAAATTCTGGAACTTGCTAGGGATGAATTTAGTGGAAGAGACCCCATGTGTTAGGACAGAATTTCCTACAGGGTTAAACATTGAGACTTCCCTGACTAATGTCAAGGAAGCTATTCTAGGGGATGAGATGGGATTGAGCAGAAAAGAAACCTGCCTGAGTATGGATAGAGTTCCAGGGTAGAGATGGGAGAAAGGATGGTAGAGGAGGAGACTGGAGCAAGTTATCTAATAATTATTATTGCTAATCAGGTGTTGGCTTAATTGTCTCTGCCTATGGAGAGAGCAGAACTAGTGTTATTACTTTCTATATTAGCCCTGGAAAGCCAGGATCATCCCACCTTAGATACAGCTTTGATCATGATCAATCAGTTAATCAGCAAATTTTTATTAAATGTCTCCTGGAAAACTATAAATTATATCATCCAGTACAAACTAAACTTGAGTTACAATGAAAGAAATCACTATTGCTTCAGACTTCAAAAATTTTGAAGAAATTTTGCCAAAGAAATTACAATGAAAGAGGATCATAAACCTACCTCAAACCAGCCTCCACCACAGTAATCTTTCCCACTTGGGAATGTGCTATTACATAAAATTGGATCTGCAAGGTCTATTATATCTATCTAATAATTGTTCAGTTGTTTCAATTGTGTCCTATTCTTCTGGACCCCATTTGATGTTTTCTTGGCAGATACTGGAGTAGCTTGTCATTTACTTCTCCAGCTCATTTTACAGATGAGGAAATGGATGCAGGGTTAAGTGACTTGCCCAGGGTCACACATCTAGTGTCTGAGGTCAGAATTGAACTCATGAAGATGAATCTTCCTGGCACTCTATCCATTGAGTCAGCTAGTTGTCCATGGAAGGGCTAGTGTTCCCTGCCAAATTACCTTGTATTTACTTTGCATGTATCTCTAACGTACCTACCTACTTGTTCTTTCCCTTGGTAGATTGTAATCTCTTTGAAGGCAAGGATTATTTAATTTTTTTTCCTAGCACATAGAAAGAAATTAATAAATGCATGTGAATTCATGAATTCACACTTACATGCTTTCAAAAACAACGAACAAAGCCAGCAATAAAACCATGTGTGTTAGGTAGTACAATATTATCGTTCTCATTTGACAGATCATGAAACTGAATCACATGGAGGAATAATGACATCTTCAATGCCACAGGGTTAGTAAACAGAACCCTAAGTCTTCTGATTGCAAAGTCAATGTTCCTTTCAACATGGCATAATGGAAAGAACAGGTGGAACTTGTAAGAAGGAGAGATCTGGGTTCTAACCCTATCTCCTCTCCTTTCTATCTGCAAAAACCAAGCGCAAGTTACTCGATTTATCTTTTTTACTGAACTGCAACTTTTTTATGTTTCCTCTTCCTTGAAGGCAAAAGCTCCTTGAGGGCAGAAATTGTTTAATTTCTCTTTGTTTCCTGAATTCATTGGATTGTAACTGGCTTATAGGAAATGCTAAATCAATACCTGTTGACCGATGGATTGATTTAGCCACTCTTTCACTGGGTTATTGAGAAGATCAAATGAGAAAGCCTGCAAGGACCTTTGCAAGGTGTAAAATGCTATGTAAATACCATCCAGTACATGCCACTGCTGCCTCCTTAATTTTCTTTTTACCTTTTCATAAAACTTTCTCTGGACTTCTTATTCATGGATATCCTCACGTGACTCTGAGATAATTTCTGTCAAGTTTTGATGATGTTGACGACGATGAAGAGGAGGAGAAAGGCTTTATTTAATTCATCAACTTTAGGCATAATTTAGCACCTGAGCTTCAAACAGATGGCAAAAGGAGAGCCACCCTATTACCTTTCTCCTATAGCAAGAGAAGCCAGAAACAGTATGAAAGCAATGGCTCATGAAGAAAAGTAATTTCCTACTTGAAGGATTAGGCAGTGCCCTCCTTTGTACTGTTAAATCAAAGTTTTTGTTATTTTTTCAAGTAATACTGATTTTTTTTTCAATTTAAATAAATAATCCCTAGAGAAACTGCAGGAGAGCCCCTAAACACATCACTTCAGAGTCAATCAATAGTAGAGATAAAAAAAAACAAAACCCTTTATGTTGTACTTTGACCTAACCTATTGATACACCAAGAAAAAAGAATTAAACTGCTATACAAGCTAATTACCTTTACAAGGAAGAATTTCATGTGATACATAGGATTTTTACTTCCCTTTCTCTATAAAAAAAGTATAGGTGATTTTCATGAAAAGTCTGTATGCATTTGTTAATATTAGGAAATTGAAAACTGCAAATTTCAGTGAACATTTACCTTACCTCTTAGTTTTCCCACAAAATTAACTACTGCTATTAGCTTGTAATCAATTCAGTCGGAGGAAATTGGAGCTTTTCAGATATGGAAGAGAACTGTGCTCTGAATATCTCGTGAAAATTCTAATCAATTTAAAAGGCATTATCCATGCAATGAAGAGTAAAATATAGTTCTTAGTAATAAAGGCAAATAATAGATACACACTAAAAAATGTGGGGATGGATGGAAAACCATTAGCCTATTTTCACAACTAGTTTCTTAACCTTTTGTGTGTGTGTGTGTGTGTGTGAGTCATGTTTAAGGAAGTTGCATATTTCTGTGCTAAAAACTGGCACACTCTATAATTAAGAGCAAAAAAATAATCCTCATCACTAAATAATGGGGTTGTGACAAAAAAGAAAATGCACGGAAAGTAACAAAACCACCTCATTTCTTTCTACTCATTCCACAGCTGTCTCATTTCACCTGTATAAAACTCCAAACCAGGGTACCTAATATGTGCCAAGTTTATCAGACGTCCTGGGTCTTCTGAGTGATTGGAGGACATGCTTCTTAGCCTTCATCTGAAATGTTCTTTTGTCAGTTTCTGTCAAAACACCATGCTAGTGATTCCTTTTATGTGGTTACTTCTCTTGGCAGGGATTAAGAGAAAGAGGAGTTCGTAGATATACAGGACAAATGCCCTGTATTATCCTTCCAAACCCAGTGAAGTAATTTGGGATATGGATTAGGATATTTTTCATGAAAACTAGGGGAAGGTTTATATTCGAGGAAAAAGAATTTGAAGGAATTCAGCATGAAGCATATAGACAAAGAGTAATTAAAGGGATTAAAATAGCACTGCCCTCTGAGATAGGAAATTTAAAATCAAATCCCAGGTCTGTTACTTTCTGTTAGGCCTAAATCCTTGGGCATGTTGATGACTGAGTGGGTGGCTGTCAGGCCAGGAGTCAGGAAGTTCAAATCTGATTTTAAACACTTGTTAACTGTGTGACCCTGGGCACATCACTTAACCCTGTTTGCTGCCTCAGTTTCCTCATTTGTAAAATGAGCTGGAAAAGGAAATGGCAAACTACTCTAGAATCTCTGCCAAGAAAACCCCAAATGGGGTGATGAAGAATCAGACATGTCAATAACAATATCAACCTTGGACAAGTTACTTATACCTCATCTGTAAAATGAGCAAGTCGGACTAAAGGTTCTTTCAGCTCTGACATTATATAATTCTATAATTCATCCAGTCAAGAAATCAGGGGAAAAGCAAAATAAAATAAAACAGTTGTAGGATCATCTGGATGATACTTTAGCCAGCCCAGATATTTGACCTTTCACATACCCTTTTTAGAAATACTCCCCAAATCTTAGAACAACAAAAAAACATCTTGACCCCAGATCACTTGAAAGATGCACACTCATAAGCCTGCAGAAAGGAGAGACCTTAGGTGTCATCTAACCCAACCCTCTCATTTGGCAGAAATAGAGAAGAAAAGGGAATAAGCCTTTATAGAATACTTACTATGTTCCAAAGATAATGCTAAGTGCTTTATAAATATTTTCTCATTTGATTCTTGCAACAACCTTGTGAGGAAGAGGCTATTATTCCCATTTTACAATGAAGGAAATTGAGGCAAACAGAGTTTAAGTGATTTGGTTAAGGTCACACACATAGTAAGTCTTTGAGGCTGGACATGAAGTCAAGTCTTCAGACCTAGCAGTGTCTCCACCATGCCACCTTGCTGCCAGAAGAGGAAACTGAGGCCTAGAGAGGTTCAATGATTTGCTCCAATGTCACACAAGTAGTATATGACAGAGCAAGCATTTGAACCCAGGTCTTTTGACTAAAACCGGAGACCAAAATTTAGGGTGGGGTTGATTAACAGGAGGCCAAGTATAGATCACTAACCAGGCCCCCAGTACTGTAAAAAAGAAAACAAAAAAACAAACTAAATAAGGTACATTTAGATTCATGGGTCATTTTAGAGTCAAAAAGGCAATTAGAAATCATCTATTTTAATTCCTTTATTTTACCGATGGGGAATATATATAGAGGTAAATTTTAGAGGGAACTTGACATGTTCTTCTATTTGTTTCCCCATTATTTGGCACAGTTCTTTGCACATAATAAATGCTTAATAAATTCTTTTCATTCATTCCATTTTTTTAGAGAACCCCAGATAAGGAAAATTCCCTATATCCCATAAATGGAAGATAAATACCTATTCTTCAAGGAGAGTTGTGTGGCACAGTAGGAAGTTAACTGATTTACTCAGAGCCACCCAGCGAAAAGGTGGCAGAAATGGGACCTGACCCCAAATCTATATGACTCCAAGCTCAACTCTCTCCTCTCTCTCTCTGCTATGCCATGATGCTTATCACATATTTCTATAGAACATTTACATTATGTTGTAATTTGGCTATTTATCTTGGCTAATGTAGTTTGAGAATCAAAGCATTTAAAGGCAGTAGCACCAGTCAGACATTTTTATTGACCAAGTGCTTACCTTCTATTTGGGAAATGTTGTTTATGAAGTTTTTAAGAAGGAAAATATTGATCAATATGATTCTCTTACATTTAATATTTTAGCATTCTACAAGTATCTAATTACCAGGCTGTCTAAAGAATTTCAATTACTCTAACACTTGGGCACCACATAGTGATTAAATGAACATGAGCAACAGGTTATGCACTTGGGCAGCCCTGAAAACCATTGTGGCATAAGATCAATGGTGATACCCGTTCACCAAAGAGCAGCTTTGTCACTGTTTCCTACATTCAACAAAGGTCCAGATGAATGCTTCTGACAGCTTGCCTCCATGATTTCCTCATTGTGCCAGTAGGCCCCTAGTAACGGCAATCAAAATAGCCTGAGCTTATTTAAGAAAACACAGCTCCAAGGGAGAATTATTATAATGATCATGTCGTTGTTTAAATATATTTTTCAACAGGAGGGGCATCCCTCTGTGCTTCTAAATAGGGACAATTAACTAGAATAAATGTAAAGGCTTGCATTCAGGCCTCCAGATTCAAATGCCCAAGCACAAAATGGGGGAGAAGCTGACTTGGCAGCAGCTCAGATCAAGAAGAAAAGCAAGCAATTATTAAATGCTTATTATGTGCCAGACATGGTGCTAAACACTCTACAAATGTCCTCTCATTTAATCCTCACAGCAATCCTGGGAGGTCAGTGCCATTCCCATTCAAAGCAGACGGATTAAGTGACTTGCCCAGGGTCACACAATTAGTGTCTAAGGCTAGATCTGAACTCAGGTCTTCCTGACTCCAGGCATAACATTCTATCCTCTGAGACACCTATCTTCTCTCTAGTCCCTAGCTGACCAGAAGTTTTATAAAAGTTTACTGTTATTAAACTACTAAAGAGAGCTACTGTAACAAATTAATGTAAGCATGGTGTCTAAATTTTGGGAATTAATTAATTCTCTTATTGGTTAGATTTCAACTAAAGTAGTGTATTCATCACAAGGAATCAGATTGTATCAGGGACATTAACAAACTGAAGAATATTCAGGAAAGGATCACTCTGTTCATAAAGAGCATGGGAATCATCTCCAGAAAGATCAGTATAATGGAAGTCAAGATATATTTAGGACTGAGAATAAAAGACTAAGAGTAGAAAGTTAATTTTTAAAACTTACCTTAATGAGAGCATCAGGTTTCAAAAGACTGAGGAATTAATACAAGAAATTTACTATTGTGGACAATGGTGATTTTTGCCAACAAGGAGGAACTGTCCTGAAGGTTAGAATTTGGGATAGAAAAGGAAAGGTAATAGTTTGAAGCTCAGATCATTGAAGGTTCAGAGACAGAATCTGTAGATATTGTAGACTAAAATTGGAAACTAGATAGCACATGCATCAGCAGAAGATCTAAGGATTTCAGTCGACCACAAGCTCAATTTAGTCAAACAATGGGATTTGAAAGCTTAAAATGATGATGTGATGATCTTAGGCTGTGCTAATAGACTGTTATCCACGTGATGTCAATACTACTGAATTGAAACAGCACAAAGGAAACATAGGATTCGCAAATTTGGAGTATCCACCCCAAGTATTCACATGGATGATCTGTGTCCAATCTCTGGTAGAACGTTCCGAGCTCATATTGACCTGATCAGCCAGAGTAGGACGCACTGAAATTTGACTTTATCATGGTGATGTCATTTTGATTCCTCTTCCAGAATGAAGAAAAACCCAAGCAACTAACCAAACTCTGCCCTGGTTAGACCACAGAGGGGCTACAACATGCCGTTCAGGGGGCCACATTTTAGGAAGGATATTATTAGGCTGGAAAGTGTCCAAAAATAGGCAGTCAGGAAAGTTGAAGGGCTTTGAGATCATACCATATGATGGTCAATTGAAGGAACAGGGAATATTTGACTTGGAGAAGAAAAGGCTTAGGTGTGAAACTATGGAATACTTGTAGAAGAAGATTATTCCTGTTTTGAAATTCAAGGGCTGGAGGTTTAGACTTGTTGTGATGTTTTGATAACAATCTTCAAGAAGTAAAAGTTAGTAAAATTTTTTGAGAGTGAAAAGGAGAAGGTTGTTAAGTTTCCCCTAACTTGAGATTTTAGGAAGAGGTTTCAGAAATGTTCAGGTGGATTAAGGGAAGGGTAGAGAGATTCTTGTTCAGATATATGGCGGAACACCTGGTCTCTGAGATTTCTTCTATCTTTTATAGTGTATTATTCATAGTTATCCATGAATATATTAAGATCTGAAATATCTGAAGGAATCTAACAAATATTATTAAGCATGTACTATTTGCAAAGCAATTTTGTGTAGTTTCAAAGGCTAAATCTGGCACCAGTGAGTACAAGTTACAGGAAGGAAAGTTGTGGTTCAATAGTATAAAGAATTTTGTAATAATTAGGTTTACCTAACAATGGAAAGGGCTGTCCATTTTGGTAAGAAGTGAAGAATAATATATTCAAAGAAATTTTTGCTTTGGATTGGAGGATGGATTAGATGACCATTAAATTAAAGGAGGGCAGTGTCCCAGAATAACAGATATTAACCCAGATGATCATTGTGTTAACTATCTTGGTTCAAATATGCTTTTAGATTTATGATGTTTATCTTTCCATCATAGTTGAATATATCAACTATAAATGCTATTTTATAATCATAAGTAAACAACTATGCAGCAAGAGCCAAAATAAAAATGGTCACTAGTTAATAAAAGAAATACAAAATGTTGGTTAGTTGGAGGCTAAGGAAAAAGGTTTTTTTTATTAGTACTAAAGCATTTATTAGAAATAATAATGGTTGGCATTTATAGAGAGCTTAACAGTTTAAAAATGTGTTATATACATTATCTCATTTAATCCACACAACCCAGTGAGGTAGGAGCTACAGAAATTGTTATAGCCATTTTGTAGATTAGAAATAAGAAGGCTCTTTCCTTTTAAAAATTATATAGCTTTGATTTTAAATATATATATGTATACGTACACATATATGTATGTATGTATGTATTCACATTGAAGAGATGCCATTTATATTGTATTTCCAGAACTTTAACGAAGAATTCTTTACTTGAGGTTAAAAAAAAAGGAGGAGTGGGGTGGCCGTGTATTTCCAAGCTGGGATAGTCACACTGACAGAAAGAGCAGGTCTTTCTTTCCTTATTCTGAGTATACTTGCTGGGAAAGGCAGGCCCTAAGAAGAAAATGCCTTGGCAACAAGACCCTTTTGATGATGACTCAGGGAGTGTCTGCATCACACAGGGAAAGAGGGTGATGGAAAACCATGAGTTAAAGGTCAAATCAAGTCAGCAAGCATTTATTTAGCACTTACTATATACCAGGCACTGTGTTAAATGCTGTGGATAAAGAAAAAGCAAAAAAAAAAAAAAATAGGCCCTCTTCTCAAGGAGCTTGGCGTCCCATGGGAGAGACAACATCCAAATAGCTATGTAGAAACAACATATTTACAGTGTAAACTGGAAATAATCTCAGAAGGAAAGCACCAAATTTAAGGAAGATCAGATAAATCTTACTGGCAAAAGGTGGGACTTGGATCAAAATGATGGAAGCCGGAGAAGTCAGAAGGTGGGGATGAGGAAGGAGAGGGTTCTAGGCACAAAAAAAACAGTTATTGTAAATGCTCAGAGTTGGCAGATGGAGTGTCTTGTTGAAGGAACAGCAAGGTGGCCAGGGTCATTGGATTACAGTATGTAGAGGGGAGAAAGTGTATTCCTATGGATGTCGATGCCTTGGCACCCAGCACTAGTTATGACTGTAAGCATATCTAACATCCTTTAGAAAATTCTCTGATAGTGAAGTGGCTGACTTTAGCCCAGCAATAATGAAAGCCTTGCCGAAATCTGTATCTGCCCAGTAACAGGTGACTCTGTTAGTTGACAAGAAAACCTTATTTTCTGGGTACGTGCTAACCGCTATGGTTTGTGCCCATTGTCTCCACATCCCTGAACTGTTTTGTAAAGTACCCAACACACTTGGGTCTCCTTTCCTGCCTCCCTTACACCTCTGCTTAACCTTTCCTGACCTTATTCGCTGTGGTTAACTGCCCACATAAATACATACCCCCGTCCCAATCCCTAGCTGAGTGCCCAAAGCTTGGGTATAAAAGTCCATCTTTTCTCAGGTTACTAGTGCTCCCAAGGTCTAGCCCACCACTTCTGTGACAAAAAAGCTCTCTTGTCTAGGAGAACCTCTGCCCCCTGACTTCTTTCCAGACAGTCCTACTCCAAATATTACCCTCCTCTTCAGTGATATTGACCACACAATCTTAGAGATGGAAGGGACCTCAGGGACTAAGCACTCCAACTAAAATCTGTTTAAGGACTCCCTCGACATATATTTTTCCATCTTTTACTTGAAGACCTACTGTGGATAAAGAAACTTCCCTAGACTGGCTTCCTATTCCGTTTTGAGATAGCTTTAATTGTTTGGCAGTTATTCTTTACACTGAGCCTAAAGCTGCCTCTCCACAACTTCTCATTGCCTCTAGTTCTCCTCTGCAGGAATGGCAAGTCTAATCCCTCCTTCACATAATGACCCTTCAAACTCTTGAAGACAAGGAGTATGACTTCCCTAAGGCTTCTTGGGTGCAGGCTAACATTAGTTAAAATTAAGCTATAAGAATATAACCATATGAATTTAAACCCAATGTTTCTAGATATTTTTAAAATTTATCACATATTCTAAAGGCGCTTTCTAGTTCTAGCTTAATTTTTATAAACTGTCTGTGTCGTTATTTAATTATTACAACAGTCAAATTAGATTCGAACTTGTAAGAAATGCATAAAGGTGATATCTGGATTTTATAGGTTATTCAGCTTACAAAAGCTGAAATACATATTAAAAATGAAAATATGCTAACATCTGGAATTCTTGTCCAAACAACGACAGTGACTAGTATTTTTAGAGGGCTTTATGGTTTTCAAAGTACTTTGCAAATACAATCTCATCTTATCCTTACAGTAACCTGAGGAGGCAGTGCTATCATCATCCCCCATTTTGCAGATGTCAGGAAACTGAGCCCATCAGCGGTTAAGTGAATTGCCCAAAGTCACACAGCTAGAAAGTATTTGAAGAATCATTTGAACTCTTGACTGCAGGTGCAATGTTCTATCTACTGAGCCATTTAGCTAAAGGACACAGAGATACTTTATGCACTTTCATTTGGGCAAAACATGCCTAAATGATGCTGATGGAGAATCTTAAAGTTAAAATGTTTTACAAAGAGTTTAATTTTGATTTGGGGAATTAATTTTGTCCCCTTAAAATTCTTCAAGTTGACTCCAGCTCTAAGCACCAACATGTCAAAAACTAGGAGCGCTCAGAAAGACAAAACGATGTAGAGAAGCAGCACATGGAACAGCAGAAAGAGCACTGGTTTAGGGGGCAGAGCATCCTGGCTTCAAAAAAATCCTAACTCTGTGACTTCGAGCTAGTCATTTTCCCTCTCCAGGCCTCAGTTTCCTTGTCTGTAAAAATGAAAATGGCCTTTAGGCTCCACTTTCTATGATCATTTTATACCTGAGAAACTGTTAGAAGGCACCTTGAGGATAACTATCTTGCTCAGACTATACTTTTTAGATCTTTTGTAGTGCCTAGCATAGCACTATACCTTATATATGTATATCAAAAGGTATGTTCTATAAATGCCTCTTTGATCATCATTCAATCCACTGGGAAGGAGAAGAAAGCTAGAGGCACATTGAAGAGGAAGACAATCAAATAGAAAAGACCTTGTGGTTGGCAGATGTGGGATGGGAGAATACATAAAGGAACTCAGATGTGGTAAGGTACCTCTCTGGCATTTATGGCTTCCACTGCGGCTTCCCACACCTGTGACTTATTCCACAATTGGGGTCAGCGTTGACTCACTCCTCTTATCCCAGGAAGCCCGCTGACTTCCCAGGTTTCTCAAGTCTGTTAAATGTAATCATACAAGGACAAGGACCGACTGCAAACAATTTGCATAAATAAGCCTTTCCTGTGATATTAGGTAAAGGTTGATGTCTTTTCTCTACTTCTTTGAATTCAAGGAAATCAGCAAAACATTTTAAGTCTATTTATATTTTTTGTTTCTTTTATATTCCTCAGGCAATAACTCCTTCACACACTCAGCTCTGATGTGAGCACTCTGTCAATTAATGATTGTGTTAACAAACCGTAAAATGGACTTATCCAGGCCTTCATGCCTTTCAATTGTCCCTCATTACAAAAGACATCCCTCATCTTTCACTCAAATTTGCCTCCCACACAAACCTTCTGTGCTCTCATTTTATTATTACAAATAAACAAAAGTCTAAGCTGGAAACTGAGACAACAGAACTTACAGTATATTCCCTAAATGACACAAAAATAGTGCTTTCTTCATACCACTCTACATTTGTGGTTTGGGATGTCTGGTCCCTCATTTTAATTTGCATTTATTGAGAAAGTTGTCCTTTTAAACAGTGTGACATTTAAAATGGATATCCCACTTTGTTTTGTATTACTTATCGACAATTGTATCTAATCAGTGTATCAATACTTATAGATCAGATTTGGACTTGATTGTAAAAGCCTCAGTGGTAGAGTCTGTAAGAATTTCACTTCTGGCAGAACCAGGAGAATATTGTACCCCAAGAGCAACATTGTGTGATGATTAACTGTCATAGACTTAGCTCTTCTCAGCAATACAATTATTCAAGACAATTCCAAAAGACTTGTGATGAAAAATGCTAATCACATCCAGAGAAAGAACCATCATATCTGAATACAGATCAAAGCATACTGTTTTCCCTTTTCTGTTTTTGTTTTTTCTTTCTTGTGTTTTTTTTTCCTTTTGCTCTGATTCTTCTTGCATCACATGACTAATGTGAAATACGTTTAACATGATTGTACATGTGTAACCTATATCAGATTGCTTTCTGTCTTGGAGGAGGGGAGAGAGAAAAATTTGGAACTCAAAATTTTACAAAAAAATGAATGTTTAAAACTATCTTTACATGTAATTGGGGGGGGGATAAAATACTATTAGAGAAAAACTAATAGAACTTCACTTTCTTATTCCAAGGGCTACAGTTTGGTCACAGAAACTCAAAATCTATAAAACCTACCCTTCATCTCTTTGTGACCCATCACAGTCTTAGTTGAGTTTGGATCACCAACTATATAAAAGAGTTGTTCTGTCAAAGGGATCCTTGGCTACTGAGGAGGTTTGGATCCCATTTATTGGAAATCACTAACCTTATTAATAAAACAATAATGCTCAGAACTTTGTGCCTGTTTTTCTTTATCATATATTTTTATCATGACAAAAATAATCATGTTTGAGACAAGAGTTCTTAATGTATAATGAACCCCTTTGACATTTTTTATGAAGACTATAGACTCCCTTCTCAGAGTATATTTTTAAATGCATAAAATAATACACATAGGTCTACAAAGGAAACTAGTCATTTAGAAATAAAGATGTAATGGTTTTCCAGTCCCAGTTTATGGACTCTCTGAAATCTTTCTAGGGACCCTTTGGTAATTTATGGATGCCAGGTTAAGAACCCAGGTTTAGATTATTTGGAGTGAAGTAAGTCTCTAGGAATGATATTCTACAACTCCCTCATTCTATGGATAAATAAATTAAAGCACAAAGAATAAGGGTAACATAGCTAGTAGAAGCAGAGCCAGGAGTAGAATCCAGGTCTCATGATTGCCAGTTCAGTAGTCTCTTTATTCTGACATCTCACTCTAATTTGGACCTCAGTTTATCTTGGCTAGAGCATCAGTAGTGTCATCTACTGGTCTGAAGCAACCACAGCTGTGCTTGCCTATTTCACTTTTGTCATCAAATCCCTTTAAATACAGGAAGGTAAGGATGGCATGTCTGTCTCCCTTTAGTCTTCTCTCTCCCTGGTTGAGCATTTCTGTTGCTCTAACTTCTTGGAGCATATAATGTGATTTTTAATATTAATCATTTTATGGGTACCCTCTTCCTACTGAAGGCAGGGGGGAGAAAAAGCTAAGATCAGAGTTACAAAGATTTGAATTTGAATACTGATGAAAATCCTGATGTTTACTAATTATGGGCAAATTACTTAACCTCACTCGGGTTCAGTATTCCCATCTGTAAATTGGGCTATATCTTTCACAGATATTGTGAGAATCAAATGAGATAACATGTAAAGGATATTATAAATTTTAAAATGCTATATAAATGCTGGCTATTTATGAAGATGACAATGATGATAACGGTGATATTGTTCGTTTCAGTCTGGGGACCCAACCTTCCAGTATGAGCGGGTGAGTCAAGAGGGGATGCTTCCAAAACAAGGCAAGTGCCCATATTCACACAGACATTTCAACAAGTGCTTGTTGAATAGCTGCTATGTACATAGGGGATATCAAGGAAATATGAAATAGTCTCTGTACCTCATGAAGTTTACAATCTACCAGTTTGTGTGTGTGTGTGCATGTGCGTGTGCACGCACACTTGGTCCTTCTAAGGACCATGCTATGCAATTCTTTATGGCAATTATATAATTCCACGTTTAACTGTTTTTTTCTTGGCAAAAGATCCAGGAAATCTTTTGACAGTGATCAAAGCATTTAATACTACATGAGAAACAGTTTTAGTTGGAAGTCTTTTCTAAAGTGAAATGTACTTCAAAGTTAATAAAAAACAACGATGCATCCATTCTCTAATTAGAACACATCCTCTTTTACCTTCGTCTTCTCCAAACCTCTGAATTATTGATCATACAATATAATATTATAATCTAATATAATTACTGAATTATTAATAATTATTATTATTGGGAGGAAGAAGGGAAAACAATACATGAAATGACTATGAGAAGACCTGACTTAGAATCCTGACTCTAATGTAAACTAACTGTAGGACCCTGGACAAGTCATTTAAGTCTTCTAAGTTTCATTTCCTTCATCTGTAAAATGGGGATCTATGTTTGTCCTTCATTTTCAAAGAAGACCATGAGGAGAAGGAGAAGTGAAAATGGGGATAATCATACTTTCAATACCTGATGTGAGGAAAGCACTTTGTAAACTTTAATGTGCTCTGTAAATGTGAGTTGTTTCAATAACCAACCATATTTCTCTATACCTCTGGCCTTTTCACACTGGCAAAACACTAAGGTACCCTTTTCTACTTGGTTGGCTCCTTCTTCTACATCCATTTCAAGAGCACCCAGGCCAGCCATGTCTTCATTGTGCTTCCAGCTCTATTCTTGATTCTGAGGTTTTCTCCCCGCTCATACACCCCTACAATTTCCTTTTCCCTCTTCCCATTCCCATTCTTCCTTTGCTCCCCTATTTATATGTTATCTTCCTCTATTAGAATGTAAGTTCCTTAAGTCAGGGTTTTCTTGATTGTATTTAGATCCCTAGCACTTAGTACAGTGCCTGGCACATTGGAATTGCTTAAAAAGTGCTTGTTGACTTGACTAAATACCAGTGTAATCCAATGGATTGCTATAACACCATCATATTCACCATAACTGCCTCTTGGATTGTACTCTAATGTTTATAAAGTCTTTCATCATACACTATTTCATTTGATCCTTAAAGCAACCTTGTGAGGTTGGTGCTGAAAAATCCCTATCTGTTTTACAGATGGGGAAAATGAGGCTCAGAGAAATAAGTGATTTGCCCAGGGTTGTATAGCTAATGATTAGAATTGGACTTAGGTCAGTTTTCCATGAAACTCTTGAGGACTCAGTGATGAATTTTCAAAAAGATTAAGAAATACTATGGAATTCTGAACCAAAATTATTATTATTTTTAAAGGATCATGTTTTGTGAATGACAAATAACTCAGATGTGACTGCCCCACTAAAGCAACAGGCTTCTGTAAGAGATTTAAAGATTGAAGTGTATCCTCGGACCCTTTGACAGATTTCTTCTGCTATATAATATGGCCATTAATAGTCTGTGGAAAAATGAAATGTTCCAGGTCTATTTTTATGTAGCCAATACCAAGTTCTAAATGAATTGAAAGAAATAATTTATCTAAAGAGGTACATGTTGACATAACTGTCCTACCAATGGGTGTTAGTATAACAGTTCAAACTTCCATAGCACTTTTAGGCTTATAAATCACTTTTCTCAGAATAACAACTGGGTGAGGTAGATGGTACAAGTATTATTGTCCCCATTTTACTGACAAGGAAACTGAGATACAGAGAGGCCCATGGTCACCGAGGTAGCAAATTTAAGAAGCAGGAATTCAGACTTCAGTCCTACTGTCTCCAACGTCCATCATTCTTTCCATTATGCCATTCTGTATCTATCCACGTATGTGTATATGAATGTACATGTGTGTGCGTATGCAAAGGTATAAACACATATGTCAGTGGAAATATATAATGAATATATTTTTTATACATGCTATTCAAGGTAGATTCTAGATATTACCTTGAAAATATTTTGATCAACCCCAGGCTATCTTCATTGTTGCTAGGAGGAAAAAGACTGTACTTTTCTGAATAATTGACAAAAAGCTAAGAATAGCTTATTGAGAGAGTGTATTCATTTGCATACAAGCTAATTTTATAAATATGGAAAGCATGGACCTCAGCAAATAAAGGTTTTAGCCTAGATCTGCTTGCAAGGGAAAATGAATCTCCTTGTCAATGGTCACCACTCAAGAATCTGGCAATAAGAAAACAGAAAAAAAAATCCACACTTAAAAAGGCATTGTGTTTGTGACTAAACACAGTATACCAAAATATTGAAAAGCCTCTTTAATGTTATAAAACCATACAATAATTCTACCAAAAATGAGCTAAGAATTGAAAAGCCAAAAAAAGTGAGAGAATGGGGATTTTAGAACTTTAACAGTTTAATATCAATGTGGTTGTTTGGGGGTAATTACTCTTCAAATAGTGTTCTGAGCCTCCATCAAGTATATAACTTTAATTATAATATGAAACAATGATGAGGCAATATCTTATAGTAGCTAGAGAGTTGACCTCAGAGGCAGAAATACCTGGGTTCGAGTTTTGCAAGTGACACATACTAAAGGTCCTAGCGTGGGAAAGCTACCTCACCTCAATGTCCTGAACTAGAACTGGCAAATTCAAATAGAAATAGGGGCCACTAAACCATACATAAGGTTCCCTGCAGGTCGTATATTGAATTAGAAAAACCACATATTAATATTATCCATGTTTTATAATATTTTTATTTATTTTGTTAGATATTTCCCAATTTCATATAGGCCACATATATTGTTAAGTCATATAGAGCCTACGGGTCTGGTGTTTTACAACCCTTTCCTAAATAATTCTCTAAGATTATAAATTGAAGAAAGTACTATTTTATATTGGTAAAGAGAGTTTTCTATTAACATGAGTCATTCCATTATATCCTATGATATATATAAACCATGTAATATAATTGAATATTATAATAAAATGTTATCTCTACTCATATGAAAAAGAGAACAATCTCCTGTATCTACAGAGGGGTTCTCTCTAGTGTTGGATTTGAAGTCAGGGAGACCTGAGTTCAGATCCTGTCTCAAACACTTATTAGCTGTATGACCATGACCAAGTCACTTAACCCTTCCGTGCCTCAGTTTCCTCATATATAAAATGGGGAAAATAAGAGCACGTAACTCCCAGGATTACTGTGATGATCAAATGAGAGAAAATAAAGTACAAATTTGAGTGCTATATAAATATTTGTTATTGTGACTATTATTAATAACAGTAATCAAGTTTCCCTTCAATCATTCTATCTCTTGAACATCATGAGAATACATAGCTCCTTTAGAATTCAGAGGGCTAGGTTTGTGCCATCTGCCTCTTGGAGTGTCTTTCCTGGGATTTCTTTGGGATTTGGTTGAAGAATAATGGAAAGTTCTCCCTTAGTTTTGGCATCATCACAGCCCAGATGCAACATTGCCTTTGCCGTACTGCTCCATGTGGTTTGCCTTCCTTCTCTTTACCTTGAACTTGGCTCAGTGCCTCACATCTCTTGTATGTTTTCACTTAGTTTCTTACTGGTACCACTTCCACGTGAACACTACCCTAATTTAAAAGTATTCACTTTCTAGCATACTCTCTACCAATCAGAGACCTCTCCTGGTGATAGCACCGCCCTAGCAATTCTTACATTGCCCAGGAACTGTGGGGGATAAAACACAAACCTCTCTCAATGAGTGATGTTCTTTTGTCTGTAAGCATTTTGGGAAATATATTTTTCACAGAAATGTCCTTTATATTGTAAAATTAAAGAATTCCAAAATAAATAACCATAAATTGTCCAATTCTAGTCTTTTCCTATCTCGGTTTTCCCCACACTAAAAAGGAAACCCACCAAATAAATATACTAGTTACTTATCAGGAAAATAAAAGTTCTCCAGTCAATTCACCATCTTGAAAACACATTTTCTTAATGCTATGTGCTCACCAAAGTATCTATGGAATATTCTTCTCCCAGCTTGGATTCTGATCTAAGAGAGCAGTGGTATAGGAATATAGCAATGCAAGCTAGAAGAAAGATGCTAAAATTCTAAAAGGTTCAGCAGAACAGTCCATCTACTTTGTTTCTGGATTGTAAGTCTTAGGTTATGCTTTTCCTAGATCTCTCAATAGTATAGAAATCAGTATATGGTATAATTATCATCAAGTCAATATAGCAATGTGAACAAAACTAATTTTCAAAGTCCTAGAGGAGAATCCAAAAAGACTCTCTGATAAACTTGTTTCACCAGTCACAAAGAAGAATGACAACTTCAGACATCATCCAGGGAAAGATAATGAAATGTAAACCATTAGACATCAGGGATAATGAAGTAGAAAACAGAAACCAGAAACCTATTTGTCTTTCCCCTTTAAATTGTTTCATAGTCAAGACAGGGAATATAGTTAGGTCATATAAATATTTGACAAATGTGGCCAAAGGACTGTGGAATAACATGTATGTTTTTTGCTTTTCATTATCCGAAGAAAAGATAAGTCTTGAATCTCTAGATCTGAAGTTAAAAAGAAGTGTGGAATGCTGTACAGAGTGGAGAAATATTTGACAAGTGGCTCATGTCTCTATGTCACATGACTGAGAGGAAGGGAAATGCCTTTGGCAAGATCCTGAAAGTCAAAACCAAGCTCCAAATGCTGTCTTCCTTTATGAAGCCTTCCCTGATCTCTGTCCAGCTGGAAATGAAATCTTCCTCAATTCTCAAAAAAAAAAAAAAAAAGAAAAGCAACTTTGTATAATGATTTATTTTTTAATTATAATTATATGTGATAGCCAGCAAGGTATTTTTGATACCAAAGTCAGATAACATGGGTTCAAATCTTGCTCATACAAGCTATGTGACCATGAATAAAGCTCATAACTTTTCAGTACCCCCACTCAAGCAGTTATCTAAGGATAGAGATTACAGAGGAACTGCCAGTCTGTATCAATGAAAAGAGTTTCACTGAGAAACTGACCTATGTAGCTTGGCATTCAAGGCTCCCTATAATCTGCTTCCAAATTACCTTTTTCCAATTATTCCCCTTAATAAGTTTCAAGTATTGTCAAATTGGTCTACTCACCACTTTCTCAAAGCATCGTATGCCTTCTTGCCCTTGTCCTTCTGTTCACAGACTGTGCCCTCCATGTTAATCTATAGCCTATCCATTCATCAAGGTCCATCTCAAATCCTACTTCCTCCATGAAGTCCTTCAATGTCTATTCTAACCAAAAATGATCTCTTCCTCTTCTTAATTACGGTTTTTACTCATCTCTCTTTTGTGGTACCTATCTTATCCTACCTTGTAATGTTGTTGTCAATAGCTATCTTTTCGTTCCAAATATTTTCTAGTTTCCTAAAGTACAGGTGGCATGGTTTATACCTTTTTTTTCTTCACATACCTCCCAGATTTTGACATATTGCTTTGCATATAAAAACATGTTCAATTGACATTTGGTGAATGAATAAATAAATCATTATTTGAAGTTTCTCATCAATGAAATCACAGATCCAGATCACTTCCCCCTCCTAGAGAGTATGAGTGTGTGTGTGTGTGTGTGTGTGTGTGTGTGTGTGTGTGTACTCTTGTGGTATCTATCACACACTACCTCATTACTGCATTATCTTGTAAATGAGACATTTGTAAAGCACTTAGCACAGTGCTAGTAACAGACATGTAATGTTGCTGTTGCTGAGATATTTCTGTCGTGACCCCATCTGAGGTTTTCTTGGCAAAGATACTGAAGTAGTTTGCCATTTCTTTCTCCAGCTCATTTTACAGATGAGGAAACCAAGGCAAACTGAGTTAAGTGACTTGCCCAGGCTCACACAGCTAGTAAGTGTCTGAGGTCAGATTTGAACTCAGGTCTTCCTAACACCAGGTCCAGTGCTCTATCTGCTCTGCCATTTAGCTGCTCTAGGCACAAAGTAGGCACCATATAAATGGTTATCCTTTCCCTCCACACCCTACTTTTTTGTAGTTGTGTATATATACCTTACCTCCCCAAATATTTTTTTAAGTTCTTAATGGGCAGGTTGGATGGGTTATATATTTTTATTTCTTTTACATACATTCCATATTCTAGTAAAATATTTTGCATATAACACATGCATTATAAAAAATTCTTGAATGAATAAATGAATAGGTAGTTGGAGTTTATCACAGTAATATATTCACAGGTCCAATCCACTCCACCTTCCAAATATGCATATGTGTTACACTTCCCCACCACACAGAGTAAGTTCTATGGGAACAGGAACCATGGTGAATAAAAACAACAACAAATACCTATAACTAGCATTTAAATAGAGCTTAAAGGTTTATAAAACGCTTTTGTAAATATTATCTCATTAGAGGCTCAAAACAAATAATGGGATGGGAAACAAAGGTAAAAAGAAATTAAGTGACTTTAGCAGCAAGCACCCTGGCATACAGGTTCTTAGATCTGCTTTTCTAAAAGGGAAGCAACTTTTGAGGGGTCAATAATCTACTTTAATTACATTCACCAGCAGAGAAAATACAAGCAGAGAAATAAAGACCAACAGACAGGGCTTCTAGCTGTCTGACTACAGCAATACATATATCACAGATCAACAGACAGATTCAACTGTCTGAACATTACATACATACATAGTTACCAGAGAGAGAAGCACCAACTTCTGAGATTTCAGGGGGGGAGGTGGGGGAAGCATGGCTACCCAGAGTCTCATCTGAACCTTCTTCCAAGCCCCCAAAGCAAAACCTCACCTCAGAGTATATATACACTTTTCATAGTTGGAGGACACCATCCTCCTGACCCAGTGCCTCATTAGCAACCAGAGGTGTGAACCTTCTTACAAAATAAGCCTCCCTTAATCTGAGGTCCATTAATGGGCAGGGAAGATATTTCATTACCATAAATCTTATTAAGATTACAGTGACCAGCTCAGGGTTGCATAATTAGCAAGTATCTAGGGCTGAATTTGAACTCAGGTCTTCCTGCCTCTAGTTCTAGTGCTCTATCCACTGTGCTGCACTTAGAGACTGGAAGCTCATAGTTCAAATTCTACCACAACAATCTATTAGCTGCCAGACTAGTCCTCTTTATTACCCTATGATCCTTTGATCTTGAAATACCATTAGCAAGTCACTTGAAATCTCTGAGTATAAGTTTCCTCATTTGTAAAACTGGCTGATAATAACTCTAGTACCTTCCCTAGGGTTATTTCTATTCTCAATAGGAATGCTATATGTCAAATGCCTTGCAAACTGTAAGGCCCAATACAAAGGTCAATTATTCTCTTTCCCAGCACCTATAAGAGTGCTTTTCACATGACAGGCAAACATTTGTTGAGTGGGATATAACTGAACTGAGCTCTCGTTATGACATTAGACAATGGATCAAACTGTTTCCTCTTGTATTCCATGTAATGATGCTCTAAGCATCCATCAGTTATGTGTATTCTGCTCATAGCATGGGAAAGTCATCAAACATGAAGTTAAAATATGTCCTCCATATTGTACTCTGCAGCCTTGCAATGTCTCCAAAGATGACTGTCTATATGGATGTATTTCAATGTGTGAATTTTGGGAGAGGGGGAAAGAAGGGAAAGAAGGTGAGAAAAGGACCTTTGCATGTAGTCTTTGTATTGCACTGCAGTTTAGATAAGTTAAGTGGTCAGTTATGATTCCCTTTGCAGCTCAAGAAGGTGTCTCTAAGGAGACCATAGAATCATAGAGCTTGAGAGTGAGAGAGGACCTTACAGATTCAAGGCCCTAATTTCAGAGATGGACCTGGAGAAGATCAGTGACTTGTTCAAGGTCACTCAAGTAGCAAACCCAATTCGAATAATGCTAACCAATCAGTGATTAAAACATAACTACTGGCAAAAGAAAGAGCTGAAAACGAAACTGGGGATGAAAAGAGAATTGGCTCTCTGTCTGGTTGATGACATTTTCAGCATTACAAAATAAAATAATGCCCATTTTTGATCTGGGAAAGGCTGAAGTAGAATTTGGAATTGTACATTTGAGCTGGAATGGATCTTAGAAAACATCTACTACCATTTGCTCATTATCCACATGAGACAAAGAATGGGAAAGGGATTTATTTAAGCTTATACAGAGTTGGTAGCATAATTGGGTTAGGGTTGGGCTTAGGTTGGGTCACTAGGTGACACAGTTGGTAGAGCACTGGACTTAAAATCAGGAAGACACATCTTAAGGAGTTCAAATCTGATCTCAGACACTTAGTAGCTGTGTGACCCTGGGCAAGTCATCTAACCTTGTTTGCCTTAGTTCCTCATCTGTAAAATGAGCTGGAGAAGAAAATTCCAAGTCAAAATTCCAAACCCCATTGTCTTTGCCTAGAAAACCCCAAATGGGATCACAAAGAGTTGAACCTAACTGAACAATAAAAAACACACTTAGGGTTAAGGTTAGCCTAACCTAACCTAGAACCTAAGTTAGAACTTAGGGCTTTTGGGTCTTAGTTTCTCTAAACCCCCAGTTTATGCCTTCTCCCTTTCTCCCTTACATCCCATTCAACATTAATTCAAATAAAAGGTATGTAATAGCTTATCTGTTGATTATTCAAGATAGGACAATTTTTCAAGTGACAGGTATAAAGATGATGAGACTCCAGGTCAGGAGTAAAGTCTAGAGTGCCCAAATAGGTACAGTTTGGCTAAATCCTAATGAGGGTTACAGGGAAGTGAGGAAAGGAAGGCTTGCAACTTTGAAAAGATGCTTATGTGGAGTGATTGCTTAAGAATGAAAGAGATATATCTAGGAGTGATGGGGAAGATATTTTTTTAATTGTCTACATTCAGTATCAATTTTATTCAACTCTATGACTCTTGGCATCTGCCAAGAATCAGGGGATCTCATTCTTTGGAGACAGTTAAAAAAGTAGGCTAGACAAGGATACCCACACTGAGGAGAGGTGAATTATGCAACATAGATTATTCAGTATATTTTTTGCAAGCCGAATCAGCTATGTAAATAAGCACTTGTCAATGTGTCTGCTACCTAAAAGAAATGAGACTAGAACTAATCACATATTTCCTTTTAGTATAGCTTTCCTGGGAATCTGTTTATACTGGAACTCAGAGTATTTGCTATAGGTAGATGCTGGTGTTCTATGAATATAATGATTTGGGGGCCATTAATAAAAGATGGACTAGTAGATGGAGGAAAAATCAATGGTAGAAGTAAGGGATTCAATGTGTTGATGGTCCACCTGGTAAATAGTTTGTGTTGGTCTAGTTATTACTAAAAATAATTTCATTTTGTTTATCAGGAATTGGGATTCCATTGGTCTAGAGAGTTCCTAATCTCCTATACTAATGCAATTCATCACTGTCTCTGTTGAAAAATTGCCTTGGTTACTATGAAGTTAAGTGATTTGCCCAAGGTCACACGGACAGTAGGTGTCATAGGTGGGACTTGAACACAGGTTTGGCTGACACTGAAGAAAAGGCAAAACAAAGATTTATTAAGCACCTACCATGTGCCAGGTACTTTACTAAATGCTTTACAAATATTATCCTACTTGATCCTCACGACAACCTTGGGAGAAAAGTGCTATTATTATTATCTTATTTACAGTTAAGAAAACTGAGGCAAGAAGAAATTATGATCTTGCCCAAGGTCACATAGTTTGTGAGTGTCTGAGGCCACATTTGGACTAAGGATTTCCTGACTCTAGACCCAGTCCCCTATCCACTGGACTACAGCTGCCACATTGAGGTCAGCTCTCTATCCACAGTCCACTGCAACTTGCTGAAATAAATAGTAAAGCAACAAGCATATTTGTGTCACATAGTGTAGAAGGTGTAGCAAAGATCTGTAGTCTAGAGACTTGAGTTCTAATCCAGCTCTGCTTCATTGTGTTATGCTGGAAAAGTCTAATGTTAATTAGAGTTAAAGATCTTCCCTGCCCATTAATAGGCCTCAGGTACCTTTTGTTAATTTCTAATGAGGCACTGGGTTAATAGGGCTGTGCCCTCTGGCTCTGAAAAGTGCATGTATACCCTGAGATGAGGTTTTACTCTGGGGGTTTGGAAGAAGTTTCATGTGCCAGATGAGACTCTGGATAGTCATTAAGGAATCTCCCAGCATTGAAAACCCAGATGTTGGTGCTTCTCTGTCTGGTAATTATGCATGTGTGTAATGGTCAGATAGTTGGATCTATCTGTTGATTTGTGATTTATGTATTAGTTATAGTTAGTTGGAAGCCCTGTTGGTCTTTATTTTTCTGCTTGTATTTTCTCTGTTGGTAAATGTAATTAAAGAAGATTGTTGACCTCTCAAAAGTTGCTTTCTTTTTAGAAAGCAGATCTAAGAACCTGTACAGCAGGCCCTCCTGTGTATGCCAGGATGCTTACTGCTACAACAAGTCATACCATCCCTTGGACCCTCATTTTTCTCCTCAGTAAAAAGAGGGGAGGTGAGTTAGATCAGGGATTCTTAAACTATTTTTGTGTCACAGGGCTCCATGGCAGCCTGGTGAAACCTATGGACCTCAGAACAGTGTTTTTAAATAATTGAACCCAATGCTACATTTATTTTGATTTCATTTAAATAATTGAATTAAATGTAAAATTTCATTAGAAGTTAGTGAAAATCAGGATGCAATTTCTTTTCCTATCCAGATTCACAGACCCCTTGAAATTTATCAATGAACCCCCAGAATAGATGATCTCTATTTGTACTTGAACATTCTAGAATTCTATCCATGTATATAATTGACCTCTGGGCAGGAAATGAAACAATATCTTCATAAAACTACCTGTCTACCTGCAGAGAATGTGAATGAGAAAGCATGTAAGAGAGATGAAAAAAGGGGGAGAAATAAGGAGATAAAAAGCAAGCAATATAAGACTCTGAAGATGACATTCATCACTGTCCCCTTCTTATTTCATACTCCAGATCCCACAGGGTAGAATCCCTAGCAGATACAAGTTCTTATTTTATACCCCTTGACATTCACACCCTTTCCCAAGAATGGTACTACAGGGAAGCTCTGAATGAAGGCATGAGATTGAAAAGAAAATGACAGAGCCTGATAGAGTTTACATACACCGATACAGACAGGACATGAAATATACAAGTCTATAAGCAAAGATTCTCCATGTCTGTGAGAATTAGTCTAGCTAGCAGGTGGAGTATTGACTGCTGGGCAGAACACCACAGCTATAAAACAGACCACTGAGCTAGGCAATAAAAAAAGGAGAGAGAGAAGTAAGAGTGCTAATGTCTTGTTTACGTGCCCTTTACAACATCTTTGAGATGGTCTGCAGTCCCAGAGCTAGCTTTAGCTCATATGCTTTTGTGATTAAGGCAATATGTGCCAGTGCAATCTAATATTAATGGACAATTTAGAAAGAAGGAAAGAAAGGAAAGAAGGAAGGAAGGAAAAAAGAAAGAAAGAAAGAAAGAGAAAGAAAGAAAGAAAGAAAGAAAGAAAGAAAGAAAGAAAGAAAGAAAGAAAGAAAGAAAGAAAGAAAGAAAGAAAGAAAAGGAGGTGATTTTTACCAACAGTGTAATTAAATAATGACAAAACACAAGAACCAGTTTAATTCTTTATTAAATACATGCTTTTTTTGTAAAACCCGAAAACATTTGTAACTCATTTTAAATATCCAATTCTACATCCTGTGATTAGTGGCACTAATCCTTGTTTACAGCACAACCCTTTGAGAGTTAGATTATTTTTCCCAGTGAATAGCTATAAGTGGTGACAAGTTTCATTATAACAATCACAGATCTGCAAAAAACATAAATGAAAAATGAAGACTTAAATGACTAGGGTAATATCTAATATGAGAAAGGACTTTATTTAAAATGAAGTGTAAAGCTTGATGGATGAAATGTCTCTGTGAATACCACTAAGAATTAAAAAAAAACACACAACACATTTCATCAAGAGCTAGAGTAATCTTAGACAGCTTATTTGTAGCTATCATTATGGAGTTGGGATGTAGCCTTCTCTAGCAGTGAGGCTCTGAAAGAAAGTATGGGAGAGATGTGTTAGACTGACTACTAAACTGAAAGTCTGTGGAGCTGTGGTGCTGACTTCATTGTTGTATGCTTGCGAAATCTGGACAATCTACCAGCATCATGCCAGGAAACCTCATCACTTCCATTTGAATTGTTTTTGGAAGATTCTGAAGATCACCTCCCTACTCGAACTAAACTGCCAAGTGTTCAAACTGCTTCAGAGAGTGCAACTCCGACAGGTTGGCCACGTTGTTTGAATGCAAAACACACACTTGCCAAAAAAAGACTATGTAGAACTCACACAGGGCAAGCAATCACATGGTGATCAGAAGAAGTGATAGGAGGGCAGTCTCAAGGTCCCTCTTAAGAACTTTAGAATTGATTGTGTAACATGGAAGACACTGTCACAGGACTGCTCGGCATGGTGTGCCTACATCAGAGAAGGTGCTGTCCTCTATGAGCAAAGCAGAATCGAAATAGTGCAGAGGAAATGCAGGATGTACAAATTCAGAGTATCCAGCCCAAATGTCCACATAGACTATTTGTGTACAATCTACGGTAGAGCATTCTGAGCTCCTATTGTTCTGATCAGCCATAGTCGAACACACTGAAACTTGAATCTAGCATACTTATATCATTTCGGTCCTCTTTGAGAACCAAGGACAGCAACCATGGATTAGGGACAATTTAGAGAAGTTTGCATGTTAGGCATTAATTTATCCAAACTATATCCTTATGCATCCCATATTTTCTTCTGCACAAGGAAGAAAGGGATTTCAATACTGACAGACTTCTATGAGGAAAGGTCTATATTTTAGTGCTGTTGTTACTCCCTAGACACTAACATATTATGTATCACACCCTCCATGCCATGCTGAACTGATTCCACCAGTCTGATTCTGCTCTTATAAAAATGTAGAGTTGCTGTAGATGATTCATTTGTCTAGCTTTGATTTCTTTCTTTATGTCAAGACTAAACTGAAAGGCCAGAAAGAAAGTTGGTTTGAGATATATTCGTTATACATGTAAAGTCCAATGGCTACATTAATTTCTGTGACGAATTGCTTCCCTTGGGGCAAAAAGCACTGGATTTGCAGTCAGAGGACTAGGATTCTAATCCTTGTTCTGACACTTATCAATATGACTGGTTGAGTCATTATGTCTCTGGACAATGGGGAAACTAGATGTTTTCTAAGATCATTTCGTCTACGATGCTACCATCTCTTTTCATTCTTCTACACCTTAAGCATTCCTATTCTAGGGAAAATATGATGATGGATATCATTGAAGATAAAAGCATATAAAGCAATTTCCTTGATTCAGAGGAGTTTGTAATCTGAAAAGATAAACCCTAAATATAAGGCATTGCATGGTGTCAAATGAATGGAACAAAGGGATTGGTAATCAGTCAGTCAATTGTTTCCTGCATTCCACCTATACGATAGGCACTGTGATAATCCCTGGGGATAGAAGTATTAAGAATGAAACATCCTCCATTTTCAATGAGCTTAATGACTTCTTTATTTTTAAGAGAACTGATTTAGATCTGTAGGGGACCCTAGAGGTTTTCTAATCATACCCTCTCAATTTACGGATGAGGAAACTGAGACCCAGAGATGTTACTTGACTTGTCCAAGGTTAAACAGGCAGCAAATGATGGAGTTCCCTGACTCCCAATCCAACATCATTTCAACTGTATCAGCACCACTCTGCCTTTCACCACATCTTCCTGATTAGGCTACCAGTGCTTCAAAGAGGGATCTGGGATTTGTCTAGCTTTGCAGAATAGGGTTAAGTTTAGTCTTAGTGGATTTGGAGAAAGGTTCTCTAGTCTGGGGAAATGTACAGAGCAAAGAAGAATAAAAAAGTGCTCATAGCATTTCAGAGAATAAATGAACAGACCAGTTTGGCTATGGTTGAATGCTGGTGATAATGAGAGTAATATTGATTTAACACTTTACCATTTGCAAAAAAAAAATGATGTTTTATCCAATTCATTCCGGTAAGGTAGGTGCTAATTTATTTCTATTTTACACATGAGGAAAGTGGGTTGGGAGAAGTTGAGTGACTTGCCCAAGATCATGTTGTAGGTACTTGAGATAAGGTTTGAGACAATGTTTCTTTAGTTTGGTACTCAATCTACTGTACTTGGCATAAACACAATGCTGCAACTGAGATAACAGAGTAGTAGTTGGTAATTGTTGATAGCACCCCAAAAATATGTTTGATTTAGGGCTTCCCTGATTTTAACTTCCCATAGTCAGTTATCACCCATAATTTCAATTCTAACTACTAGGGTTTTGAGGAATCTTTTAATAATGATAACTAACATTTATGTAGTACTTCAAAGTATGCCAAATGTTTTACATATATATATATATATATATTATTTATATATATAAAATCTCATTGTAATGTCACAATGATGTTGTGAAGTGGGTAGTGTGGTATTATTCTTATTTTACTGAGAAGAAAACTGAATCTTAGAGAGGTTAATTGACTTATACATAGTGCTACAGCTTGTAAATGTCCGAGGAGGGATTTTAATCAAGAACTTCTCAAATCCACATCAGGCACTTGATCCACTAGGCCTTAAAAATTGGGGAGTGGGGTAAAAGTTCTGTAAAATATTTTTAGGGCTATGTGAAAAATAATGATAAGCAATTACATGGTAAACACTCTTTGAGAATCTAGGGAAAATTTCATTGAAATGAAGGACAAAAATACTCCAGTTGTAGAAGCCAACGGTTTTTTTTAAAAAAATGAAAAGGTCATAGCCTGGCTGACTGTCTTCAAAAAGCATTCGGTATTCCTCAATCTACCATGCCACAAAGATTTGGGACCCAATCAAGAAATCTTTCCTCTGGGTATGACTGAGTGTTTTTCTTCAATGGCTTTTAATTGAAGATAGCATGTTCCATATAAAATAATCTAAAGCTGGGAAGCAAACTCTTCCTTGCCTTTCTTCTAGGATGGCATTGTAACTCCCTGAACAATGATTTAGCATGAAAGTCCGATGCAGGAGAGGATGCTCATAGACTACTCTGGCTGCTTTGATTTATAGTTGCTAGAGACTAGGCCAGTTATGACTGAACCTTGAGGTCTAAGCCTCTGCTCTGGAATTTTTCTATCCTGGGGTGAGCATAGGGTGCTATGAATCTACTCTGGGAATTATCATGGAATCTAGAGAATTTAGGAATTCAACTCTTTTTTTATCTGAGAATATATCCCTAGAAATTCAAACTGATTTTTAAGACCTGTTTCCTCCACAATAATTTCCCAGATTAAGACTAGACCTTAATTATCTTTTTCTCATAATGAATATTTCCCAAATGGGTACATAAAGACTATACTATACTATACTGTACTGTACTATACCACACTATACTATACTGTACTATACTATGCTATACACCTATGTTATCCTTGCATTCTTTTATTTCCATGACTTGTCTCACAAAGTAAATCCTAGACTCCTTAAGGGCAGGAACTCAATCATCTATAGATAGTAACACAGAGCCCAATTTATTTCTAGAAAATTAAAAGGTGCTTAATAAATCCTTATTGAATAAATGAATTTACATCTGACTCACCTAGGATTATCTCATGACAATCCTATTTGCCCAGGATAGTATCCCAAGAAACAATTCTGTCCAGAGGGCAGTGCCCTTCTGGGATAGAGAGCCCTTTCAGAACAATGCAGTCTGGGGTGATCATCCTAAGGCTATACTTTAAGTCAAAAGATGTCCCAGGGTAGAAAAGTGATATCTCCATTTTGGATTTTAAAATCAGATTTACTTTTATTTACTTATCTATTCCTTATATGAGACAAAACAAAAGAGTGAGAAAGAGAATATGAGTGACCATTGAGGGAGAAAAAAAGGAAACCAATTCAATCAAACTGGTCTAAAATATTTTTCTCAAAGAAAATTTGATTCTATGCATCCATTTCTACCATGCTACATCAAGACAGAGCTTGTTTCACAGGGAGAATAAAATGATCTAAAAAGAAGAATTCAGAGCTCCAAAGTTTTAGTTTTGCTTCTGTCACAGGCAATATGGGATAGTGGATAGAGAACTGGCAGAAGGCAAGAATACATTGGCCTGAGAATACCTGCCTCTCACTCATATTGGCTATGTCACCCTGGACAAATCATTTAACTTCTCTGTACCCTAGACAATTTTCTAAGATTATAAATTGTAGAGGAGATGCTCACTTGCACTAGTAGGGAGGGGTTTCCTCATCAGGGAATTCCCTATATCAATTAAACCATAGTTTCAATCTATGACTCATTTTCTCAGTGGTCTTGGGAAAACCACTTCCTGGCTGTACATTTCAGTGTCTTCATCTATAAAATGAGAGGATTGGATTAGATGTACTCTCAGGTTCTGTCCAGCTTTCATGTTTTACGATTCTAAGTCAGCAAAAGGACATGACTAACAGTTTTCCTTATCTGGAAATCAACAGATCTTTCTGATAAGGGTTAAGTAGGAGATGGTAATCTCATTCTCATTTTCTCCCAGAGCTTTGATGAAAAAAACCAAAGTAGAAACAACAAAAACCCC